>CABFVZ010001270.1:169624-220989 GCA_902151445.1 Timema monikensis
ATTTATCTTGCGTAAGGATTTTTACCGGGGGGTGTTATGGAAAATCTTATGATACCATACCAGGAAGGGGGAACGGGGGTTAAAATAATGAAAAATGACCTAACATAATTTAAGGATGGCCCCTAACCAACGTACCCCTTCCAACTCATTATGAAATAAAATACATACATATTTGTGGTCTTTCAAAGTATAAACGGCCAATCCAAATGTTAACATAGCTCTAGCATTAAGTTAAACAAAACCTTAATAGATGAAAATAAAGTCTAATAAATTCCATCACTTTACGTCAAAATCTGTGTTAATTTGTCTAGCAGACTTAAATACGGGGGTGATTATTTTAAATGTGGTGAATTAAATTTAGGAGTAATATGTGTTGTATATACATTCAAAAATCTTTAAAATTAATTTTTAAGTATTTTAATCTGCAAAATTTACTTAAATACAGGGGTGATTGTTTTAAATGGGGTGAATTAAATTTAGGAGTACTGTATATTGTATTCGCATTATATTTTATGATTCATAAAACTCATTGTTACATTGCGTATCTCTGTAGGTGCACGTACTACAGTTTGGGAATCACTTCTCTAAAGTCTAAACCAGACGTTCTCATTGGGGTGCCAAGGTACCTTAAAGTGCAGCAAGAAAGTATGGAAAGTTAATAATTGAGTCTATATAAATATTGCACTAGAAAAATATTCTTGCTTTGGTTAATTTTTATTTTATTTTTCTATGATTCTTTTTTAATTACAAAAAAGTATTTTTATTTTTAGTACCTATGTCATCTATTGAGTGTTTCCTAAACTCAAAACACATGGACATAAGGACGTTTGATACAAAGATGGCATGAAATATAGGGATGTATCAAAATGTACCGCCCTGAAATAGATAAAGATAGAGAAACATTGCTTTATTCTCTAAAAATCGTGTGTGTGAAATGATAGTGTTGAGAAAAAATACATTAGTTCAGGATGATACTAAATGCTCTCATTCATACGTGACACATCACCCATACCTGTAGCCTCATAAACGTAAACATATAATAATGAACCCCCTATACTCTGTTTCCTGTTCTATCGGTAGATTATAGCCTACTAAAATACCTCTAGGCCAGATTATTTAGTTTCAATTTTAAATATATGTACATGAATGGACTTTATACTATAAATGTCAATATTCTGAGCCAGAACATGACACACCCAATTCCCCAGCCGTCAATCTATCACTATGTAAGGGGAAAAACCTAATTTCATCACAATAATCATTTGATATATGGTGGGAGTGAACATAATAAAGCCCACAATTCAGTAAGCAAACGTGCTGTCGTAAAATTAATAGTATAAAAATATACATTAAAAAATTTAATTCTGCACTCGAGCCTATTCGACTTTTGAAATATTATTCAATTATAATATACCATAAATAATTTATATATAGTTTAAAATTTTACCTATATATAGGAATAAAACACGTATCAAGGTGTTATTTACATTATTATATTCAAATACATACCTGTGAAAGGACATCCCAAATAATAGTTGCATTGTACTAACTTGTAAGTTAGTTACAGAGCTTATTACAAATAAATGTCATTCACGCTAACTTAGATTAAAAAATACTTAGCTATAAAAATTAGTGTCATCAATATAATATATTATTTCTTTTAATACAATCATTAAATTGGGAGTCACTGTGTAGTAATAAAAAAAGCTCCTTGTGTAGGTTGCAAATTTATTGAATGTCCTCTGTAGTTTACAGAGATTAGATGTCAATATCAAGTATAAAAACAGTTTTTTTAATAATAGGTAAGCCGGTGTGAAACTTCAAAATTTAAAGTTTGAATTCAAATCTTACTACGATTTGAATTCAATTAGAAATTTATAATAATTTCTGGATTCATTCCCAAATTTAAAATACTAGTATTGGAAATATATGAATTTGATTTGAAATCTCGAATCTAAATATATCTTGGATTTGGATTCGATGAGTTATCTTAAAATTTGAGTTTATCATTCTTACTTGTAAATAATTACAGTCAGACCAAAAACCATTTGCTAAGTCGATTGAATAAAGAAATTAACTTGAGTTTCAGGTTGTAATGGAATCACGTGGATGACAGTTGTTTGTGACAGTGAATATATTCTTCTTCTTTTTTTAAAAAAGTGGCTAGGACTACCCTTTTTAAAATATTAATCAACCTTTGAACATTGATAGAAATAAAAATTCTGTAATATTTATTTGATGTTTCACCTTTTGAGTTTAGTGTTATTGCATAGGCCTACATTTTTTGTTAATAAACCTAAAATGTGTCAAAAATGATTATCGGGTGACCTGGTGGTCTAGGGGGTAAGATGTCAGATTTCTGTGCTGGGGGGCCGGGGTTCAATCCTCGGTCCCAGCACACATTTATTTTATTACCAAACCCTTCCTTCACCTCTGACAAGACGTGTATTAATCACAACTTGTGAATGTGGGGAATGCCAGGCCTCCACCGTGGTTACGGATCCCATGTTAAACTGTAGGTCCTCCATTTCATCTCACAATCACCGTACCATTACACATTAGCGTAAGTGTGTATAACCCAAACTGGTAGTAAGATAATAATAATAACAACGACGACAATACAGATAATGATAATAATACTACCACTACCACTACCACTACCACCAACACCACCACTACCACCACTACCACTACCACCACCACAACCACTACCATCATATTTTGAAATATTTTATAATTGGTTTGGAGCTTGGAAACTTAACATAGTGAAATATTCAACACGAATTCTATTTGAAATATATTATCATTGTAAACCTAAAATAAATTTTTTTATTCAGATTTGAACCTATTTTTAAAATAAAATATTCAATCCATTTTTTTATATATAAGCAACAGATTCGACCAGGTATCAATTTTTCAAACAAAACTAGCATAATATTCGATTTTTAATCGATTCAAATTTTTTAAGCATAAGACTTGTATCGAGTCAGTCAAGATTCGAATTTGATTTTAAATTGAGAATAATGATGGATTCTCATTGGCTTAATAAAGGGCCTAGTAATAAAATTTAAAAGAATATTAAAATTAAAATTATTCTCGACACAAGTATTTATAGCTTTGCTAGTAATCTTTTTTATTTAGTTTTATAAACGTTGAAAGTTAACAGTCTGTAATCAATATCTTGCTCACGTGTCATGATTAGAAAAAAAAAATCTTTTTCCATTAGCGTTCTTTGTATTTGTGTTTATGTTTTGGTCTCATTGAACAAAAATTGACAAATATAGACGATTATCCAATGGGAGAGGCACTGGAGAAAGTGCCCCTCAACCCTTCAAAAAGAGATGAATTGAAACCACTATTACTGTGTTTTCCATATTTATATTTGCTTTGTTAGAATTTTGTATCACACTTAACAACTGGATCCAAGGCCGTAAACAGAAATTTATTTTGGGAGTTATATTACTTTTGGTAGCTCTTTGTTAACTGTCAGGTATCCCAGCAGTTGGAAAGATATTTTTTAAGCATTGAATCCCTCTTGAAACAATTTTTTTTTAATATAACAAAACTTTTGTCGGGAGGTGTTTGGTAAGGGGTTGACTGGCTGACCCTTCCACAGCGATGACCACGTTTGTAGTCCTCTTTGGGTTTCTTATTCCCACATCAATATATATATACTATTAAAGGTATAGCTTACTACACTATCATTAAATTTATACATTCAAATTATTCAATATTATTATTATTAGCACCGCGTCTTACTACCCGTTTGGGTATTATGCAATGTAAAATTGTAGGGTGATAAAATGGAGGACCTACATTTAGCGTGAGATCCAAACCACGGTGGAGGCCTGGAATACACGTCTTGTCAGGGGTGACAGAAGGGTTTGGCAATCAGATAAATCTGTGCCGGGACCGAGGATTGAACCCCAAACCCCCAGCATAGAAGTCAGACATCTTATCCCTAGAACGCCAGGTCACCTAATTAGTCAATAAAATCTGTGTAGTAGGTAGACTTAGAGTTATTTGAATCACATTTAACAAGCTAATAAAATAAGCATGTTCTCATTTTGTCTATCAAAAATTTCCCTCATTAATTTAAAAAAAATAATAACTTATTCCAAAGTACAACGAGAGTCATATATTATACTGTAAAACAAATATATATAGTAAAAACATATTGAGGATGTCTCCAAATTACGCTTAGGCCATATTTTATCTAAAATAACTATATATGATATGAGCAGGAATGCCTCTTTTTATTTATTATAATACCAGTAATGGATTAAAAATTCAATGTGCTGTAATTTTTTTATACTCTGAATATAACTTTAACACTTATTATTACAACTTGCAATGCTCAAGAATAAGAAAAACCATGAAAGAATGCAGGCCACGAGTGCAGATTTTTACATCTTGGACTGCCTCGGTTAAATAAAACTTTGTATACGGAGAAGCATGTGGTTTTTTCTATGAAAATAATGTATCACTAGAGTGAGACTCATAGGCCTATACTACAAGTAAGTAGGGACCAACTATCTTTATTCACACAGCAGTTAAGGCTTTGTGAGTATTTTAATTACTTAATATATTTATATTTAAATAGGAAAATTTTCATAATTGGACATTGACCTTTCTTATCTCAATGTGCATGGTATTAACATTTCCTTGACTCAAGTAGGCCACAGAGATTAGCTTAACCCTCCACTACAGTAGGTTAGCCAACATCTGCAAAACAATACTAGCTTGTACATGGGTAACGATCGTACTAACAACACCTATTATCAACTTTATCAACTAAGATAACTATTTGTAGAAGGAGAAGTATTTGAAACCATGTATTTTTACTAGAGTGTCTACTTTGGAGTCGTTAGAGCTCAATATTGTCATGATTATTGAAATTAACCCATTTTAAAAATATAATCTAAAAATAAGAGTAAATTATTCATTAAATGATGTATTATAAACAAACATTCTAGCTTAATTTTACAAAGAATATAAATAAATTGATTAATAATTTTCGTCGTCCCATTTATAATGCATTGAAATGAAAACATTTTAGCGAAAATATTTCAATAACTATTTTTAGCATGGTTTGAAAATTCCATAAGAATTATAAAAGATGCCCAGATGTTACTAAAATAAATAAAAAACATCAATTTTGGATTATTAAATATATTTTAGATACTTTATTTATTTAGAATAGTTCATTTATGGGTGGTCTCAGCCTTAAACTATACAATTTAGCGAAACATACAAAATAATGACTACCTTCTATTCCATGCAAGTTTTCATATTACAACCATTTTAATTTTTCAAATTAGGACAGATTGGATGCTCGATTTTCAAGGAATGATTGTTCTGGCAGCCAATCAAGTCTGGTGGACGGCCGAGGTGGAGAATGTGTTTGTTAAAATCACTAAAGTAAGTTCGTATTATATTATTTAATTATCATATTGTGTGTATTTTATTGTATTCCATAACATATGACAGTATTCAGGGTTATAATGCATGTAATTTTCATAAAGTCCTTATTTAAACACATAAAATCACTTTAAATATAAATTATAGTTACAAATTAAGTACCGACTTAATCACATATACATTAATTTATTTACAGCTACAACCGATCCCTTAAGAAAACTTTGTTGATATTTATTGAAATTTGACAAGCCCACACCTGCCTCGTCTGGTTACAGTTACTTTATTTCTGTGAGACCCGCCTCTGTGGTGTAGTTGGCTACGCGCTAGTCGTATTGAGCTCGACTGCTGAGGACGGGGAGATCGAGTTTTGAATCTCGGTTGGGTGAACTGGGGGTGGCTTATTGTAAATGGTTTTCCACTCTCCATCCACGCAAATGCGGGTTCACTTCCTCTAATTCAACCTTCCCAATTCCTAACTCAATTTACATAATTAATACTTAAAGCGTATTACCCGAACGGGTAGTAAGACCTGGTGATAAATATATTATTATTATTATTATTTCTGTGAGCCAGGGTCGTCTTTAGTTACAGGCCAGTGTTAAATGTGGCAACTCCTCTTGTAGTAACATCATGAGGCCTAGCGATTTGATAGTTCTTACAGGGTGACCTGGTAGTCTAGGGGTAAGGTGTCAGACTTCTATGCTGGCGGCCGGGGTTCAATCCTCGGTCCCGGCAAAGATTTATATGATTACCAAACCCTTCCTTCACCTCTGACAAGACTTCTTGTGAATGTGGGGAATGCCAGGCCACCACCGTGGTTCGGATTCCACATTAAACTGTAGGTCCTTCATTTCATCTCACAATCACCCTACCATTACACATTAGCGTAAGTGCGTATAACCCGAACGGGTAGTAAGACGCGGTGCTAATAATAATAGTTCATGTCTATTTTTTAAGATAAAAGCGAAAGAAAGTATCTGCGCTGCACCATGACATTTATTTTTTATTACAAAAATACAAAATATCCTTTAGCTTTATGTGAGTTGGGTTGTGGACCTAATTTTCCTAAGGTTTATTATTATTATTATTATTATTATTATTATTATTATTATTATTATTATTATTATTATTGAAATTTATAAGATTCCTTTACTCATTTTAATATGCACATCAAGATCCATAATTTCTGAACCCTTCTTTTTAACAACCTGTTTATGTGGGTATGTTTGTAATTTCTTTTAGAATAATTTGATGACAATTTTTATGGGACAGAAATAATAGCTTTAACACACATGGCTTGCTCCCCTAAATTAAATTCCTGGATCCACCACTGAATCTTAATATCTTCAAAATTAATCCTGCTGTAAGTACAAAAAGGTCTTGTTTGTCTATAAAACATGGATAAAGCTATTTAGCACTGGGTCTTACTACACATTCGTGTTATACACTTAGTACTAATTACGCTAATAGGGGATTGAAGGTTGAATTTATAGGAAGTGTACCCACATTTCTGTGGAGGGAGAGTGGAAAACCACCCCCAGTTGACCCGACCAATATTTGAACTTCAATCTCCCTGTGCCCGGCAGTCTAGCTCAACACGAAATAGTGCATTAGCTAACTACGCCAGCAAAGCGGTTGTTATCAATTTCACCTCTTCTTACAAAACTGATGTTATACAAATAGGTTTTATATAATCAAGGAAATACTGTTTATGCAATTTATTTTATTATTTATAAGCTAAACAGAATCAAGCCTACTCTATAAAAAAAAACTTTAGCTCAGATTCTGCAAATACTTCACAGGGAACATTTTCATTAACTCAGGTTTGGAGGTAATCTATACTTATAAAATAACATGTCCTCACTGACTGACTGACTGATTCATCATCGCCGAGCGCAAACTATCAAGGCTACAAGCATGAAATTCGGACTGTATATTCATTTTGTTATGAAGGCACCCACTAAGAAAGGATTTTAGAAAATTCCACCCCAAAGGGGTCAAAATAGGGGATGATAATATGTATGATAATATGTTTGAAAGTCCGTCATTTTGAAAGCTACATAAACAAAATTTTGTATTTCGGTTATTGACGTAAAACAAATAAATACGTGTTTCAGGAATTTTGGAAATTTTATTTAATAAGGGATGAAAAAGGGGGTGAAAGTTTGTATCGGACTTGCATTATTTTTGATCTGAGGTCAAGTTATGGTCATCAACGTAACGTAATATTTTAAATTAATCTGTAAATACATATGTATATTTTCGTATTTGTATATAATCAACTTCCACGCGAGCAAAGCCGCGGGCAACAGCTATCTAGTATTATTAATAAAGTGAAAGAGACAATTAGTGTCAAGTCAAGGGTTTTACCTGAACAGGATATAAATAAGGTGAGGGGATAGGGGAGTAGCTTGGCTTACAAAAAAGATGTAAAGGGGTTGGGGAGGAGAGGGAAAGGTGGTTCGGATAACAGACCCATCTAGCGGAAAATGGCCAAACTTTTTCAACAGTTTAGACATTATTTAATTTAAATAATACCAAATTTTTTCTAAAATTATTGTATTATAAATATTCATTATGAATGATAGAACATTACCTTATTCTTTCTAACAATATGATAAATTTAAAATTATATTCTTGTATTTAATGTTTGATTTAATTTTAATTAAAAAAAAAATTATATCTTATTGTGACAAAGTAAATATTATCTTGTAACTTTTTTATTAATAAGGCTCACATTGAATTTACAAGTTAAATAGAATACTAAAAACCGCATGTTGTTATTATGTATAGTTTCTGATAAAAAGGCTATACAACTTTATCGTTCTTATATAGTAGTTGTCCAACAGAATCTTAAGTATATCATTAAACAAAAATACAACAAACAAACTTGTAAATAATAATTTTAAAATAAATTTGCTAGGTAAGGATTATGTACCGTTAACAAACATGATTAGAATATTATGGCGAAAATTACAAAAAGGCACTAATCCAAAGGTCCTGGGTTCATTGCCCATGTCCAGGTGTAGATATTTAGCAAATATGTAAAAAAAATTAAGAGTGTTACACATGTAATTGATGTGAACACTTCCTAGTATTGGGGTATGTAATTTTTAAACATTACTTTTTGTAAAGTGTTTAGCTTTTCTTCTGTTCTGAACAAGAATTTTAACTGCAAGTTTTATCACTCTTATACTTGATGTAGTTGATAAGAAGTAGACTATATTTCCAAGCATTAAAGAAACCAAATAAAATAAATCACGTAAGGAATGACTGCAGAAACAGTTGTTAGTACAAATGTATTTATAGGTAAAACACAGTAACAAATTCTTTACCACTTTGTCTTACTAATCATTCGGTTTTTACGCTTCTGTACTTATTAAGCAAATGGTTTTATGGACAAGTAAAGTTATATTTGTTAGAAAAGATTAAAGTCGAGTACACAAAACTAACGTCCGAGACGAACATACAATTTACAAATACACTTAGTGGGCTAAGTAACACAAACAAGGTTAGCGTGAGCACAAAACGACGCGGTGGTTTGTTGAAGGAAAAAAGAACAACTGTTTAAGTGAAATCTATGTGATTGGCTAACTCTTGATGCTCGCGCTACTGCAGCGCCTTTCGTGATTGGTGCAGCGGTTGGATTGTGCATCTTAGTCAGTGTCTCCAACACTTCCCCTCGAGACAACAACTGAAGACTTATCGGGTGCCCTGATCAGTCTCAGGAGATCAACACAGTGTCCATGCTTTGATTTTTTTCAAAGCCTTAGTTAATACATCGGCTGGAATCTCCTCCGATGCCACGTGTCCCAGCACCAGTTGACCCAAGCCAACAGTCTCTCATACAAAATGGTGATGAATGTCAATGTGTTTGGTTCGTGCATGGAAGACAGGATTGGTTGCCAGCCTCTGCGACCCAACATTGTCACTGAGCAGTTTAAGTGGTCCAAATTCCTCCTTTCCAATCTTGAGCAGGAACCACTGAAGGTGCACGACTTCTTTGCCTGCTTCACTCAGGGCCATGTATTCGGCCTCCGTGGTAGATAGCGCGACAGTCTGTTGCTTCCTCGAATCTCAGGCAATCGCACCTCCATTCATGACGAAAACATATCCTTTAAAGGAACGGCGGTCGTCAAGTGATCCTCCCCAGTCAGCATCTACGTAGCTCGCCAATGAGCTTTCCCCACGCTTGTATGAGATTCCCTGGTCAGCAGTACCCTTGAGGTACCACAGCACCCTCTTTGCTGCACCCCAATGAGTACCGTTGAAACAGTTGTTAAAGTGACTTAGCACACTTACTGCATGAGCTTTGTACGGGAGCCACTGACAAATACAACAAGCAACCAACTAGTTCTCGGTATGGGACATCTGAAGTGACCATGGCTCACCCTTTCCCAGCTTCGTCTCGACGTCTAGTGGGGTTGAAACAGGATTGCAATCCGACATACCAAAGCGTTGAAGGATGTCCTTTATGTAAGTCTTTTGATTTACAAATATCCCATCGCTGTTTCTGGAGAAATCCACCCTCAAACAGAGCTTCAGATCACCCAGATCCTTCATCTCAAACATCTTTCCAAGTCTGTCCCCGGTGTCACGACATATTATCAGGATGTCGTCGACGTAGATGATAATTATGATCTCTTCGTTCCAATGCCTTATACAAACACACGGGTCTCCATTGGTGGGTTTCGCGCCCATGGTGCGCAACTCTTCATCTAGACGTTTCTTCCAGGCACGACCAGCTTGGTTTAGCCTGTACATAGCCTTCTTTACGTAGCAGACCCTGTTACCTGTTGCTAGCTTGTCTAGTGTGGCTCTCGCCCTGCTGACGGTCTGATCCTTGCGTCCTTTATTGTTCACTATGTGCGCTAGTACTTCTTAAAAATGATCTGGTACCTCCATGAATACCTCCTCATCCAGTTCCCCATTTAAATAAGCTGTTTCCACATCATACTGGCGTATGTACATATTGCTCTGGGCTGCAAATGCAACAACCAACCTTATTGAATCTAGGCGTGCAACTGGCGCATAAATCTCGTGGAAATCCCTGCTGTACTGTTGAGCATATACCTTCGCCATTATCCTGGCTTTGCGCTTCTCCAGAACGACGTTTTTCCCGTACTTATTTCGTAGCACAAAATGACTGCCGATTACCCTTGATGCTTTTGATCTTCCACCAGATCCCATGTGTCCTTTGCGAGAATTGATTCCACTTTATTGGCTATGGCCAAAATCTATTCGGTTGAATCCTTACTTGTCATTGCTCGAGCAACTGTAACTTCACTCAGAAAAACGAAGTCGTCCTTGACGACATTCACCATTGCATAGACTCTGGGAAGGTCCTCTGGGACGTCCGGTCCGCAGTACCCTTGGCCTTCCTGGACCTCTTTTTACAGCGTTCAATGGTTCATTTGAGGGAAAACCTTGAAAACCCTCAGCGTCTTCGTACTCGTCATGACGTGCCTCTGGTAGTGGCTCTTCGGTCGGATGATGCGATTCTTGACTATTAGAGAGGTTGATCATGACGTGTTGATCTTCTTTTCCGTGCCGTTAAACTCAACTGATGAACTTGACAAATTTGGGGACTTGCCCTGCGGGAGGAAGTCCTCCCAACTCTTAGATCTTTGATCTTACTTCCAGCTTCCCCTTCCCCGGCGTTCTGTCCATGATGAAGACTTCGCTCCCAAAGATCCTAAAGCTGGACACGTCCGCTGGCTTCCCGAACCAAACCTCATTACGGGGTTCTTCCCTTTAGTTTACTTGTTGGTGACCTATTGCGTATGAAGTTTGCGGTGTTGACGGCCTCCGCCCAAAAAGTCGGTGGCAGTCCGGACTGAATTAGAAGGCAACGTGCCATCTCCATCAGTGTCCTGTTCCTCGTCTCTGAAACTCCATTTTGCTGTGGGTTGTAAGGTGCAGTCAAACGCCTCAAGATGCCGTGGTTTTGGAGAAGTCCGTCAAACTGTTTGTTGACAAATTCGCGTTCGTTATCTGACTGTAATAACTTAACCGCCTTTCCCTGTTGGGTGCTCACGAGTGCCCTGATCCTAAGGAGACCACGTTGACCCTTATTCTAACCAGGGTTCTGTGTGCTGTTGACAGGGCTACAAGAGAGCTATGAAGGAATACTTGGACCAGATGAACAGACAACTTGACGAACTGGTCGTTAGAGTCCGCTCCCACCTCTCCAAGAACGAGCGCAAGAAGTTTACCACAGTCCTCACCATCGATGTTCATGCTAGAGACATCATAGAAGTTTTTGTTCGAGACAGGTACTCTTTGATTAATAGCTCACAATATTGTATATTCTTAACCAGCCCAAGAAAATCTGAAAACTTTATCTTGACATATTAGCTCTAGCTTATTTTTAACATATCTTGTGCGAAGCGTTGGTAATTAACTAGCCTGTATTATATAAACAAGTAGACATATGTTATAATGTGTTTTAAATTAGAATATTGGTTGAAATATGTATGTACAAGAGCTTGGGTGTCTTACTTAATTTATTAAAGAGCCAAATTTACATGTTTTTGCTCAATTGTTGGGGAAGACTAGCGCAATATTACACAAGTAATATACTGTCAGGGGTATGCTGAGATTATTCTATTTGTGATATTCAAATGTCAGGGCAGAGGTTTGACTTTGGAGGACAAGGGTGCATTGTTCCTTAAGGTGTGAGGTTCAACCAGGATAGCTTGAATAAAGTCAGGCACATAACACTACTATAGGTTTATAGATAAAAAGGGCACTCGTACATGGTCATCATGAAAACGAATCCCACCCCAGTCACCAAAATGTCATGTGGTCATAGCTTAAGAAACTTTCTACTACACTCAGCAACTACCTGTTCAAGACTCACTGCTTCCAATTCTATAGAGCACAGCTTTACTATAACCAACTAGAATTTGCCTACTCTGGTAGGATTCCAATGATGGCATAAAGAGGCAATCACCTTGCTGATATCCACGTCACCCAAAACCACGCGATGCTTGAATATTGCTTTCAAAAGATTCAATGATCTCCCACTGGAATCAGTGGACTTAACAGGAAATAGCTCAGTAGGTCTATACATATGACCATAGCATTTCTATGTTATTCTAAACTGTTTAAGCTACATTTTTATTTAAATAAGACATTTATGAATGCTTGATGTATATTTTATTTGGAGCTATTAGTATTAGTACAGTTGGTAGTAACCAAATACATACAAATTAATTAATATCATCATTTCTTAAACTGGGTCGTTGTCATTACGAGTGAATTATGAGTAGTCTTTATATGTGATCTTGTCTGTGGTTTTATCATACTACTTATGCTAATGTGGGCTCATTTCCTCTTAACATCACTCCTCATTCCAAACCATTATACTATATATTTAATTAACATATTGTGAATCCATATAGGAAAAATCACTCTCAGTACATCTGACCGAGATCAAACTAAAATCTCCCCATCATTGGCAATATAGTCTATTGCAAGAGTAACGCCTTAGACCATGAGGCCACTGAAGTGGGTAATACATATACTTGCCAAAAGATTGGTTTCAGTTTTTAAAATTAGCTACGGAGTAGAAGAATAATCCTAATTTAAAAGTAGTTTGATGCCGAGAGATTAGTATCCGAGTATCAAGTCTGCAAAATCTGTAACCAACAACAACAAATAAAATACAACTTTTATCTGGTTCAAGTAAACTGCCTGAGATTTGAAAATAGATTACTCTTTAACAAATCTTCTCAAGAAAACTTTAGTTGACTCTGCTACTTACCTTAGAGAAATACATTTACTAAATAAATGAAATTCACTTTACCGGTCTCACAGAAATTTGAATGAAAAAATAAAACCAACATGAAGTCACTCTGGCGATACATGCCACCTTCATAAGACCTTCAAACTCCTTAAAAAACCTTCCTCTCTGGATATCTGAACACTTGGTCAAGGGATTCTTCCTGGTAAAGTGAGATTCATGATGACACTTGTAATAACTAAAATATATTCCAACTTTCCAGATTCATTAAGTTAAAATATTATTTTTAGAGTTTTGATGAAAAAAATTAGTAAACATGATATTAATGTATTTATCTAAATCAACTGTGTTAATATAGAGCTTGTTGGATAAATTAGTACAGCCTACAATTTTATTAGGCTAAACCAAGCTTAGTTTTGGTTAGATTAGGTTAGCTGACAACATTTGCGCACAAACTGTGAATGATGAAACCTGTCCAAGGTTGATTCATAGTACAAGTTAAGAATAATGAAAACTAGAACTGCCTCAAATTATCAGGCCATATCGGGTTATCCTACAAGCGGCAGGATGTATCATTTTGTCCTGGGAATCGAGTTTGGACCATAACACATGTGCCACGCACGATCTGTGACACATCTCGCTTGAAGAGGCATTACAGTAACAAAGGAGCCACTATGGTGGATATTTATTCTAAATTATTTAATTTTGTTTGAATTTACAATACTATTCTTGGACTTGATAATTTGTTTAAACTAGTTTTTGGCCTAGTTATTACAATGTTTAAAGTAAATAGCTTATGTCACCTTGATGAAGTGAAAAGTGTGCTTCCTTTTATCTGGACTTAACATATTTAGTCCTTGCATCCATTTTACAAGACAATTTGTTAACTTATTAAGCTATTAATAAATCTGTCTTAGAAAGTAACTCTTTGAGTCAATTTTATTTTATTTTAAATATGAATATATATGTTTTGATCATTTAAAGATTAGATACTTTATTTTTGGGATCTTTAAGTCTTTATATTTGGCTATGCAAACAATGTAAATGTCAGTTCATATAGAAAATGTTACGAGATTTAAATAATTTCTCTGGATTCATAGTCCTCAGGCCTATATTTCCAGTCAGTTATACCAACCAGTTATAGCAAAGTGTTTGTTTCCTACAATTTATTATAAGTATGTTATCACTTTGGACAAACACAGAACAGAAATCAACAAGAAATATTGTCCAGGTCTTGTCTATTTCCAAAGATGTTTCTACAAATAAACTCTTATCTTATTTTAATAATTTCATTTATGTTTTCATGATGAATTATCCTTATATTTATCCAGTTAACATTACTTATTGACCTGATAAGTTATAAGGTTACATTTTTTCACATAAAATCTGAACTTTCCAATTATATGGTACTTTTATTTACCATGAATAGTACTTCTCAAACTCACCTCAGTATTTTTTCCAAGCAAAAACAAACAAATAATGTGAATATTTTTATCCAGCAGTCAAATTAAATTGTTAGAAACAATGAAAAAAAAGTAGTGAGGAGATTAAAAATAGTTTTTAAAGTAATTTTTTCATATTTTTACTGTGGCGTTAAGTTATTCATTCATGTACCCTACATCGTTTGAATTAGTTTAGTCACTAAACTATTCTTATTTATTAGGAATATTTAACGTGCACTTTCTGAACCGACTTCTTATATCAGCACATGAGAATTATTTAAATGAGTGAGAGGGAAAGAGCCTATAATTTTGCCGAGAAAGGTATTTTCACATAACTTCCAGGGCTATTTTACATGTTGCAATTGGTATGGGAATGACCACTTTACTTCCCCCATAAATTAGATAGTGACATTTAAGTTGTCTTTTCAATAACTTGTTTTCAGTAACATTAGCCTACATTCAAGTAACATGTCAGATTACATATATTTATAAATATAATTTTCAATAATATATTTGATCTAGTGAATTTATCTAAAAGTTGCTAAATTATCTAAAGAATATGTTGTGTTTTGTTGTGAAGTATTCTCGATGCTCAGGAGTTTGAGTGGGAGATTCAGCTCAAGTTCTATTGGATCAAAGCAGTGGATAACTTAGTGGTGAAGCAGTGCACAGGTCAGTGCTACTAACTCTTACTCAACACTAATATACTTGCAGTAGCTAAGTAGAGTATATAAAAACATTATAATCATTAAAATACTGATAAAATATCTTAATCTTTTTAATGACAATAGCTATTATCATCATTATATGAAATCTTAGGGTCATCACTGCTGACTCAAATTTATACTGCTCTAATACTCTAATTAAATTACTAGATAGTTGTTATTGTACTTGTAAATACCATGTGTACAGTGTGTCTTGGTAAAATCTCTCACCCCACTTGTCTCAACATATCCAGGGAGTTTCGAGTATGGCTATGAGTATATGGGCTTGAATGGACGTTTGGTGATCACACCTTTGACTGATCGAATCTACCTCACCATCACGCAGGCACTTTCCATGCATTTAGGGGGTGCTCCTGCAGGTAAAAAACATGCATATTTATAACTATGTTATAAAGTATAAGTTTGGGAAAAGCTTAACCTTGATATAAATATATTTTTAAACTTCTTCATCTAACAAATATATTATATTTGATTACAAACTGGAATGAAAAACTCTAGATTAAATTTAAAAGAATTATCACTTTTGTGCAGATATATTAGTCTCACCTCTGACAAAACTTGTATTAATCACAACTTGGGATTGTGTGGAATGCCAGCCATCCACCGTGGTTTGTATTCCATGTTAAACTGTAGGTCCTCCATTTCATCTCACAATCACCCTACCATTACACATTAGTGTAAGTGCGTAAAACCCGAACGGGTAGTAAGACGCGGTGCTAATAATAATATAATAATAATAATAATAATAATAATAATAATAATAATAATAATAATAATAATAATAATAATAATAATAATAATAATAATAATATTATTCTGAAACTAAACATCGCATGAGTTGTAGGGATGGACACTAAATTGGTTCTGCAAAGTCCAACTTTATAATGAAGTTGAGTGTCCAAGGTATTCCCCTTCACGAATATTTACTGTATTGTTTTCAGGTCCCGCTGGCACTGGCAAGACGGAGACAACCAAGGACCTTGCCAAGGCCCTAGGTCTGTTATGCATGGTAACTAATTGTGGGGAGGGGATGGACTTCCGGGCAGTGGGGAAGATCTTCAGTGGTCTGTGTCAGTGCGGAGCTTGGGGGTGCTTTGACGAGTTCAACCGCATTGACATCTCAGTGCTCTCTGTTATTTCCACGCAACTACAGACTATACGAAACGCTCTTATGACCAACATGTCACGATTCATGGTCAGTTATTTCTACTTTATGTTGTTGTATTAGCATTGTTTGAACTAACCCCCATAGTTACCAACTTAGCCTATCCAGGGTATCCTAAACATTATTTGGTATTACCTGTGGAATATTTTGTTATATCTTTACCGGCAGACCCCCGAACCTCTCTGGTGCTACACTAGAGTGCAGGTTGTAAAGTTCTGCTATTCAGCTTCAGCTGGGATCTCAAAGAAAAAAAACACACCTTCTTTTCGCCCATATAGTATTACTCTTAACTACAAACCCAATTCATTGCAAGAAATACGCCTTATATCATGGACGGAAATCTTTTAAAAGTGTTGTAAAGTCGCTCAGCATGCCAGCCAACCTAAGCGTGTATATTTCCTACTATTTAACTGGTACAGCTATTAAAACAGATTCAAGTTTGTCTTTTAAAATGTAAATGTTACAACATATTCATTAATTGAATACATTAAATAATTACTTTTTCTTTAATATTTAATATTTTCATATAAATCAGATAACTCAGAATGCTATGAATGTGTTATGCAAAATTTAAGTTCTGAAGACATTATTTTGAAATTATAAAACAAAACAATTAATCGGGAAGCTATGTGTGCACTTATGATGTGCTCGAGTTTTCTCTTTTGGAACTTTACTCGGTACATTAGAGTATTGAAAAAATTTGGTCACATTATCCAAATCAGGCTCCATTTTGCACAGGACTGCCATCTTGTTTTTCCGATTTACCATTGTAAGTATTTTGAAGGGGAAGATAATATAGCCATCTGAGATATCATTTTACATGTTTTTGGGCATGCCCAGTTCGCTAGTGACACTGAAAATTGATTTCGCCAAGATATTGTTGGGCATTTATGGTCATAAATGTATTATCTTTTGCAGATATGAATGACTAGTAGTTTTGGAAGGATTTAAATTGCAGCGCTAACCTTTGAAGAAGAGACGAAGAAATATGGTTGATTACACTTTGTGTATCATATAACTAAAATTTACAAAAGATGAAAGCACCTGTGGGAGTAGACCTGGTAGAGAGAGAAAAATTAGTTTATCAAATTACATTCTTAGAGACCAATTGCTGAATACTTTAGATCATAAAGAAGTGCAAGGGATTGTTTACCACATGAAATGCTACAGATGATCTACAAGCTAAAAGAAAAATGAAAGCCACACAGTGTGATGTGAACAATCAGAACAATCTACTTCAATAACTGAAACTTCACCTAGCTGTAAAAGAAGGACCCCCAGAGCTAAAACATCAATACCTTTAGCTGAATTGGGTGTGATATGTAACTGCTGACCATACAAGACTGACTGAAAACTATACCGAATTTGTGAAGACAAAAGAGGCTTTTTAGATGTAACATCATTTTTGAAAATGAGATATTTAACAGAACCTGTACATTACCCAATATTGTGAATGCACATGAAGCTGATGTAATGTGCCACAATGTGTGCATAAAAAACTACTCGCTAATGTATAAGAGAGCGACTGTGTAAAAAGTTGATAGGTTAATTGTTGTTACTGATATAAATTATTCATACTTTGTGGAAACACTGGAATTCAGCAATAAAGTATATCAGTTAATAGATATTTGGAACAAGTTTGTGTGACGTAACCTGTAAACAATGAAAGAAATCATAATCCGGTACTTGGAAGAAAGCATTTGATTTTCGTATCCAAAGGAAGGATCTCGCCTACAATTGGTTTATTCTACTACTATCAATGAATCATCAATGAGAGACAAAATGAGGTCATTAGATGCTGTGAGGAAATGTAATGACGCCCTTCTTAATGAATGCATTGGCTATGAATTTTGTTTAGATGACAAATTTTGTGACATAAATGATCTACAAAAACAATGGCGTTGCATCAGGGCAAGCAAGGCAGCAAGCACTGCTTTCCTTTGATTGAAGATATGTACTTATTTTATTTAATGTTTGCAAAAATATTCTCCTGGTAGTAATTTAAATGTAATTCAAGTATCGGTGGGTTTGATAAAAAAAACATGGCAGAGTAGGTATTTGTCCAACTTTCATCCCATTGCTCTAGCTAGTATAGTTTTTATTTGTGATGTCATAGATTTCGGAGGGGATAGAAGAGGAAGAGCTGCTGATGTCAGGTAAGATGCAAACAGCCAAGCTACGACTTATCCTGCCCGAAAGATGACGACTAGAACTGAAGTCACTCCCCCTCTTTCCCTCTCTAAAAACATAGTGGGATGATATGGTATGGCATGAAAGGGGAAATTAATATTAATTGTTGAGGTACTGACCCCGTGCCTACACATCTTTAAGCCCGGTACATATGACACAACTTCTTGTACATAAAGTTGCACAAGAAGTTGCATAAAGTACCCTCAAATTCATTTTCATCGGAAAATGAAAATATTCGTTTTGTTTATACTCTTAATCACTGCCTAGATACAAATTTTAATCAAAGTCTTTAGAACCAATTTTGACAAGGTCGATTTTTTCTCTTTTTGTCCTTACCTAAACTACTCTTAATGTTAAGATTAAACAAACACACAGACAGACGGCATTGCAAAAGCCACTTTTTAGGGTTTGGGGGGGTCATAAAATGTTGACTTCCATCAACATCTGGGGTTAGATTTTATTTACGGTATCAATACTTGACCTTTAGTGTTCGAAAAGTTAAAAAATAATTATATCTGCTTTTAGCTTAAAAATTTTTTGTTTTGTAAAAATATGTTTCATTCAAAATATTTGTATTATAAATAGACATACATAATATTTTCATTGATAAGTAATTTCAAATCTAAAATTGTTTTGGAGATGTGATAAAAAACGAGAATTTACGCATCAGACCGGAACCCTTAAAAGTTATTTTGCTGGAAAAATTAGAGTAGCCATTTTGTTTATTCAGTAAACTCCCTTAATTTAGTGTTAGAAATCCAATTGCAAAAACTCCTTGGGGTAACCCTATGAAAACCCTAGATACCAATCTTTAGTCCAATTGCGGGCGTGCAAATAGCCAGGCTAAAAAAACCTATTAGGACAAGATGCTGTCCGACTCTATAAAACCTTAACTACCAACAAACCTGGAGAAGAAACAGTGAATGGTATATTGTCTGTTCTTAAATCTCCCTGTATTCCGAAGAAGAATGAAACCATCCTTGTGTTCAATTTATTTTTTAACAAGAAACAATGTGTCGATGAACCGTTTGAAAACTTCTACGCAGAATCAGAGCTCTTGCCACACCTTGAGAATTTGGTGATCAGAATAATAAGTTGATGCACGCCCAAATAATATTGGGTGTGAACCTACAGTCATTAAAACAACTCCTTCTTAGGGAAGACACTACCCTACACAAAGTTGTAGTGGAGCTAGCAGACAAAAACTTGAAAACCATTGAAGATGGAGGGGGATCCTCGCAGAGTGATATATTTAAAGTTAGTAGAAAAACAACCAAACCCTCCCAAGTGCAGAATCGGTGCCATCTTCAGAAAACAGGACAATCAAGAAGTTGGAACAATCTACAGCAGACTGAACCGTTATGTCCCGACCCCAAAGAAAATCTTTGTATGTTCAGAAACAAGTTTAGTGAAAAGTTTGTTATCGTTGTGGTTATGACCATCCAAACCGGCCATGTCCCACAATTATTAAGCGATGTAATCGATGCCGAGGTATGATAGTTTTTCTAGTAGTCACAGTACTTTTGAACTAGGAGCTATGAACGCTGATAATAATGTTGCTAACCAGACTTCAAATGTTGGTGAGTGTAGTTATTTTTGTCAATTTCAAGATACTGATGGTTACTCTTTGCCCCCTGTTTCAGGTTATTCAGATATAGGTTCTCTTTCAATTATAAATTCTGTTAATACCAATCGTCATTGGTGCATATCATTGCTAATTAACTGCAAACCTATACTTTTCAAACTAGACACAGGGGCAGAAGTTAACATCCTTCCTTTAAGGTCTTTGAAGTTCATTGGACCCGATTATAGTTCTAGGCTAAGTGCTCTTAAAACTCATATTGAAGCTTTTGGGGGTTTTGAGATTGCACCTGTTGGTGAAATTTGTCTTCCTGTTGTCTATGAAAACAAAACACACAGCTTGGTGTTTACTATTGTCAATTCAGTTAAAGCCGTACCCTTACTTAGCCTTTCATCTTGTGTGAATCTCAATTTCATTACAAAAAAATTTGTTGGGGTTCTCAATGCTCAAAGTAAATCTGATTTTCAAAACTTCTGGGATTCAAACCAGGATGTTTTTAATGGCCTTGGATGTTTTCCAGAGGTTTTTGATTTAAAATTTAAAAAAAGGTGCTATACCTTAAAGCAGCCCAGCCCGCATAGTTCCCCTAAAAGTGTTAAGTAAACCTAAGGTGCATTTAGATGACCTTGAACAGTGTGTCATTATTGAATGTTGTGAAGCTGGTGAATGGGTAAACAATCTAGTTATTGTAGAGAAACCTAAAACAGGGGCCATAAGGCTGTGCATAGATCCTAAGGATCTTAACGAAAATTTGGTCCGAGATTATGTGTTGATTCCGACTGGAGGAGATTAGTTCCAAAATGGGCAATAAATTTTTTTTTTGTATATTTTTAAATTAAAAAACAGATATTACCAGGTTAAATTGAGTAAAGAATCGACTAGTCTATGTACGTTCAGCACCCCCTTTGGATGTTATCTCTTTTTACGCACCCCATTTGGACTAAGTATGTTTCCTGAGTACTTCCAAAAGATTACTCATAAATACTTTGGGAATATTGGGGGAGTACGTGTATATTTTGATGATGTTTTATGTGGAGCAGACACAATGGAAGAGTTTTGGAAAATAGTAACTACATAAGACCATTTGTGCCCCACCTGTCAGATATTTGCACCCCATTCTGGGAACTTCTGCAAAAAGATTCCAAGTGGTCTTGGAATTCCTCCCACAGTAAGCAGTTAGAGCTTTTGAAAAAATCTATAACACAACATGCCTTGTTGACTCCTTTTGACCCCTCCAAACCCATCACATACATGCTGACAATAGTCAATATGCCCTTGGTGCCACTTTAATGCAAGATGGCAAGTCCATTTTATATGCTTCACGATCGCTTACCACCACAGAGCAAAGTTATGCTCAGGTAGAAAGAGTTGCTTGCTGTCTCGTTTGCATTCAAAAGGTTCCATAACTTGGTCTATGGTCATGAAGATGTAACTGCTCATTCAGATCATCAGCCACTCACCTCCTTCATTGTAAAAGCTATTGGTAAAATTACCAATAATCACCTCCGCCGCCTTAGGTTGAAACTATTGCCCTATTCATTCACACTCAAGTATTTAGCAGGCAAATACATGCATATAGCGGATTTGTTATCCCGAAATTGTAAAAATATTCCTTCATCTGTAGATGAAAGTATTTACGATGTTGTACATGTTATAGAGACAATCTCCGATGTTCAACCATCCTTACTTGCAAAGTACAAGGGAAATACAGTTGTGGACTCTCTTTTGAGCAAAGTATTTAATTACTACATTAAAGGTTGGCCTAAGTCATTGTCTTCAGATTGCTCAGAGCTGAATCACTAGTTTTCCCTCAGAAAAGACATCACAGTCCATGATGGGCTTCTTTACTATGACGAGCGTCTCTTAGTTCCATTTAAACTGAGGCGCTTCACCCTTGAGATCCTTCATGCAACTCACCTCAGTCAAGGCTCAAGCGTCTCGCAGCTTCTATTGGTCAGGAATCAACTCTGATTTGAAAAATTTTATATGGGCAGTAAGTCTGCTTCCACTGGTATAAGTAAGCTCAAACCAATCTTTGCACATTTTGGGATTCCCAAACAATTCATGTCTGACAACCAACCTTTTGACTTATATGAATTCAAAGTATTTGCTCAATCTAGGAATATTGAATTAGTAATCTCTAGTCCTCACTATCCCCGCAGAAATGGTTTGGCTGAGAAAGCGGTTGGAATTGTCAAATGGATGTTAAAAAAGGCGCAATATGACCGTGGAGACTTTCCACATTTCCTTTTGGATTATATAAATAGCCCAGTGGCAGGGCTCCCATACTCACCTGCTCAGCTTCTTCAAAGTTTCACTCTCAATTCTAAACTGCCTGTACAGGATTGCCACTTGAAGTCAGAAATATATATTGACTATGCAGTGACTGCGGAAGTAGGGCAATCGTTACATTATGACAAAACTGCTAGATTCCATGAGCAATTTTTTAATCCTGAGTATTATGTCTTTATTTAGAACAACAAACTGTGTATTTGGGAAGGGGCAGTGTGGTTAAGATATTGAATAACAGATTGTATCTGGTGTGTATACAAGGACAACTTTATAGACGAAATTCACTTTATATTAGGCCTAAGCACTCTGGTAATAACATTTCCTGTGAAGATCATGATAGGGTGAGGAGCTTTGGTGATGATGTGGGTGAACTCGAAGGATTAAAGGTAACACCTCCATCCTCTCCTAATAACAAGATAGAGGACATGATAACCTCAACTTCTCAGTCTCCTAATTCAGAAACGAATATGAATATATGCCTCTTGGAACTAGTCTGCCTAATTTTGTTAAATGGTCTGGTAGAATTGTCCACCCACCAAAACGCCTTGACTTATGAATCTGTATGTGAAAAAGAAAACAAAATGCATGTTTAATAAGTTGTATAGTAGCGCCTAATTAAGCTGAGGGTTGATTTTGTTGGTCAGTTGGCCTCACTGTGTACGATACTTTTAGTGTTTGTTCTAACATGGATTTATTTATAACCTTCATCTATAATTTGCATAGCTTTTACTTTATGTAAATGAGACATCTTTAAATTGCTGATTATGTCTCAAAGTTAATTTGTATGTGATAATAAAACGATACACACATCTTTATTCGAGGTGAAAAGGAATAATTTTTATTGTCTCTAGTATAAAAATAGTATTTTCAGTCAATGTTCGATTGCTGCCATCTAGGCAATAGTGTTGTAGTGATTTACACTTTTCATCAGACGTTGGTGGCTCACCCGGGTGAGCAGAGATTCGGTTATTAGATAGCACTATGCAGTGGCGTAACACTCAGGTGTAGTAATTAAATAATTTATGTCCTGATTATTAACAGTTTATATAATTCAATATGTTTATCATAAAGTTTTCTAAATTATAACCAAGCTATAACATTATTTAAATTATTTCATTCGGTTTTAAGTGGCACAGAATTTTTTTTTTATCTTCGTGCAGTCAAGCTGACTGACTGATGACGTTCCTAATACAAAACCGAGTTATTATAAGGTGAGATTAATAAATTAGTAATTATTTAAGACTTGGTTATTTCTTATAACCTTTATTAAGGTGTTAGATGACTTGGAAAAGGAGGGTCGAAAATAAATCTTGAAGGAGATCAAGCCTTAAACTGTTATGTCACTGCACTAGTGTTTACTTGTATAGCAACTAGATACATCTCAAAGTTGGTTTGACTACTCTCGTTTCAGTCATTTTACAATACATAACTTGGCCTTCACCCCAAAATAGATCATAGTTTCACAAGAAAAACTATGTATTCTAAAAGAAATTAGTTCATAAATTCCATCAACAATATTTACTACAAACTTTGCATTGAATCTAATTCATCATTATCATTATTAGTACCGCGTCTTACTACCCGTTCGGGTTGTACACACTTATGCTAATGTGTAATGGTAGGGTGATTGTGAGATGAAATGGAGGACCTACAGTATTAACGTGGAATCCGAACCACGGTGGAAGTCTGGCATTCCACACATTTGAATCTAATTGAATCTAATAACAAACTATTCATTTGTTTCCTAAGTCGTTGATAATGGGCAAAAACGATTGAAATATCTAATTACGGTATATTTTATTTTCAGTTTGAAGGTCAGGAAATTGCCATTGATTCTAAAGTCGGCATCTTCATCACTATGAACCCTGGGTACGCCGGCCGTACTGAGCTTCCTGAGTCAGTCAAAGCCCTGTTTAGGCCTGTCGTTTGCATTGTGCCTGATCTGGAACTCATTTGCCTCATTAGTTTGTTCTCAGAAGGCTTTCTGCAAGCTAAGGTGAGTCAATAACCTCTCTGGGACTGTCTTCAGAAGTGAGGTAAGTCAAATTTTAAGACAGTTTATCCATCTCATTAAACTTTCTTACATTACTTACCTCACACATAGAATACTCTTAACCTAATTAGTTTATTCTTAGAAGTATAACTGAAAGCCAATAAGAAATATTCATCTCATTAGTTTGTTCTTAAAGGACTTACTGAAAGCCAATCTTGGCTTTCTAGAAAATTAGTTTTCTTAGAGAATTTACTGTAAGCCAATAAAGGCAATGTATTTCATTAATTTGTTTTAGAGAACTCTCTGCAAGCCAAGGCAGGTTATTTATCTCATTAGTTTGTTCTAAAAGAATCTACTGAAATCAAAGGCATATTATACATCTCATTAGCTGGTCCTTAAAGGATTTTTCTAAGACACATCCGTTTGCCTACTAGCTACTAAGTACCTAAAATCATTTCAAAGAATTATTAAACGAATCAAAGTCAAGTAATTCAAATAAACACTCGTCAGCCAAGATAATAGCGATTTATTTGATTAGGATAGACTTAAGATGTAAAAAAAAAAGTAGTTCTGAGTGTGCGAAAATTTGGGAGGTGGAGACCCTGATCTAGTTTCCATGTCGCTTATTGGTCAATAAACCAAAATGATAATATGGGATACCATTAGGAAAAGGTGTCTTGTAGTTGAGTAGTCTGGTCGAGGAAACTACATGTTCAATATTCCTATATATATATTGGTTATATCTCGGTACCCAATTAAAGATTATTTGTCCTGAGTCCTGTGTTTAATAATAGAATTAGCCTATATAGTTTGGGCTTAATTCCAATTGTTATTTATATACCTTGCATAAAACGGTTTTTTTCAGAAAGTATATACCGTATATAGCTCCCTAACAAATAAATTAAGTTGATACTTTAATAACATTAATTAACAAATTATTCAATTATTGTCTATGAAGCATGAGATATTTCTAGTTCACTAAAACTATGGTCAAAAGTGCTCACAAACTCACCCCTATTTATTTCATCATTCAACAACAAATAACAAAATATATGACAAGACACAAAATATAATGTATTATTGAATATTTAAGATTTCAAAGCTTGATTCACTAAGTATAAACCACGTGGTGTAAGTTATTTAGGTGCTGGCAAAGAAGATGACGATTCTGTACAAGTTGGCCCGTGAACAGCTCTCCAAGCAGAGTCATTACGACTTTGGTCTGAGGGCACTCAAGTCTGTCCTTGTGATGGCAGGAGAGTTGAAGCGAGGGTCACCACACCTTCCCGAGGATGTGGTACTCATGAGAGCACTCAGGTCACTCACCATCATTACTCTCACCTTGATTTTGTAGAGGATTAATTTTATCACAATACTTTCTACTGGTTTTTTATTTATTAATATTAATTTGGCAATTAAATTTTGTAATAAGATATCACCTTATTTGCATTTGGTATTTTAAATTGGTTAACAATTATTTATATTTGAGTTTTTTTTTATTTTCTCTTTTGTTGAAGTGATTTAATAGTGATAGTAAATTCATCAAAGATAAAAGTTTAGAGAAATAAACCAGCTTGAATATAGTATGTTTATATTTGATATGTTATTAATTTATTTTTTTCTACTTTAACCATAATACACATCATTATGATTTTAAAAGATAATATAAGATACAAATATCCTAGGACTAACCTACATTACTCCAGTGTTGGACAAAAAAAATACATACATTTTCTTATGTTATTCCTTAATATTACTTTAGTCCCTCCTGTTACACGTTGCTGCATTTGCAACCATCCCTTCTTGAAGGCTGTCATCTCCATCATCTCTCTTGTTCACAAGAGTATGGAGTTGGATTGCCTCGGGGTGAGTTACATCATCTTCTTGGATTTGTGCTACACGCTGACTCTTGACTCCCTTTCCTTCAGTCACCTCAGCGACTGAAAACTCCAAAGATGATGCCCCTTCCAGACACACTGTGACTAGTCTATCTTGTTGCTTCTGCTTGCCAGTATCTTTTGTCACTTGTGATTATAAGTGCTGTGTACGATCAACACTATCTACCTAACTACTTCATTCAAACTACACTTCACTATCACTCGGACTTACTTCAGAGGTCTCTGAAACTCCGCTTGAGTCATCTCTGCCTGGTTGATCCTCTCATTGTCGCACATCAGGTTAGCAATAGCCCTTTTCACCATCATTTCTCGAATGTATCTCTCTTTCTCTTCTTTTGACACTTTGTCCGCCAAGATATTCAGCTGCTTGTATTCCTTCTCTTATAACATTCCCGGGTTGCAGCAGTGGAGAAGGGTGGGGTCATGGAGCCTTTGGTAACGAACGATCACACTAAATTCAAGATCGGCCCAGGAGAGTTCTGACTCTTGGGCGCCACATGAACTATAACGAGGAATTTGTTCATTCACAAGATAAAAAGTGGAAAATCAACACTCCTCTAATATTTTTACCATGATCGAATCTTCAAAACCTGCTAATAAACAATGTAGACTAACGTTTATCCAAACCATGAAAATGTTTCCCTAGTGTTACTGTAATAATTCACAAAATGATCATGACTCATATAAATTAGGAGTACCTTACCTACAAAAATACGGTAAATCAGAATAACTATATGGTATTATCCGGTTATTCCTCTGGGCAGGTATTCTCCCAGCCATTATTAAGTATCCATCTTTAACCATTCTATAGCTTAACCATATCGGAAACTCTAATCATAGGTAATTAGAATAAGATTCAAAAGTGATCAAGGGATAGCTAAAATTTTATTACACACACGAAAGTAGTTCTAAACAACTTCAAAACGGTATGAGCCCTGATCGGGTACACAAGTCTAATGGGCCAACGATCAGCCACGATCATAGAGCTTTAACTTAAACTTAAAACTTAACAAAATTACTCCAAATTAAATAAATATTCAACGTTGAGAGCCCATATTTTGGTTGAAAGGAATTTCCATTGGCCTGAAGGCTTAACCTAACAACAACAACAACAACAACAACAATAATAATAATAATAATAGTAATGATAATGATGATGATGATGATGATGATGATAAAAATAACAATAACAGCAACAACAAATAGCTAAATCAACACTATCACACATAATCTTTAAGAACTCTAATAATGATAATAATAATAGTTCAGTCCTAATAATTGACCAACAAGATACCAATACTGGTTACTATATACTAAAACAAATTATGAGCTGCGAGTGGTCATCACGCTGAAAGAACCAGATTAATGTGCACATAGCTTCAAGCTAACGCTCCCTAAAGTGGACACAGGAGTCACACGGGTTCGCCGACAGTCACTAGTGGTCACTACCTCGGATAGTTCCACCTAAAGTCAATCTTCAATGTCAGCATCCTTGAAGTTAAGTTTAGGAGAGAAAAATCTAATGTATCACTTAGCGGTCTCGGTGAGTCTGGCGACATGCGTGACCACACGTTCCACATGGAACCTCAAGGGTATCCAACTTGATATGCAACTCGCCAAAACTTCACTGATGAGTGCCTCAGGTCACCAGTCAAGAAGTACCACGGAGCCAGACGCCAAGTCAGAAACCCTACGAACCCCGTGTAGAAATAGTAACCCCTTATAAAAGTCAATTATCAGATTTAATTAAATCTACTAAAATTTATTATATAGTAAGTTTAGAAAAAATTGACTTTACCATCATTATTCCCAGTATAAACTTTGATATAAAATAATACCAATAAAATAGAGGGTCTTGAACTTTCCACAAAATAGTGTAAGGCACTCTATACTGTTAAGAACGTTTTTAAAACCGTTAATGCCTCAATAATCCAAGTATTTAGTTTTACATAAAACAACCAGACCTGACATTTAGTTAAATAGTTAAAAAATAAATAGCATGAAAATAAAAGATTCTGGCACAGTTATTTAGTTATCATATAGGTAGCGCTAATTAGGGGAAATTATGAGTGGTCAAATTAATCATCCTACATAGTAACACTGAGTGATAACCCAAATTGTGGACATCAAATATTGTTCCCCAACATTGCCCCATATATATCCATGGCGGACACAAATTAGTAAAATATCACAGTTTAGATAGAATATTATTATCATACATAACACTTAATCCAATCAGATCAAAGGGTTTGTTATGTTAAATGGTCTTACACCAAATAGTTTTCACCTTGCAAGACTGTCCAATTATTTCATTCTAGTCCCATTAGAACTGGTGAAATTTGTAAACATTACGAAAAGTAAAACAACTTTGAAAGTTATAAACGACAGTATATATTATAGTAATTAAATAACATTAAAAGGTTTACCTTACCTCTGCCACTAAATATTTCCACCTAATCCTCCCAATGGAGACAGAGGGTATTCTCAGCACAAGCGTTCAAGTACAAAACACACTTAAGAAACCGTACCGCTGGACAGCCGACACAAAACTAGTCTTATTTGCCAAACCAACAGCTCACCGATCATGTTATGACGTAGGACACAGATTATTCATAGCGCTCTAGTGGATGAAGTGGGCAATGTTGATGTCCGAGCATCACTGGAAGTATCAGACTATTATGGGCATGCTACCACAATAAGTAAATTTACCTTGAGCGGGCCAGGCTAAATATCTGCAGAGTGTTCCATGTGATGAGAAATGTTACATCTCATTCCTTATCATTGTCCAAAGTGTCTTCCCAATGAGGCAATCTCCCAGTTCTCTTCAGGCTACTCCAGAACCACATGTTCTGGCACTGCCAGCCCTACACAATCACATCAGCTTCTCTTCCTATAAAGAAGCTTTATACGGTCTCTTGTCAGTCAGGAAATAAACAAGCCCCTGAGAAGGATTTACATGTTTTAGTTCTACTTTTTCTGCTATTGATGGTGACAGTGAAAATGTTCTCCTACCAATTCCATTGGTTCCCCATATTTCTCGCCATTCCTCCTCAAGGGCCTTATCTATTCCTACCAAGGTTTTCACCCCAGCCTTAGTTAAACTTTCCACCATCTCACTACCTCTCTCTTCAGCTAGTAACATGCACCTTTATTCCTAAACTGCAGGTCTAACGGTCTTATACCTAAAACTGTTGTTAATGCATCCGTGGCCACAGATCTGTAAGCACCAGTTATCCTCATAAGTACATTCCTCTGTAAGCTGAGCAGTCTCCTCGCTGGTTGGGCTAGCCCCTTACCCCTAGCGTGCCCCTAGTAAGGCCTGGTGAGACGTACTTATAGCCTTAATTTGGGTGTGGAACCTTCTCCCGCCGATACTAATCATCTTGTGCATTATGGTTAAGGCCCTGTCGCACACTTGTTCTATATGTGCCTGGTAGTTCTTTTTCTAATCAAGGGTTATCCCCAACCATGGCTACTCTCTTGACATTGTTATTCTCAATCCTGATGGATGGATTTCTTCTTAATTTGCCTTTGAACGCCATGTAGTTGGTTTTAGTCTGTGCCATGTTCAGCTTAACCCTCTGATACCAGTTGATGAAGCCATTCAATATTCTGTTGCACCTTGTCTCAAAATATGCAAAGGCAACTACCCCTGCTGTTTCCGGGCATGATTCCAAAACGATCAGACCCGGCTCCAGCCCTACATTCCAAAATATAGGTCCACAGACTGATCCCTGAAAACATACCTTCATGATAACATTTTTCACTTTCTTGCCAAGACATCTCAGGGTTGCAAACCGATTCCTGCAATAATCCAGGAAACTCTTGTATAAGTTCTTCGAGCAACTTATCTTCTGTACCTGTCCTGCGTCCCTAAGGGACTGGGGGAGGATGTACAAAATTACAACAAAAATAAACCAGAAAATTGAGGAGTGACCCATATGAACAATGCACAAAAAATTAGATATATGTGTGAATTTTATCCAACTGGATCACTTCACATATACACCTGAGTTCTTTAAAAATGAAAATTAGTTTAATGGCAAGAGGTAGTTTTCATTAATTTGACAACATCGGTAACTTTTGGGCGGGATGACACAAAGATAATTCAGAGGAGAACAAGAAGAATATAATTTATTTAAATGAATGATATAATTTATTTAAATGAATGATATAGGAATTTAATCAATACAATATGTATGTTTCAAAAATAATTATTAACTTTAATACTGCAACAATATGATACATACATTTGTAAAAATAAAAAAAATATTACGGTTATAATGGAGAACCACTTTCACCATCCAATAAGTGCACAGAGAGCCCAACGGCATTTAATAATCCTCAAAAATTAATACTCATAAATCTTCAGTTAAAATACACAAACAGCAGAACTTCATTTAATCCCTCTGATCTTTGAATATTCTTTGAACATAAATGCAAATAACAACGAATGATTGAAATATATATATAATATCAATTCAAATATGCTGTAAGGGCTGATAATCTTTTCTCAACATTTAACCTTATACGTCGTTACATATTCTAAGACTTTTAAGAATATAGTCACTAACAAAAAAAAATCAATTCAAAACAACATTATGGAATCATTAATATATATATGTGTATAACTGGTGGTCTCAGAAATTATAATGTCCAGATATTTACGAAAGATAGATGCAATACTAATATTAAAGTCTTCACAATTAGTATTTAGAATAATTCTGAAGAAACATATTTTAAATCAAGGTTAAAGTATTAACTCCGTCAGAATCCATATTCTGGAAATGAAATGTCTGAGTGTTGACTGCAAAGATTTAAAAGGTTCCAAAAAGAAAGCTAATTTTAATATAAATTAATCCATGATAAAAAAAATGATAATAGATATTTACGCCGAAACAATAAATTTAGAAGAGAATTTTGACAAGCTTACATTTTTCAAAACAAGAAGTGTCCTTGGTAAGAATTTAAAAAAAAGTAAAGAACAATGGAAAATCATCAGTTTATATTCAATCCACAGCTCAGTTTGAAACATCATAGAATTGTATAAGGAAGGGGGAAGGGGGTGAACAATATAAGAGAGAGAGAGAGATGATGGACAGGCAATGTGGTTGGGCTGGCTAAGAACCTTCTGGATGACGGTACTATCTTCCACGTGTTTCTAAGGCGTGTCAGTGGCCAAGCATAGAACTAACTCTAATCAGCAGGGCTTATTGATGGGGCTCGGGCATACACTACTTCGCTGGCTCTTATGTTGATGTTTAGGTTATAAGGAGTGATATCTGGTCAAATGCTGGCAAAGGTGAGTACAAGGTCGTAGCCAACCAATAATTTCAGGGGGGGTTTGGTGGGCACATTCCCCAATTGCTGGAAGCTAGAAAATATTCTAAATGATAAGTTGTAGAAGCTCTCTGAATTGGTGTTTTTTCATGGTAAAATAACCCGTTAGCTGCGGAAGGCTTGGAAAATTTCTAAATATTAAACACTTTTTGAAACTCTGGGGAATGTTTTTTTTATGGTAAAATAACCCCCAAAATGCTGAAGACTAAGAAATTTTCTAAATATTTAACACCTCTAGAATTGATTTTTTATGGTATAACCAACCCGTAATTTGTATTTGTATCTTAATTTTTATATTGTTTGAACCATAAATAAAGCCATATATATTTTGTTTATAAAATTTCGCAGGGGGGTTTGAACCCCCAAGGCCCCCCAGCTACGGCCTTGGGTGAGTACTATTTACCACAGATAAATGTTTTATATTTAATATCACTGTTCTTGTTTCTTGTAACTTCGATGATTTAATATTAATAATATATTATTATATTGTCTCTCGTAATTCCATTGATGTTACACTTTCAAAGCCTCTCGAAAAGCTAGAAAATGCTGATACCACCTTTTGGATCTGCTCCTATAGTTTATTTGTCTATCGAATCATTATAACATCCTCGTAACATTCATTATGTCATTCACCACTCACAATATACAATGTTTACACAACCATGCCTTCCAATAGAGGCCATGTGGTTACAAAATGATAATAAAATGAACGATTGCCTAGTGGCTTGAAAATGTATAGTAGGACAGCGTACAATAATGTAAAGTAAGTGATAGTGAAGGAAGCCAACCTGAAAGGATGGTTAGTTTAGGACTAGATAGGAACAAACACACTTCTCTCTTCATTTATCCTTACACTTTTCACACTTCCAACTTATTCACAATTTCATAGCTACAAATTGTTTTAATTTTTGGAATTATTCCTTTTTCATATAAAGATACACAAAATATAAAACAAAGAAAATGTTAGAATATATACTTGTACCAAACAATTTTAAATGGGGCTTTCTTCTGGATATTCGCTTCACTTGAAAAATTCAGAATAATTATTTAATATTTGTGTTTCAGGGACATGAATCTTCCCAAGTTTGTGTTTGACGATGTCCCCTTGTTCCTTGGTCTGATTACTGACTTGTTTCCCGGATTGGACTGCCCTCGCGTCGGTTACCCAGAGTTCAACACTGCGGTGGTGCGGGTACTTCAAGAATATGGATACGTGGTTCTGCCAGACCAGGTTTGGAAAACATTAGGATGTAATTATGATGTTTATTTATAGTTTTAAATTATTTTTTTCTAGCACCACATACTATCTGTTCAGCCTATGCACTTATATACTGATCAGACACACGACAGTGGTAGGGTTTATGAACGTTATATTTATAGGAGATTTACCCTCATTTGAGTGGAACGATAGTGGAAAACATTTTTGTATAGACTCCCTCAGTACACCCGACCAAGATTTAAATCTTGATCTCTCTGTCATCGTCAGTCTAGTCTACTGTTAGAGTAGTGTGTTAGACTACTGAAGCTGACAGTTGTACTATTATAAAGTTTAGTATTTTTTCTGGGGTATTATTCCTATTGCATCACTGGCAAATATTTACGGTTATATTAATAATTCTTTTTTTAAAATGGATAATAAAATTATGCTGGAGGACTTGCTTTGTGCATCATTTGTAAAAATTGTTATTGTTATTGTAACAGGGTGCGTGCGACCTTGGAGTTCAATGCCATTCACACATCACCATGTTAACAGCGAGCTCTTTCAGAATATTAGGTCACGTTGTTGATTAGACGGGATTTAAAATGCACACTGGATATTCAAGCTTTTTATTATTATAAATAAAAACATAACACTATCCAAGCTACAATAAAAAAAGTCACCAAAGTAAATAAGAGTAATAGTTGTGTTTGTAATTTAATAATAAGACATAAAACAGAATCAAATAGAACTAAATACACAAATTAATTACTATAAAACACAAAATAACTATTCAAATATTTAAAAGTTATGAAATGTTTCATAACTAACACATTTTACCGTAACAAATAATGTCTACTTCATCTGAGCCATTCACATTAGTCACCAGTGGTCCCCCTGCGCACAACACGCAACAATGAGCCACGCTATGCGAACACGAGACTAGCTGTCCACTTCTGGGCATGCCAGCACAAACAGGACTGATCACTGACTTTGTATATATTATAGTAGTCACAGTTTGAAATACTTCATTTCTAGACTATACTAATAGATTTAAAGGAAATTAGACCAGACTATATTATATGCATCATTTTCCTTTTCCTGTACTCTTTAACTACCCGAGCTGTGAGGCTGGCTACCTGTTAAACAAGATTGGAGAGAGATGGAGAGCGCAGACAAATGACAAGAGGACTAGCAGGTGTACACTAATCTTGCTACAATACTTATTGAAATGACCAGACTCAGTATTTATATTTTGAGCTATGTACTGATCCTTGTTGTGACAGGTGGACAAGGTGGTGCAGCTGTACGAGACGATGATGACCCGGCATTCCACTATGATCGTTGGCCCCACGGGAGGAGGTAAAACAGTCGTAATCCAGATCTTGGTACAAGCGCAAATTGCTCTTGGGCTCTTTACCAAACTGTTCATACTCAACCCAAAGGTAAGAATCACACTCCTTTATTCTAGATGGAGTTAGGATTATTGGTTCATGGTAAAAATTTTAATTTAAATTTGTCAGAGTAATCATTTAATTTCAATGAATGAAGAAGTGCATTAATAATATATTTAAAGACAACCACTACTCTAGCATTCTTGATATATATTATTGCGTGCATCTTCAAGGAAAACTTCTTTTCACTTTATGAGGTACATTTTACTATAGGAACTATGTTTGAAAGTACAGTAAGAGCCACAGGAGCAAATAAAAGAAACAAACATTAATGATGTTTACAATAAAAAGATGAACACAGTTCACACTTTATGTTGATAGCACTGGTCAATTAGGTTATGGCTGGTTTAAGGACAATTTATGGGTTCTGCCCAATCGCCTGATCTAGGTTTCATTCTATCGGAACTCATTAGCAGCCATACTTGAAGTTAGGGTGTGGGGGACGCGAGAAAATATAAGTTCTCTTGCAGTTTTTAGTACAAAATATTTTGTTGACATCAACCAATAGAGCCACTAGAGTTCTCAAGATCGTCCTCTGTCTACAGAAGTGTCTTTTAGCTAGTTATGGCTGCTCTTGGGTTATTTTAAAAATAATTTTGGAAGGTTTGCCAAAATGCCTGGGAAAGGTCCAGCTTGATACAGTTTCTTTTAACCACCTATAAAAACTATTGCAAAGTTATCCTATATTTATTCTGTTTTTACTACAAAACCTTCGTCTATTCCACTCTTATGGCATTCATCTTTGCACATAATATTCAGTCTGTACAAGTTGATGATACTTTGAAGCTTTTTATTTGATTACTTTGTTGCAATACTAGCACTTCATGTATATGTTATGACAATAAGACGAGGAGCAACATTGATTATGGTTATTGTAGGAAAACACTATAATAAACCCTCAGCGTGGATAATATAGTATGTTCTCACTTAAAATCTGCAATTAAACATTGAGATAAATAATATTTTATTTAATGTTGATTAGATAAAAAGGTAATCAACAATGTGTGATCACAAAGAGAATACAGATTGATGATGATAATTTATTGATTACTTCAACAACATATCATTTGATGTGCTAATGAGATTAAATATTTAGGAACAATTATGCTTTTAATCAACAATAATGATATAAAAGTGGAGATTAGGAAAAAAAGTTAAGAAATGCATGCTATAACCCAATGGGAAGAGACCATTGGGAAGACCGAGACACAGATTGGAGGATAACGTTAGAATCAGTTTGATATGAATAAATTATAATGAGGTGTATTGGATAAAACTAGCTATTAATAGGGAAAGGGGATATACTTTTGTAAGTGCGGTAAAGAACTTTCAAGTTCCTAATATCATAGATTAATTAAGTAATATCTTAAAGGCATGTGCATTTAAATTTATTGTTCTGAACACTCTGTACTCCTTAGCACCAGGTTTATTTGGTATTATGACAATAATATGTTTCTTAAAAATCATCAGATACCTACTTTCTTTTTATATTATAAATAATATTTTATAAGATGATAAAATCTTTCTTTGGCGTTTTTTTTAAAAAAGATCTGCAGTTATTCCGTCTACTCCACGTGCTTTATTCTTCCTCACTTCTTTTAATGCTGCTACAAACTCACATTTTATAATATGTTTTCCTATTTCTTCTTCTTCAACTTCTTGCTCTTTTTATATCGCATATTCTTTGATTACATCACCATAACCTGATTTACGTATGTGGGGGTCTACAGTGTTGGGGACACCCATAAACCCATCATAGCATATCCGAGAAAAGCAACTTTTGAGTACAGGCAGAATGGGCGAGTGAGCGAGTGACTGGAAAGTAAAATATAACAAACTCATGTGTTGTAAGGAGAGGTGGCAGCGTGCGAGCGACCCGAGTGACTCGCTTGAAATATAGAATAAACTGGAATTAATTTGGTAGCTACTCGTTGGCTCACTCATCAATTTGGTCAGACAGTCGCTCAGTCACTAGCGCGCTTGCTCGTTTGTAAATCTGGCTTAATTCTTACGGTACCTTTTCCTGTATCACATCACATATTTTTATATTAAGTCGATATAGTCCTCCACAATTGACACTTCTACATCTAGTATTGTACTTACCTCATTAAAACACAAATTGGTACTCATCACGAACACAACAAACATCTGAATTTCAACATTTCTCGTCAGTAGCTGACTAAATTTGTCAGAGCAACAATAAATTGGAAAACAAAAATCGTATCAAAGGCACCACTGAGACAGTGGCGCTGTCAGCTGGTTCGTGGAAACACTTTGAGAGGAACGGCTGCAGTCTGCCGAAAGGGAGGCCAATGTATAAAGAGTTAGTGCACAATAACCCATTCCCATTGTTGAAACCCTCAAATCTTGTTCTGACCCTGCTGCTCAAGCTTCTTATCTTGTTATTATTAATGCCTGATTTTCCTCTTGAAAATCTAGCTCTATTTTCTGACGTAGCACAATTATCTTTATACTCTTTCCATGGTTCACTTATTTCGTTTGTGAGTGCATTGTATTTTCTTTCATCTTCTAGACTCTCGGAATTTTTAAGCTATTTCTTTTCGTTTATTTTCTGGGGAATCTCATCAGTAATTCACGGATTTCTTCCTAATACACTCACTAGTTCCAAAACTTATTCTCTAATCTTTAATATCCCTTCTTTAAATTTTTCCCACCATATTCTATTACAGTGCTCCTTATTGAATTCTTCTGGGTATATTTCTGTTTGCTTCATATATTTTTTCCTCACACTCTCTTCCTTGGTTTATTCATTAATCATTACTTCATCGTAACAAGATTATGATCAGTGTCCAAATCTGCTCCTGGAAAGCTCCTAGAGTCCTTTACTTTATTTTTGTATCGTTGTTAAACTGATATGAAATCTATTTAATACCCTTCTTTGCTCCCAGGCATTGTTCATGTGTAATTTCCTCTTGGATGATGACTAAACCAAATATTTTTGATAACATGCTCATGTCGTACGCAGGTTTCAACTAACCTATCTAATGTTGTTTCTTCTTCATAGCCCATGTTTTCCTACAATTTCTGTTTTGTTCTCATTCACAAATGATAACTTTCAATAACCCATATTTAAAAGATAAGTAATTTCTCTAAATGTGTCAAGGGAGATGACAATCTGGTCATAAGCCCAGTCATCGTGAATAGGTGTAGGCATATAAACATGAATTGCCTCTGTATCCTTGGGTTTGGTTTCAACCTTAATCATTATCATTTGATCATCATAGTTGGCATACTCCAATACCCATTTCACCACACCAGAAGTCACCTGAATATGGATGGCCCACTTATTCCAAGAATATTCAACTTCGTCATCTCCATTCACATGTTATGTTATACTGTATAGTCTACCACGTTTCAGGTGTATATTCTTCTATTGATCTCAGTCTTCTTCTTTCTTGCATACTTCTTAGTATTCACCACCTGGAGACTTTCCGTAATATTTTATTTGACAAGCCTTCATCATGGGCTGCCTGTACTCTTTTGAGTCTTTAATGGGCTGGTTTTCCCTTGCATTCTTTATCCTATGCCGTTGAACAACACGTGTTTTGTTTGCCTTTATTGACTGTTTTCCAATCCAAGGAAAATAAGATGCCCCACCTCTACTTGTTCTTCCACCCTCATAGGAGGCCATTGGCACTTGATAGAGTTGCGACTACTTATCTCGGTAGTAATTTGGTCGTCAGATTCTCGTCAGTGGAAGGATAGGTTGATCACGTCACGAAGGATAGGTTGATATCTGAACAAAAGTAGCTATACATCACCATCACATATACCCCATTTCCTTACTACCTTCTAATAACATTTCTGCATTTCTTGAAAAAACCTCCTTACTGTTTTCTAACAACTAATACCTACATGTTTAGTTGTAACAATAGTTTTACTACTTGTATATGAATTGTTTATAAAATCACCCATTAGTATATTGAGTTAACTTTGATAAAAATAATATATAAATATTTAACATAACAAAGCAAATTAAGGTTCTACAATTGTGAGAAAACAATGATGGTAGTTAATTTGTAATATGTTAATAAGGTCATTTTATTTTAATATATTAAATATTTTCACTGACTACCATATTTATAAGGAGAAAGGAGCTTCCTAATTGTAATCTTTACCTAAAACGAAAACGTCTAGGTTCAAACGTGCCTATAATATTTGAATTGCTCTCATGCTACTATAACACTTTTCAGTTTCAAAGTCAGATAATCGTAGCAAAAATTTGCCAGATCCATACATACTACACCTCGATTCATACACAATACAAAAAGGGCAGTGAACTTAGAATCCAAGCTCCTTTGAATATTTTTTAACCATAATCAACCACAAAATCTTGTTTCTTGTCTATCAAACTATCCTCGGTTGAGAGCGATGGCTAAAATATTCTACAATGTAGACGAAAAACTTAAAACTTAATGTTGGAGGGTTTTAAATTAAATATATGTTATATATACATACCATTAAGAGATAGTGAGATCCTGTTTGTTTCGCAGGCGTGCTCTGTGATAGAACTGTACGGCATCCTTGACCCTGTGACACGAGACTGGACGGACGGTCTTCTTTCCTGCATCTTTCGGGAGATAAACAAGCCAACAGATCGCAAAGAAAAACGATACATCCTTTTCGACGGTGACGTGGACGCTCTTTGGATTGAGAACATGAACTCTGTCATGGATGACAATAAGCTTCTCACATTGGCTAATGGGGAGAGGGTCAGACTGCAACCTCACTGTGCTTTGCTATTCGAGGTCAGAACACGTGGTTACCATGGTTGAGTGGCTGAATACTATCATGCTAGCTCAGGATATTTTAGTAAATATATTTTCTTGATATGTAAGTTTCTAGTTCCATGCATAGCATTGTGTTTATAATGTGGTTTGGCTTATTTACAGTGTGTTTAATTTATATGGCAACTGTGTTCAGAACAAATAAAATCTTGGTAATAGTTTATTTTGTCTTACATGGATATAGAAGTGGTAACGGTGCTAGAATGTGATCTATCAGTTTCTATCGGGCTGGTTTCTAATAATTGGTTTCTCTACTCGTTTGTGTTACCAGGTCGGGGACCTCCAATATGCCTCGCCAGCCACAGTGTCCAGGGCAGGGATGGTGTATGTAGACCCCAAGAACCTCGGCTACGACCCTTTCTGGGAACGTTGGCTGTCTGAGCGACCTAGCCTAGAGGAGAGAGAGGAACTTGGTGCCTTGTACCAGAGATATGTTCCCGGCTCAGTCCTGCTAATTAAGGAGGGAGTAGTGGGGGTGGCACAGCAGGATCCTCTAAAGACCATCATCCCACAGACGGCTCTCAACATGGTCAGTGCACCTAGGGGCATAATGAACAGTATTTGTAGAAGTGTACGTGCTACAGGGAAAGTATGACTATAATAAACTTGTATGATGTAGGTACTCACTAAAAGCTTTGCTACTAAGCACCTGAAAATAACAGTTAAACAACATTAGAATTGGCAACATGAGGCTTTTCTCTTTGTGACATAGTTTCACAGACATTTATATGCCCATGCTATTACATTTTAAACTTTGAACAGCTCCCAATAAGGGGACTGCCAATATCCCCTAAAAGCGGGGATGGACACCAGACATACACTAATCATTTCCTGGAGGTAGCTCCGCTAGTGTGTCAAATGTTTGTAGCTGAGATTGGCTACGGTTAAACAGCCTAAAACAAGATGTCAGGGATGTTTTTAAATAGTGAATCCCCATTGAAACGAATTAAATGTTTTAAAAATAGATATAGTATTGTGAGTGTCATGAATTGAGGAGGATGTTGCTCGTGGCGTATGTCAACAGACGTCAAGGGTTCAGATCCTAAACGAATGCCTCAATTTATGTTTTGCTCGTTCTCGATGCATGTGTGTTACTGGTGCTAGATTTATATTGTCTTGTATTTAGTGCCAGTTATCTATGTATCTTATTAACACATTTATGAAGAGATTCTTTTTTATATTAATGAATATTAATATGGATTGAAAATTAATTTTATTACCACATTGATTTATTTAAATATGTTATTGTGATTAACATTGTGTTTGCAACCTTTCTTGCAGCCACAACAGATAGGCTGCAAGAGCTTTTCTGGGGTTGGAGGGAGAAATGTTATGACAGGAATAAGCTCCTGTTAACACAACAAGACAAATAATTCAAAATCTTGATATTTTCTTTAAAATATATTATATAAATCTAGATCGAATAAATTTAAATGTAAACAAAAAAAATTGCTTCAGTTTAATAATATATCTACCTTTCCAATAAGCTGACAGCTCCAGTCCGTTTGTGTGAGCAGATTATCTAACCACTGTTGCGCCTGAAGATACACTCTAGAGTGACTGTTGGCGGGTAGCAGCACTAGTAGGTGTAAGCACGGCGATGTCTAAAGTAGCAGTGACAGACTGACGAGCTACAGTTGGGACATTTATTTTATAACGTAGCTCTACTAGGGAGTTGCAGTTTTCTTTTTTGTACAAAGATAAAATAAACAGGTCTACTGCTGAAGCTACTTCATCAGGAGTAGCAGAAGGATCATTAAAAATTAGCATTATCCTGGACAGCTCTTTATCATTTTGGAGGAGGCCAAAAGCCAATTTCTTTCCTGTTCTGAAAAGGGCAGATGTTTTATCACAACCTGTCATTGCATGAGTAAACAGGAGGGTGTTTTTTTACAGGACTTAGAGCTACTCGGAACTCCACGATATTGTGAAATTTATTAGGTTCGCCAGTTTTTCCAGGAATTAGGAGAGAGAGCTTACTGCTTGAAAGTGAACGCACTAGCATATTAAAGATATTTGTATCAGCTGCCATAACTGTTACTTATTGCCCAGCTGATAACTCAATGGCTGTTGAAACAATAAGACAATCTGCATCTCCGCTTGCTAACAGGACCAAGAAGCCACAATTCCTTAGGATGGTTGTTATAAGTTTGATTAAACGTGATTTGTTCTGTCAATTTACTTGAAACTATCCATGAGAGGATGTGGTAATCATGTTAAGATCTATTGCTAAATCTACTGAGGTTTGCTTGCTGCTACGGTGCTTCTGCTCCTCCACTTTAGTGTTCGGTGAACCCTCATACCCGTCAAACACTACTGTTGATGAACACTTGAAATGTTTCATGACTTAAGATTAATATGTCATGCAAATAATCCTGTAAGTCACTGGTCTTGGCCAAATAATGATATGAAGAAGGTACCAACCATCTACAACAAACAATGTGTCATTTGGGGCATTTTCTTTGCAAGGAGAAACCAATTCTATGAAGTCAGTGAGGGCATCATGTCTTCCTTATCGATACTTCGTCATACAAAGACACAGGTCTATGTGCTAGTTATATGAAAATAACTGCATTAACTCAGGTCCAGATGGGAATACACACACAATACAATTAAATAGATGTTTTTGATTTATTTGCACGCTTTGATAGGCACTTGTATAGTGTTATTCACGGCAGATAAAGGTTGCGCTTGAGCTTTATAGCTCCTAAAGGGCCACCGTCCATGTTTTTCATGCATTTTGAACCTATTTCCAGAACTGTCTCACAGTCAACAGATTCGTCTCCTACAAGAGCAGTCGACCAGCTGATTAACTCGGTTGATGGACAATAGGCATATGGTTGATGGACATCAAACCAGAGAAAAATGTTTGTTTATCACGATCATCCGCAGATTGCCTACTTAAGCGAAGGTCCACATGTTGTTCGGAGGTGATATTTCAGATGCCACAAAAATTTTCCAGAGCACTGCGGATAGGTACACTCTTGGAGATTGCAACACTCGCTTGTACTAAGCTTTTAAGTTCTTTTGAAAACAAAACACTAATCTCTTCTTCTAATGAACATTGACACAATAAACACACATCCATGCCTACAAAATTCAAAATTACAACTGAATGTGCAAGCCGGTTGAGTGAGCTGACCTCTTCCGCCACGTTGTGTAGTGACTGTGCTAAAGGAGGGGTGAAAGGGGGTGAAAGAGCAACCCCCAGTAATGTTAGTGTAATACTTTTAGTTTATTTGCACTACATCTAACTACCCATTGAGAGATTTACAAGATATATCTACCGTATCCAGAATAGGATTTATCAAGAGCAGAAAAGAAAGCAGACAAGTAAATACCCAATGTAATACCTGTAGTGGCTGTTTACAATCTACAAGCATGCCATTACCTAAAAGAGATGTGACGATTTTCTACTACAAGTCAAAGTTAAATGTTTCATCTTCACCATCAAAGATTTGAAAACAAATACATGACTGCTTTGTATGGGACGAGGGAAATGAGCTTGCTACGCCTGTACTGAAGTACATGAGAAAGAAATATACCTCAAATAATAATACAGAAATTGTGCTGACCAGGAAAAATATAAGTTCATGGTTGCTCTCTACTTAAGCGCCTTACGCTACCTAGGATTAAAATCAATCACCCATAAATATTTAATCAAAGGACATATGTGGAATGAATATTCTGCTCATTTATTGATAGAGAATAAGGTAAAAACGGCATCTCAAAAGTCGGCCAACGTATATACCTGAATCATTCATTTCTGCCAACTGTCCCAAGTGAGTCACCAACATCGATTTCTTATAAAATGTCGTACAGGGAGGATTTTAAGGAGGTGACTATTTAACAACTTACATTGTAACAACACTCACCAACGGGGACAGCCAACTGGGTCAACACGCGGCACTCGCTTGACCAGCGACCTCCGCTCTCACCAAATACAACAGACTGACTGAAGGCGTGTCTGCGCCAGCCGGCAATGAGGCTCGACCACGTGTTCGGCCAGCAGAGAAAATGGATAGAAGAGTTCCGTTTCCGCCTTCGCCGAGCTTCGCGAAGGGGCTACGTGTTTCGATATGAGCCTCGAACTTCTCCTCCCCCCTTGTTTGTAATGTTCTCCAACCTTCCCTTCCTTCGATCCGCCCCCCCTTTTCTGAGAATTATATTTCGTATAAATACTAGCGGTACCGGGATCTCAGGTCACTTACTACCCCACCGGCTCGAGGATAAGAGGTGAGGGCAGCGACTGGGTTTCGGGGAATATTACCATCCTACCAAAAATACTATTTCGGCGTCATGGGGGGAACTCTTTCTAAATTACTATTTGGACTTTGTTATTAACTTATGTTTATTTGAATTTTGACTATGCTACGCGCTTATCGCGGCTGGGAGTTAGACCGTCGCTTTCGCCACCACTTATATTCAGGGTCTGGGCCCTATTTATTTGTATTTCATACGTTTGCCAATATTAGCTTTTAACCAGAGATTGTCTGGTCCTGGGTTCGAAACCCGGCTTATGTTATTTTCAAGTATAGCCGTTTCTGGACTCAACTTTGTTCGCCAAGTTTAACGCCTAGGGTTGTTGGGTTATTATTACCTTGTGGCCTTGTTTAATTGCTATGACGTCACGTTTGCTACGGGCGCCTGTAAGAAAGATATATATTTATACTAGGGCGGATAACTTAAACGCTAGAGTAACCAGTTTAGGAACTAATCAATTTAGCGAAGTAACCAAAGAACCATAAACCAAAGACCATGTCACTGAGATCCCGGACCGTTACCTTTGATGGGTTTAATGTAACGTGATTTGTTTTGAGGAGGTAACGTTTATGTTTACCTTTGATGTAATTGATTTCCACGTTGGACGGAAAGGCGCGCTTCACGCGGTGTTGATTGTTTGCTCAGCTTGTTATTGTTTTTTTTGACTAAATAAAATTGTTATGTTCATTCAGGTAACTCTTTACCTAATTTACTGCCTCTCTCGCCTTATAGATATTAAGGGGGGGGGGGTTGCAACTATTATCAAAAGGAAAAATAAAGGTGATGGTTTTACTGTTACGTTGAGCACAGCTTTTCCTACCAGGCCAGCAGGACTCTCACAAATGAAGTTCTTCTAGACTTACTTCGTAACTCATAATAACCTCATACCTACATATTACAAGAATTTTTACCAAAATAGTAACCAGATTGGTGGAATTTGACAATAGTGACACAACTTCAAAAGATTTGTAATTAATAGATAATGTATTTGGCACAAAATAATTTTTTTGTCATCCTTATTCTTTATTTTCCTCTGTTTCATAGTCACTATCAGGACTGTTGTATCCTGTTGTAGGCCAGCGATAAAATACATCATAGTATTCTGCGTACTCATGTGGGATGTACTCAAGGAGGTTGATCATAATTTATTTTTGTGAATAATGGAATTGTATTTGTTTTAAGGGCATAAGTCAACTGACTTATGGCTCTTTAAAAAAATGCCCTTTTAAAAAAATACTATATTTTCACATTGGTTTTGATGAATATGGAACAGCAGTATAAACACTGTTTTAAAGAAGATCAATAGGCTTACCCATAGATAGCCCCCGAAAAATTAAATCCAATATGGCCAAAATGATGACTTATGTCCTTTTTAAAAATATGATTCAGCTATGTGTTTTATCAATATTAATAATGAAATATCAATTAACTTTTCAATTAATGCTCTGAATAAAGTGATTATGTGCCCTGATATCACATGTAGTTAATTGAATTAAACCTTAAGTGGATTGGATGTTGTACCTTTATGAGATATAGCCCCAAGAGTGGGTGATGAGTCTCCTTTCATTAAGATGTGCATCAGGTTATTTCTACCTTCTCGAAAGTTCAGTAAGCTACGCATGTATTGCATCATTCCATTGTCCCTCCCTTGTTTACCAAAACCTCGCTTCCGAGTAAGACTCCACCCTGTCTGGGCAAGAGACGGAGAAAAAATAGTTATAATGTACAGCTAAAATAATATGAATATTATTAACTTTTGAATATAATACCATATTACATTAATTATGTATGACATTAAGGGGCTGATGGGATATTTCATTACAAACTTGACTGGTGTAGGTCACGCACGGATGTGCCTGGTATGGGGTTGGAGGGGGGTGGGTCACGTTCCCCATAAAATGTTGTGGGATTCTCCCCCTCAATATTTTAATATGAAATACCGAATTAATCTGAATTAAAGCCAGACCCAAATCTTAGAAGGGGATTAAAAAAATAAGTAACTAGATATTAATTTGGTTCGAATCAATTTATAAAACAACACTAAAAAGTCTCAGTCAAAAATTTGAAAATAAGCTTCCTGGCATAAAAACATAATGCCTAATCTGGCTTACAATCGTCTTTCTAGGCTGAACAGATAGTTTGAGTTCTTAGCAAATAATCGCTGTTTTGATTGTATTTATTTATATGTATGATAAATATTAAATTAAGTCTTTCTTTCACTTTTACTTTATTTTTTAAGCCTAAAATTGGCTATATGGGATGAACACCAGAGTGAAGATAAGATAGTTAATATATGGGGTAAATATCCTATAAGATTAAATTCTGTTTGTATTTATGCTATGATTGTATTGAAAGATAAGCATTGCGTGTCTTTTTGTGATCAGTACTGTACGATAGCAAGCAAACACTAGTAGTAAGAAATCATTAGAGGGGTTTTGTATACACAAACTCAGATGCTTATAAACAAGCAATGCTGGGTCACAAAGAGAAGAAGAACCCAATTAATTAGCTTAAAAAAAAGAGGATCAAGATGTTTGTAGGATGTGTCTTGAGAAGATAACGACTACAATCCAATAACTGGCCAAGCAAGGTTTGACGTTAAGAGAACACGAATATTAATCAGGGAATTTATTTAATTTGCTTAGTCTCTGTGGTGAGGATGTCCCTGAAATATCGACATGGTTGAAGTGAAGTAGAGTAAACTTCTTGGACAGAGAAATATAGAATTAAATTCTTGAACTAATTGGGAAAAAAATTGTAATAATGATTTGTGTTAGTGTTATGTCTCAAGATACTCCAATATTTGCTATTATTTGTGATAGATCAAAAGATGTGAGTGTAGAGGACCAGTTGATTGTTTGGGTGGACATGGACTTGTGTCCCCATGAAAGCTTTGTTGGCCTCTACAGTGTGAGAAAAACCACAGTGGAAACCTTGTGAAGAATCTCAGGTTGTAAGAAACAGTTTGCAATGACTACATGAGCTAAATATGCTGCTTTCCCAGTCACTGCCAGGCAGATCCAGACTTATTGCACTGATTGAGCAAGATTCACGTGGGACAAGATGGTTCCATAGGTCCATAGGTCAGATCGAGGAAATAATTGATGAATATTTTGAAATTCTTGTTATTTTGGAATAAATAAAAGGTGAAGAAAAGAACATTAAGTCATTGATTAGGCCTACAGTGGCTAGTCTTTTTAAAACTATTTGAAGCGGGAACGCGATACCGAATATTCACACATGTCTAGCTTACACCAAAAGTTTACGTTATTTGTTTGAAAGTATAAAGTTATGAAAAATATCTACTTAAGATTTTTTCAACTAGAAGCAATATTCTCTTAAGACAGAATATTTATAATCACAGATATCACTTTCATCACTTTCTTCTTCATAGCACCCGCCTCGGTGGCGTAGTTGGCTAACGCGCTTGTCGTGTTTAGATCGACTGCTGAGGACGGAGAGATCAAGGTTCGAATCTCGGTCGGGTGAACTGTGGGTGGTGTTTCCTAAATGATTTTCCACTCTCCCTCCACGCAAATGTGGGTTCACTTCCTCTAATTAAACCTTCCCAATTCCTAATCCATTAATGTAATTAGTACTTAAAGCGTATAACCCGAACGTGTAGTAAGACGCGGTGCTAAATATTAAATAATATATTCTTCATAGCTTTAATCTACATCATAGTCATCATAATCATCATTTTCGCCAGTCTGAGCTGACTTCTCATTGCCTTTGTGTAGTGGCGTTCCATAGTTAATTGTCCTCGGTACCATTCAATACGTTTGAGATGCTGCATTGTTTGAACCCTGTGATGAGATCCTTCCCTATGCTCTGAAGATCCATTTCCTTAGCAAAGCAACATAAGGCTTCTTTATCTTTCCTGCTGGAGTAAGGATATGGTCCCCTTTCAAATTCCAGTCACCATAAAGTTATTTAAGGTGATCTTTAAAAAGTTTACATTCGATGGCATGTCGAAAAAGACAGGAGTCTCGTCAGCATTTCCCATCTGGCTGATCGTATATTTGTGTTGTCTTCTTAAACGGATTTCATATTTTTGGAATTCTATCAACTTTTCTGTAAATGCATCGGGTAGCCGCTGAGCTAAAGTAGTGCGTTGTTGCAAAGTAAGACCAGCACGTTGCATCATTCTGGTGCACTAACCCATACTTGCATTAAAACTTTTACCCTCTTTAGAGCCACTTCACAATATAATTTGTGAGCCTTTTCACGAATCACTTCCCGAGTTATTGGAAACCCTTCTTTTCTTTTTTCACAAACATAATTAAATACCCTGTGTTTCAGTTCATGAAACCATACTGTTTTCTGTCAACTAAAATTTTTCCTGCATGAATTTGCATTGCAGAATTTTTCATTTGCTTGCTGCCATCTGCAAACATTAGCTTCAGTGACTTAGTATCTTCGTCCAGCTGCACAGTTGTTTGTTGCGTCTGCATAGCTATCGACGATCAATTTAAAATTGTCATCATAAGACCTTCTGGAATTCAATAAAAGATGACGATCCACGTTTCTCAGCACTTTATTTTTTGTTCATCATAAAACTAGTATGTGGGGTGTAAAAAATTACTGGTACAAGCACTAAAATTTGTAGTTTTTAAAATTCAGCAACAAACATATATTAAAATCCGTTTCGGATACCAGTATCTAAAATGAGTTTAAATTTCAATAACTGAGCTGACAAACCACGCATTCTAAACAAAGTATGTGACAAAGTTACAGAATCGCTAAGGGATTATTATTTTTTTGTTGCAAATCTTGCTTTTGTGTAAGAAGGTCAACTCTGAAAAAGTCTCATAAAAACAACCATAAATTAATTTTTACTATGACAAAAATATAAAAATTACTCTTAGACTATACCTAACTGATAAAAGGCCTCGATGTTTGGCTTCTAGTAGTAAAATGGACACCTTCTATCAAACACAACAAATAACTTGTTTTTTAAATACATAAATTGTTATTTTATCTCTCACAATCAGTTCAATTAGTTTATGTCTTTCCGGCTAGTTCTGTTGAGGGATATAGTGAATTATCTGTCCACATTATGCCTTTCATAAAGGTTACAGGTCTTGTCCACAACAAGTAATATGAGCATTTGAAGCAGTTATCAGATACACCTGGTGTGAACCAGCAGACAAAGATTGTATTCTAGAAACATATTGTAATCAAAGGTGCTCACAAATGGGCAATATTTACTTTTTTTCATTGTTAATTTCTTATGAAAAAATAATACTTGTATATTGGTATTTGGTTACATTAATTTGCTAATAACAATTTTGAATCATTAATATCCAAGTAAACAATTAAAAATGACAAAATGTATAATTACTTCCATTCCATCTTCAACAGCTTTCTTTTCATTAAACTTGTGAAAAATATGTTTCTTTTCATTGGGTTCATCTACAAGAACAATTTTTTTTAATATCTCAAAGGAGGGAGAGGGGGTACCACACCCCCAACAAATAGGACTCCCATACACCTCTCATTCGAAAAACCCACACATGTAGTATTTTCTCAATAGCTTTGGTAATTATTCAGAAATATTATGATTGTATGATTTGAAAGTGGCATAGTTTCTTAAGTGTGTCCAAACTGGTTTGGATAATCAATTTAATACATGTATCAAAACTAAAATAAAAATTAGAATTCCCACATAAAAAGTAAAAATGTTTGAATAAGACCTTATCTAAAATCTCCAATATTAATTGTATGGTCTAGCAAAAATTACTAAAATAAGGTTATATCTACTTTACAATTAAAGCTAGCTTGTTTAACTGAATAAAATGGGTATTTAGTAAAAAAAAAAGTACTCAACAACATGCATATTAATTGTATAAATACTGAATAGCCTTAAACATGCATTGGAGGCCGCAAGGTTTAAGATGCTACTCTTACTTTAGACTGGGCTGCCAATGACACAGATCAAGGTTAGAATCTTGGTCAGTTGTATTGAGTATGTTTTTTTCAAAATGGTTTTCCACTCTCCCTCCACATAAGATGTGGGGCTTAAAAAATCCTCAAGTTAGAATGGTATTGAAACGTGCTATCTGTGATAAAAATATATTTAACCTACTTCATAGTCTTACTATTAAATATTCTTACTGAACTGTTGACAATAATAATTGTACAAGCAATATGCCTAGTCACCTGGTCAATTAACCGCATAACTGATATGCGTTTGAGGTTTTGTTTCTCATTTATTTATGAATACACTTTATAACTTGGCTTGAATGTATGAACAAACTTATATGAAACTAAACCACATTATTTTATGTTCTAAAACTGTCCATTTATCAATGTTAATCCTCCATTCAATTCACTCTTTTTTTCCCTTGCGTTTTTGAATTGAATGTATTAATATTTCACTTGTAAATATAATAGCTTACTTTTAAACATTTTCTACAAATGCACTAATATTTATAATCAAACTATATGTTTTGTGAAACACTTTATATTTACAATTGTAAATTATTTCACTTTAAGGTAAGCTATAAATTATATACCGGTACTTGTAGTTTTATGAAACAATCCTTAGATGTTCTTTATAAGAACATTGGTTCTATGTGATAAAGCCACTTTGAGGACTATTCTCTATAGTTTCTAAAGTATAATTCATTAAATGCTGTATAAAAATATTTGGCTGTGATGATCAGTGTGTATGAGGACAGGTAGATCGTTGTTGAATCAACACAGCTCTGAGATGTTGATGTTGATGTTGATGTTGCAGGTGACACAAATGTGCTTCATGTTGGATGCAATGATACCTGTGTACGAGGACAGTGACAATGAAACCATCCTCGGGGATCTGCTTGAATGCATCTTCATTCAGGCCCTCTACTTCTCCCTGGGTGCTTCTCTGCTGCACGACGATCGATTGGAGTTTGACGATTTTGTCAAGAGACAGTGTTCACTGCTAGTCATGGAAGATTCCTCGGACAATAAGTGCACTTTCCGTTAGTAGCTATGTATGTCTGGTCCTATATAGCGGGAATACACTTTGTTTTTATAGTGCAATAGACTTTTGAAGGAAAGCAAGCCACCCTAATCTCTAGGAAAACCCTGATAATGGTTCCATATATAATTATAGCATTACTAGCTTCAAGCTATCTCTAAGGCTAATGCGATCAAGTCATATTATTTATACAATCAATAAGAAATTGATATCCAACATAATGTCGCAACTCTATTCAGGGTTGCATTGTTTATCATGTGGAATATACTCATAAAGGTTATAGATTTAAATCCCCTTCTTTTAAGAGATTAGAATTACAATAGGGGTGGGAATAACTAAAATTGATTTGGAAGAGCTAAGTGGCTATCCAACTATGGCAGATTATTTCTCACTCGATTTACTATAGCATTCTCATGTTAGGGTGAGTGGAGCTGTACTCTCTGCATGGGGGGGTGTTGGGCTAGTGTTGGTTCACTCCATGGGGCTGGTTTGATATATAGTTATTCTTTTCATCAGATATATATATATATATATATATAAAGTGTTCTATCTTACTACAGATCCATTCCTTTTTTCAGTGAACTTCCAATGAGCCTTGTCCTCTGCATCCTCTTTCACTATCCTGAATTTCCTTCTTCCCTTCAAGTCATCCAAAATTTGAATCCTCCCCCCTAAGCTCTTTTTTCCTCAACCTTTCCGTCCATGACATCATGCAGAAGACAGATCCTTCTAAGGTTTTTTTGATCCAGTTCACTCTGTATCAAAGATTCACATACAAAATGACTCTCCTCCCACCCACTCTTCTTAGGACTTGTTCATTTGTCCCCCTGTCTGTCCACCTGATCTTCTCACCACTCTTCTTAGGACTTGTTCATTTGTC
>CABFVZ010001271.1:13569-33431 GCA_902151445.1 Timema monikensis
GTGAGATGAAATGAAGGACCTACAGTTTAACGTGGAATCCGAACCACGGTGGAGGCCTGGCATTCCCCACATTCACAAGTTGTGATTAATACACGTCTTGTCAGAGGTGAAGGAAGGGTTTGGTAATCAGATAAATCTGTGCCGGAACCGAGGATTGAACCCCGGACCCTCAGCACAGAAGTCCGACACCTTACCCCTAGACCACCAGGTCACCCACTCTTAGTACAACCGGTTGAGATTCGAACCTCGGATCTCCATATTGACGGTAGTATGGTCTACTGCAAGAGTAGCGTTTTAGACCACGCGACCACCTAAGAGGGTCATAAAGCGATTTTCAAAAGTAAGCTATGTGTATTGATGTTAAATGATACTTAGCATCGCGTCTTACTACCCGTTCGGCTTTATACGCTTAAGTAGGCCTACTTTTTACGCTAATGGGTTAGGAATTGGAAAGGTTGAATATAGAGGAAGTGAAACCGCATTTGCATGGAGGAGAGTGCGATACCATTTAGGAAAAACCACCCCCCAGTCCACCCGAGCGAGATTAGAAACTAAATCTCCCCGTCCTCGGCAGTCTAGCTCAACACGAAACAAGCGCGTTAGCTAACTACGCCACCGATGCGGGTATTGACGTTAAACATAAACATTTAACACACAAGGAGCTATATACAACACGCGGGAATTTTCACGATATCGGGTGACTTGGCTAACTACCTTAAAGGCCCTATTACACGGGGAATGCCAGGCCTCCACCGTGGTTCGGATCACACGTTAAACTGTAGGTCCTGCATTTCAACTCCCAATCACCCTACCATTACACATTAGCGTAAGTGCGTATAAACCGAACGGGTAGTAAGACGCGGTAAAAAAAATCTCTTGCTTCACTACCAAGACCACTCATAAACCCCCGGGATCCAAACCCCGCACCATTCGGAAGTACATCCAGACTCTGTAATGTCCCACGGTGCCACGTTAATAGAATATTTAAGGAAACTATCGTCCACCGTAAAAAGGGACACGTTAAAATATCACAAAACCACTTTTAATTCACGACAAAAGAAACAAACTCGCATGCACAAAAAACTCAGAATTTTTTAAAAACTTAAGTACTAGTAGAAATCGTGCGCTTGAAGAAGTGACTATACATCTTAAACTCGGGATGGTGAGGTCATAATAACAGTTAGATTAAATGTTTGGGGTTTTTTTGAAGGACAATTGTTATTAACTATCTTCTTCGTCTTCATATTGTTGTATCTGGTCACTCTGGTAAGATTCTGTAACATTCACGAATACCGCGATTCAAGGGCAGTCCCTATTTGCACCAGGAATAACCTTATCTGACAAATAGAAAAGTTACTAAATATACTTTCACTTAGTCATACATGAACCCATGTGATCTGCAGCTATTGCTTTTGATAGATATTATCAAAAAATATAAAATAACATTAATAATACAGTGAAATATTATCAGTGTTATTAGTACTTATTATTCTTGTTGAGGTTTTAAGACGAATCGAAACAATAAGGTCATTAACGCGTTATCATTGATGACCTTAGGTAGGTAATACAGCTAGAACCAGACGCTTTAAGAGCCCGTCTCACCCCACAGATAACACCTAACTTAGGTAGGTAATACAGCTAGAACCAGACGTCTTAAGAGCCCGTCTCACCCCACAGATAACACCTAACTTAGGTAGGTAATACAGCTAGAACCAGACGTCTTAAGAGCCCGTCTCACCCCACAGATAACACCTAACTTAGGTAGGTAATACAGCTAGAACCAGACGTCTTAAGAGCCCGTCTCACCCCACAGATAACACCTAACTTAGGTAGGTAATACAGCTAGAACCAGACGTCTTAAGAGCCCGTCTCACCCCACAGATAACACCTAACTTAGGTAGGTAATACAGCTAGAACCAGACGTCTTAAGAGCCCGTCTCACCCCACAGATAACACCTAACTTAGGTAGGTAATACAGCTAGAACCAGACGTCTTAAGAGCCCGTCTCACCCCACAGATAACACCTAACTTAGGTAGGTAATACAGCTAGAACCAGACGTCTTAAGAGCCCGTCTCACCCCACAGATAACACCTAACTTAGGTAGGTAATACAGCTAGAACCAGACGTCTTAAGAGCCCGTCTCACCCCACAGATAACACCTAACTTAGGTAGGTAATACAGCTAGAACCAGACGTCTTAAGAGCCCGTCTCACCCCACAGATAACACCTAACTTAGGTAGGTAATACAGCTAGAACCAGACGTCTTAAGAGCCCGTCTCACCCCACAGATAACACCTAACTTAGGTAGGTAATACAGCTAGAACCAGACGTCTTAAGAGCCCGTCTCACCCCACAGATAACACCTAACTTAGGTAGGTAATACAGCTAGAACCAGACGTCTTAAGAGCCCGTCTCACCCCACAGATAACACCTAACTTAGGTAGGTAATACAGCTAGAACCAGACGTCTTAAGAGCCCGTCTCACCCCACAGATAACACCTAACTTAGGTAGGTAATACAGCTAGAACCAGACGTCTTAAGAGCCCGTCTCACCCCACAGATAACACCTAACTTAGGTAGGTAATACAGCTAGAACCAGACGTCTTAAGAGCCCGTCTCACCTCACAGATAACACCTAACTTAGGTAGGTAATACAGCTAGAACCAGACATCTTAAGAGCCCATCTCACCCCACAGATAACAGCTAACTTAGGTAGGTAATACAGCTAGAACCAAACGTCGAATCGTGGAAACTCTTTCAAAGGAACTGCATATGCTCATTTGAACATACATTTCTCTTTGTTCCTGTTTTAATACGAGCGCATGCGCAGAAACGCTTCTTTCAGGGATATATCCGGAAACTCCTGGGAGACTAGTGCCGCTGTGATCTTACCTGTTTGGTACCAGTCATGGCTGGTGAACAGGTAGTCCCTGGTGACCAGCACGCAGTTCTTGGCGGAGCGCAGGGTGTCGTGGAGTTGTTCCTTGGCTTGCTCCGGGTGGCAGTAGGAGGTGGCAGAGAGGGCCCCCAAGGTGGCCCACCCCACCTTACTACTCTTACCCCCGCGATAGCCCAGCAGTGACGTCAGGAGGGTGGACGCACCTATCAACCCCAGGCGCAGATTTCCGTTATCCTCCCTCCGGATGTACTTCGTCACGTCTGAGGACACCGTCAAAAGGTTCATTTATATTAACTACCTAGACACTTGACACGACTTACAAACTAACTTGATCTAGAACCTATAAAATAAATACTCATCCCTTAGTCGCTGTGGGAAAGATTAATCCCAGACACGATGAGATAATTTGTACGTCATTTGGGGGGTTCGCTGGTTCGATTCTCGGGTGGTAATGACAAGGGTAGTAGATGTCTAGGTGCTTGGGCGTTAGTAATATTCTAGGTTAACCTAGTTTCTAAGGCTTGTTTTATAATATGTGTGTCTAACATATGATTTTCACAGAAAGCTCTTTTTTTATAAAATGCCAACTTTTTTTAGTCAGCATTGATAACATTTTATTATTATTATTATTTTATAGGTACAGTCGAGTCTCGGAAACTCAACCTAATGTGGACTGAGATGGTGTCGATTTATTTAAATGTCGAGTTTTACGAATGAACTTGCATATAATGCATGTTTACTATGTCATATTTACCAAACAAGGATGAATCCCAGTACAATATTTAATATTATAGGTACAGCTGTACTGTGCTGTAGTATTGTACGGTACAGTAATAGTAATATATGACCAGTACAATATATTACGTGTTAATATAATGATTCACATAAATACGTGTAATAAAAATAAATATAGTACAGTATTGTATATATAATATTGTATTGATTCGAATAACACGGTTTGTTAATGTGGGGAATGCCAGGCCTCCACCGTGGTTCGGATCCCAAGTTAAACTGTAGGTCCTCCATTTCATCTCACAATCACCCTACAATTACACATTAGTGTAAGTGCGTATAACCAGAACGGGTAATAAGACGCGCTACTACTACTACTACTACTACTACTACTAATAATAATAATAACAATAATAACACGTTACTGAATTGGAAAACTAACAAACACAGCCCTTGTAAAAACACCACATCACGAATGTTTCACTACAGTTATACAAACAAACAGAGAGGTTATACGGTTGAATGACCTTGGATTGTGATGACTGGTGCCAACAACTGTGTGCACGTGTCGAGTTACACGGAATGTTGAGTTATGAAGTTCCGAGTTTCCGAGATACTACTGTATTGATAATATCTACCAAAAGTGACAGCTGCAGAGCACATGACTTGACGTATGAATACATAAAAGTACATCTAGTAACTTTTTTTTAGCTGTTAGTTAAGGTTCGTCTTTAGGAAATTGGGTTGTAAAAGTTGCACTTTAAGCACCATTATTGAATCAAATGTAGTGTTAAGGTGGAGATCTAAAGGACGCGAGAAAAACTCAGCGTTTTTGCTGTTTCTATATATAAACTTTTTTTTGGGGTCAAAATAAATCAAACATTGCTTCAGTAAAAAAAATAATTTTAGAATATCTATCAAGGTTGTCATGTAATTTAACGACAACTTTTTCTCTTAATTCAAAAAGTTTGTCATATAATGTTGCTTTGATCATGACAGATATTCAACAATTGTTGACATCACCGTTTGAAGAAAATTAAACTATATGTCTCTACTGGAGCAATATTTCTATTTTTTTAATCATAAAAAAGTTTTTACTTTGAAAACAATGTATTTTTCTCGCATCCCCTTCCATCTCACCTTAATACATTTAATAATAAAGAAAAATACAATTAATACTTATGTGCTAAAAACTAATTTATAATATCTTTACAATAATATTAATAAACAAAAAAAATTCCACATACATAAATTGTACATTTATGAATATATTAAAATAAAATTAATAAGGAAAGTAGAATTAAGAATATATATATATAGAAAGAGAATCATTAAGGCATACACACATTCTCATGTCATTATATAACGCATAACATCTAATCATGTTAGATAGAGGTAGCAAATAATTTAAAAAGAAATTATTGTCGATGATATTTAGAAATTATAAGATTAAATACATTTTTAAATAATAATAATAATAATTTTAATATACACCTACATTCATAAAATTTAGTTTATTATTATTATTATTATTATTATTATTATTATTAGCACCGCGTCTTACTACCCGTTCGGGTTATACGCACTTACGCTAATGTAATTCACAAGATGTCTTGTCAGAGGTGAAGGAAGAGTTTGGTAATCAGATAGATCTGTGCCGGGACCGAGGATTGAACCCCGGACCCCCCAGCACAGAAGTCCGACACCTTACCCCTAGACCGCCAGGTCACCTTGTTTTGTTGTTTTTTTACATACCGTTCAAGCGTTCCATGGCGCTATCTTTGTACTCGCTGGATTTCGTCCTGAAATGTTCAGATTTTTTGAACATGTCGCTCAAGAAGAGACGCAGGTTTCTGATCTCTGGTTCTAGCAACCCGCACTCCACAGGGTTCTCCTTCGGGACTTTGCACCTGCACAAGTAGGCAACCCGTCAGTCTCTAAGGAGGTTCCCGGTGAGCAAGGGTATCGTGCGCATATAATGGGTGGGTTGACGTGGTTAGTAGGTGAAGGGGTAGTTTAAGGCCGGATCATTTAAATTTTTATAGAAACAAAAAAAAAATTGTTGCCAGAATTAATAAAATATTTCTCCATTAGAAACATAGAATTTTAATTCTTCACATGTTGATATCAACAGTTGTTGAATATCTGTGATTAGCATAGCGGCATTAGATGAGAAAATTCTTATATGAAGAGAAAAATCTGTTATTAAATTCCAGGACACCCTTTACAGATATTCAACAACTGTTGATCTCACCACGCGGAGAAAATCAAACTATTATGTTTTGACCTGAGCAATATTTAATCTATTTTGACAGAAATAATGTTTTGCAACAAAAATTACAAAAACACTGTCCTTAGCTCGTGTTACCAATATCCCCACCTTAAAAAATGCCTCACAGAACACTCATGTAGGTTGAAATGATCAAGGACCTTGTTGATAGTGTATTATTGATAGTCGACCAATCTTCTGGTTCAGCTCAAATGGGGGATTGACTGACCTCCGAATAACTACAGTATACGCCTCTTAGTTTAGTCTCTGAATTCAATCTAGTTTAAGTCAAATGGGGGATTGTCCGACTTCCGAATAGTCACTATACATACGTCTATAAGAACTACAGCCTTTCAAAGGGGTTCATGTTGTGTACCTCTCAGAGTCCGGTGGGTACACAGGCAGTTCCGTGGACCTCATCAGTCTCCTCCTCTGAACTGTCGAGAGGTTAGGGAGGACCTCTTCGTGAGGTGGTTCGGATTGCACTTCGCAAACTTCGTCATCGCCCTCCTGGTACGGATAGTCATCGTCATCGCCAATGGAGTTTGAGGATTTCTTGAAAAATTTGTTCTAAAGGGACCAGAAGAACAAGGGAAGGAGGAACTTATAAATAGAACGTCACCAATTAATGGTCTACTTTTCTTTTAGTTGTCTATCTTTCTCAAAGCATCTTAACTCAATACATTTTTTTTTCAAAAATAAAAAGTGACCATTAACGTCAATCATAAAGAGTAATTTTCATAGGAAAACCCCTATATGACCACTAGAAAAGTCACTACCTTTTAAAAATAAATAGTCTATGCATTGTGAATGTGCCCCTATATTTTAAAATATTGCAGAGAGAAGTTGTAATTTCAGAAAACCATAATTTATTTCGACATCGATTTCAAAAGATCTTCAAACTGATTTAAAAAAAAGAAGCATTTACTTCAAATATTTTTATAATTAAAGTTTTCGTTTTTTCAAAATGGAGGTCACACTCTATAAAATATAATTTCCTTTAATCGGTGAATATAAATGGACGCTACTAAGGCAAGGGTCCTTATGTCGTAAAAAGTGGTTAAAGTCTTATATATATAAGTCTCGAGGTTTATATTTTCACGAAAATGATTTTAAGGTGGCTATCCCGATCAGCGAGAAAGCACCAATCTCTGTCAAGTTATTCGGCTTAAAATACAATGGTAGACATATGTGTCCAACTTGAATTACTTCTATATTCTGTATGAGCCTATACTCGCTCTTTGCCCTTCACATACAACCACCCTTTGTTATGTCAATAGGGAAGAGAGGAAATAGAAATACGAAACCTCTTACAGTAGCCCTGTGGCTTCTTTGGTGCTGACTGACAGCTCACAGCTGACTTCTGACAGTCAAAATTTAGATATATAACTAAATTTCGACTGTCAGACGTGACAGCTGATAAACACATATTTTTGCAGGTCTTATGGTTCGGCGTAGGGATACATACTGTAGCTCAAGGTAAAGGGGCAAGCTCGCTGCTAGTTCTCAAATATCTTAACATTTTCTGTTGTGAGCTTATCAAAGAATTACTTTATTTGTTAGAGTAAGGCTAAATCTAGAGCCCTTTTTCCCCAAGCCTAGCCTCATAGCTCCGTGAATATGTCGTTCAAAATGAACTAGTATCACATTTAATTTCTATTAATAAAATGTGAATGTGTAGAATGCCAGGTCGCCACCGTGGTTCGGATTCCACGTTAAACTGTAGGTCCTTCATTTCATCTCACTATCACCCTACCATTACACACTAGCGTAAGTGCGTATAACCCGAACGGGTAGTAAGACGCGGTACGAATAGTAATAATAATAGAACACGAGTACCGCGATTTTTATAAACAATAAAGGCGACTTAGATGGTTTTCCGCCTGGTATACGACACGTTTTAATTAATAAACTTGTTGAATTCCATCACGTTGAAGATGTATTTTGACGTAAAACTTCTAATTAACCCATTTCTTTCGGTGATGGATAGAAACGAAACATAATTATGAGGCTGTAAAAGTTTAGTTTTTACTATCCAGGGCGTTAGTTAAGTAATTAACTGTCACGTGAAAATGTTAGAATTATTTTTACACAGTTGATTAACGTATATTTTTTTTGTTACGTACCATAACGTATTCTTTGGATGAGATGCGTGGATGATACAGGATATTGAACTATTTTATTAATTTTGTTTATGATTTGAGTTTTATCCAGGGATAGAGTTGTTGCTAACTAGTCGAAACAATGTGTAACAAACAATATCGACAACAACGGATGTTGACACATTTAAAGTGAGTTTAAATTATTTATTACCTCAGAGAGTCAATTTTTATTTTTCAATATTTTATTGGGGGGGGAGGGGGTTGTATTTAACGTGCACTTTCTTATCCGAGTGATTATATCAGCATATAATTTACAAACAAACTTTAATCTAGAATATACATCAATTTATCACTGTGAAAGGGGGAAACCCCCACATTTAAACAATTACAATTTCTTTGCCCTTGCCAGGAATCGAACCTGGGAACCTTTAACTTTGTAGACAGACACGCTACCAACTGAGCTAGGACGGGTTATATACGTTTGAGTACTAATTACTCTAATGGGCTAAGAATTGAATCTAGATGAAGTGAGCCCACATTTGCGTGGAGGGAGAGTGGAAAAAAGTAAAATTATTATCACCGCGTCTTACTACCCATTCGAGTTGTACGCACATACGCTAATGTGTAATGGTAGGGTGATTGTGAGATGAAATGGAGGATTTACAGTTTAACGTGGGATCCGAACCACAGTGGAGGCCTGGCATTCCCCACATTCACGTCTTGTCAGAGGTGAAGGAAGGGTTTGGTAATCAGATAAATCTGTGCCGGGACCGAGGATTGAACCCCGGACCCCTGCAGACAAGTCTGACACCTTACCCCTTGACCACCAGGTTACAAAAAAAAAAGTAAAAACCATCCCCAGTTCACTCGAGCGTGATTCGAAAAAAGTAAAGGAAGAACCCGCCTCGGTGGCGTAGTTGGCTAACACGCTTGTTTCGTGTTGAGCTCGACTGCTGAGGATGGGGAGATCGAGGTTCGAATCTCGGTCGGGTGAACTGGGGGTAGTTTTTCCTAAATAGGTTCACTTCCTCTAATTCAACCTTCCCAATTCCCATTTCATTAGCGCGTAATTAGTACTTAAGCGTATAACCCGAACGGGTAGTAAGACGCGGTGCTAAATAATAATAATAGTAAAGGAAGAGCCAGGAAAGGACAGGATACAGAAGGCACGACTAAGATGGTACGGTCGTGTGAGGAGAATGGAGGAGTAGAAGATACCAAAGAAGATGTTAGATATTCAAGTGGGGGAAGAAGGGGGGGGGGGGGGCAGGTGGCTGAAAGGAGTTCAAAGGAGTATGGAGGAGATGATTGAGTCATTGTGGAGGCGGCTTATGTTCCAACATAATGATGATACACAAATCTATAGTCAGGACCTACTTTTAGACCCTTATTATCGGTTAGATGCAATAGCTTACACACGACTGTAAGGCTAATTGCGTCATATTCTATCTCACGGGGTTTTATCTTTAAAAGGGAACTTGTTGATAATGTTGGGATTCTTTTATCACATTTTACTAGAGGCTACAAATTTATAGATTATATCGTCGCCATCATTATGAAAATTTCCGACATGTGGCCGGACCATTTTAGTAAAATTTATCCATCTTATTATTTCCTTCCACCACTCTTTTTGTGCAAATCTACTACTTTATTCTTTCTTTTATTACATCAGGCTGGGGGGGAGTACCTGTCATGATAACATCCATACGTTCACCGACTAACGTAAATAATTAAACAGACTGCAAATTTATTATATAAAATCAGTAAACTTTGATATGTCTCTTAAGTATTTTATAATACAATTAAAATGTTTGGTAGAATTCAGTGGGATACTCCTCAAATAATAAAGTAAGGATATAATCATTACCTGCTTCGGTTCCCGCATGGTCTAAAGTGTCACTTTATTGTTGGAATATAACTCCGATGACAGGGAGACTGGGGTTCGAATCCCGGTCAAGAGTACTGGTGGTGGTTTTCCTAAATTGTTTTACGCCTTCAAAGCAAATACTGGTGCACTACTGCTAAATTAAACCTCCTCAAACCCAACTCATTAGTGTAATTAGTATATATCTGTATATATCCTGAGCAAGTATTAAGAGTGGTGCTAAAAAAAATCAAAACTCATTTTAATTAGAGGGGGTCTGTCTCTTGAAACCCTGTGACAGCTTACAAAGATAAACACAATCCTGCTATACCCTCCCCCTCCTCTTAAATAAGGTCGTGCGAAAACTTCCGACTTCTCTTTGAAAATTCATTCGCATGACTTCCAATACAAAAGTAAAATTCTGGAATATTACAACAAAGCTTCACCAAACAAATTAATGTTGTATAAAAAAAAAACAATAAGTTTGAAATATAGCAATTTGTAAATTATATTCAATACCTAAATTTATATAGCTATGCAAAGTATATTATATTTATAAAATCTTAAACTCTTTTTTTTAAATATTCAAACTTTGATTCAGCTGCGGGAATATTTCACATTATTCGATTCGACTTGAAAAAGTGGACATTGGCGCAGACCCCTCCCCTAAAAGAAACTTTCACGAATATTTATCATCATATCCTTCTTACCTTACCTAGATCCACACCAGGTAAAACCTAAAATCCTCCGTGTATGAGATACGAAATAGTTTATCAGCACTTAAGTATGAATGTTTAATAAATAAAATGCAAGACGTTACAGCAAAAAGGTACAGAAACACAATTTGGCTTTTGCCACGAAAAGAGCACCGGTTCATATTTTACACTGCTGCTACTGGTCAAAGAGGTAATGGCTGCCTTTTGAAGAAAATCAGTCGTTACTGTATTGACCTTGATTTAATTCTATTGGAACTCATCAGGAGTAAGTAGGAAACAAGTAACTCAACTTCCTAAGAGAAGAAACCATTGTATATAAATAAATGATTAAATGCTATATCTGAATAAAATATTAAACAGGTTTTTTAAATTTTTATTTTATCGATAAAATAAAAAGAAAACGGTACAAGAACTACATGGCGTTCACCAACCCCCAATCTAGCTATATCGAATGAGCGGCTGCCACATTTTGGCAAAGATAGCACCAACCTAATATGCAGTGTGTGTGTGTTATGTAGACAGAACATTGAGACCTTCGGCCATTAATCTCAGTTTTCTAGACCGGAGACGCTACTTCTTTATTCAAATAACTTAAAATTGTCGTCACGAGGCTGAGTTGACCCCGTTCCAGATCCAACACTTCACAGAAAATTCTGAAAGTGCCGAGGATCGAACCTGGGACCTTTGAATCTATAATCAGAAACTTTAAACCACTAGAACACAGATATGGTCATCAAGAGTATATGTTCTAAAATATAACTAAATATTAAGTGTGCCATTTGTTCTACGGTACAGAATATCATTTAGTTAAAGCTGTCGTGACGTCACCTTCAGGCAGCGCTAATGTAGTGTTATGGGTTTGGAGGGTCGGCGGTTCGAGCTTGTACACTTGCAATAGGAGAGTTGAACAGATTAGACCGAATAACGGAGCACCTGCCTCGGCCTGATAGTTCACGGTGACGACCTGTTGGTGGCCGTGCGGGAGGAATAGCAAATGATGTTTTATACAATGCGACGATAATAAATAATCATGAAAGCACTGAAGCAGTAAATGTGCCTTTTTGTATAATCTCATATCGCCAGGCAGAGGCAGTTCGTTGAGCCAGATGTTGCACCTGCGACCTTGCAGCCCCAAAGGTTGGGCACAAAAGTAGTATAATTTTTTAAATAGAAAAATGGTTTGATTCATTTTATTAAGTGCTCTTAAAGATGTAACATATAAATAATATAAAGTTAGAATGCATAAGTAATTCATACCAAAATAACACCAATTCCATTTAAATGAGGAAAATATTAAAATATAGGAAAGAAAGGAAATCGTAACTTTTCCAAAGGAATTAAAAATTAATAACAATAAGTGAAGATTGAATAATAACGTAACAATTAACCTTTCTATAGTGTGAGACGCCATCAGTCATTAGAAATTGTTAATGCATTTACAGGATTGAACTATTGTACTACAGATATTAAGTCACCCTTAGGAAGTGTTTCAGTAACTGATGCTCGAGTGGTTAATGAATGAACAATATGGTATTATTTTTAATAAAGTAAATAACATGACTGTACTAAGTGTATTATGCGTGTATTTCATTAAAAAATACCTGTGCGTTAAATTATTTTACTTTTATTTCTTCCATGATGATATATTTACAATACTATCATAGTTATTTATGTATTGACATATTATACAAGGTAAATACATAAATGCTTTATAATTCACTTTATTTTGGGCAAACCCTTAAAGAAAAAAAAAATTGTATACAGAAAACTAATCATTTTCAGTTATATAACCAGAGTTGAAACAATTTTTTTTTAAATGGTGGAAATGAAGTATGTAGAAAAAAGGACCGCAAGGAAGGAGCAGATAACAGAATGTGTTCAAGTGAGAGGAGAAGACTGGAAGAAATTGATGGATTAAGAATGATGGAAGAATAGAGGAAGATGGAGGCATTTTACTAAACTGACCCGGCCACAGACTGGAGACAGTTGATGAGTTAGAACCAATGTTTATAAACAAGGAGGTTACATATTGTGAAGTCACGGCTTTTCTGCCAAGATGTAGATTAAAAAAGTCTGTGAAACATATGTCTATTTAGATTAATAAACAAGGAAAAAGTAATTTTGAAATGCAAGTCAGTGTCCAGGTGCAAATAGTAGAGTGTGTTAAAACTCGTCAGCTAAAGAGGGAAAGTGTTAACAGGTAAATAATAACTAATATTTTTTTCTTAATATTTCCTTCTTACATTAGCATCTAAGTGTACCGGATCTTAAGACAGCTTAACCCTTTCGGGAATGGTGTCGTGTACGTGGGATTGCATCAAATTACCTGTAAAACCCAATGTCGCGTAAAAGTGTCAAGTTTTATCAGTGGAGTAATATCGTCAAACAAGCGTGACATATATGATTCTTTCACTAATATATGCTGCATTCATTTGGCTTTCGAATGGATTACTAACACTATCGATGTATTGAAGTTTACAGAAAATACCACTATGAAAATCATGTTGCCACCGATCTGAAATTAACAGTCGTGCATAAACAACAATGGCAGAACTGTCACAGACGTAATCTAGTTTTATTTCTAAGTTTTTCGTGGACTGTGTGGTTAATGAAAATGAAATCAATGAAATTTTATTAAATGTGGAATCTGATGACGAATCAAGTTACTATAGGAGTGATATTTATTCTGAAAATGAGGACAAATTAGACACTAATGATATTGTTAGTGGCGTTACTTTATGTGAGGAACTACCTTCTGATATCAAACTAGACCTATATATATTTCTATAAATACTACTGAGCAAATCAACCGACAAAACAGCGTAAAATAGCCTCACTAAGTGAAAATGAGCCTATAATAATCGATAGTGCAACCTAGACTGACAAGAATTCAACCCTGTCATTCACCATTTTGATGATTCTAATTCCGGCATACACTAATATTTTTACCGATGATGAAACTGATTTTGCAGGTTATTTAAAATCACTTCTTGCGCCTGAAATTGTTAAAATCGTTGTAGTTGAAACTAATAGATATTATGAACAAATTTAAACTACAACTCTTCTTTCATCAGGTTCAAATTTGAAACGATGGAAACCAATATATGTAAATTAAATTTTTACATGTATAAGTAACCATGCTTATGGCCAGAAGTAGAAAAAAATATGATAAAAGAATACTGGTCAACAGACAGACTTTTGTTAACACCCATAATTTCTGAAACCATGGGCATAAACAGATACCTTAATATCCTCAGTATGCTTCATAACCAAGTCTATGCATGAATTCTGGTATTTAAATGCTAATACCGAAAAGGTTAAGGAGGCTTTCTTGGTAATCAAAAAATAGTCAAGCAGATGTTCAGCTCTTAACAAAATATTTAAATTCTTTGATGTGTTATTTCAAAATATGGTTCATGCCAAAATAAGGTTGAAAGATTACAACAGGACTCTTTTTCCACTAAAAATCGTTTAGTTTAGATTTTATTAATAGAAACAAAATGTGTGAGAATGTGACAGATTATTTTCGACAACATATTAAGCATATTTGTAGAGCTATGAGACTAGGCTTGATAATCTAAATTTATCCTTACTCTAACAAATAAAGTAATTCTTTAGTAGGCTCCCAACAGAAATTTTAAGATGTTTGAGAACTAGCAGTGAGCTTTACGCATTAATTTTGTTATTAAATTGAAAAGGCTTATAAACACAAAACTTTCCTTTAAGTTATACTAAAAAAAATTTTTTTTTTCTTAACAATATATGAACAATTAGTTTTAGATATGACATTTTTGGACACATTTTATAGCTTGAAATGTCTAAAATAGTACTCAAATTACATAATTCTTAATTATTATTTGACTTATTATTCGGCAAGGTTCTTTCCAGGGCATTTTGACTGGATGCATTCACTGCTAACTAAAATCAATGTTTCTTGCACAAATCATATAATATCGCAAAGTATTCCATTACTATTGCTCGGCTACTAAATAATGCCAAACCTCTGAACAAAATTTCTGGGAAGAACAATGATCAAAGGATTTTAATCCAATATCAATGATACAGCATAAATAAATCTTATATAAAAGTTTGATACATTTGTCATGCTATTAACTTTGAATACTTTAAAAAAAATCACAATTAAGTGACACGATAGTCGTAGATTACAATTCATTACTGATGCACTGAGAGCTGTATGATTACAATTCACTGGTACCTATTCATCTTATTCCAGGGAACAGGTTCTTCTGCAATATACTATTTACATATTTAAAATCCATGTGGTGTCCGTGTGTCCTTCCGTGGAACCTCTCTCGGCCTTTACGATATTCTAGAGAGCTGACATTTGTTATAGACGCTATGGGGCATACCATCCTTACGAGAAAAATCTGAGAATCAAAAAGTCCAAGTTGCTGGACGCGAAACACCCTGATATTCTGGCAAATCCATGGACATAAATTGTGCTGCTGCCAACCGTTATGTAAATTTTTTTTAAAGATAGGGATGGGGGGNGGGGGGGAATTTAAAATTGCGCCTGTAGGAGAGAGTTTTAACTATTAGTATCAAGATAATTGTTGTTAAAGCTCAATTTACCTTCAAACAACAGTGTCAACAGCAATGTCCAATCCCATCACAGCATCACGGGTGACATACATTACGTTGCCTCTACCATATACATCGATGATTCGAACGAACACCCAGCAGAACAAAACACTACAGTGGGAAATATATTTACAAAAGGGTAGGGCCAAAAATGTAGAATAATGCGATTGTTTCAAGGAGCATCAAATTGAAATCTAAATCTTCCACATGATTCAACTCCTCGTAGTGTATAGGTCCTTGTCAGCCGCTATGCTCTGGTCAGCTCCTGGGCCGTGATTCTGCGGCTTCGCTGACTGGAACAAGAAGACAGTTTTAAATATTAAATTAAAAGACAAAACAAGAATATGTGGTTAGAAAATGGTATGCAAAGCTTCGAAACTTCGACTAAGTTTTGAAAAAAATAATCCGAAACTAAACTTTGCTTGGGAAATAAATTAAGCAAAGCAAAGTTGAATTTCAGTGTACTGAATATCCCTCCTAATTTAAACCATGATTTGGCATTGTGCTCTATTCTGAATATTAAAATTCTAGTGGTAGATTGTTTCCTATCATCAAGTATTAACTTTACCCTTTAAAGCGTATGCTTACATATTCGTTCACTATATTAGTGTGTGTGTGTTGGTTAAATGATTAGTGAGGGGGAACGATCAGTTTACCAGATCCTCAAAATCCGCCAATGACTCAAGCAGAGTTATCTCTAAGTGGAAACCCCCAATACTGTACATCACTCAGTGTGTCGCCAATCTGGCTGAGAGACCTCCCACAAGAACCGCCAGACTCAGGTTGACCGAGGTGGTTTGGTACCTTGACTAGGTGGTCCGGGACAGCTGTAGAGGTGGGCAGAGTCGATCCAGACGGTGGGTCTGGCAGAACAGGCTTTAAGTCTTCGGGTGTCACTGAAACACAACATATATATATATATGATACAGACACTCGGTGAATCATTACATGCAAGATGAGGAAAAATTAAGGATGTGCGAGACATGAAAATATCTCGAAAATTCAAGAAAAAAAAATCTTGATCTCGTTTCGAAAATTAAAAAATGAATCTCGAAAATATGGTAAATAAAAAAACAGCAAATAAGGGCCCTAAGAAGTTAAAAAACCAAACCGGGAATTTATTACTTCCGATAATACCGTAGTAACCCAAAAATAGGTTGCATTCCACCCCCAAAAAGTCTTCATTAAGAAATGTTTTGGTTATAAATATTGTGTTTCAATATCAAACTTTGACAATATCGGCTGTTACACTACAAAATTAAATTATAAATGGTGTTCATTGTAGCTACCTATCACTATTTTATTAATTGCATTTAAAATGTGTACAAGTTATATCTCAAATGTCAAAAATGAACTATATATTTACTTTAGTAAACACAATTTACATTTTTGTACTTTTAAATTACGTTTTTCTTGTCTCATTCTCATGTCTTGATACCTTTTTATACTCCTGTCTCGAATTGAATAAATGGTTCTCGCATAGCCCTACTTTTAATCCATGGTAAAAAATAGTACTCGAACTTAGATTTGGCTTTGGGAATATTCCATATTATTTGGTTTAAATAATAAAGGTGGACTATTATCACCCCTATTTAAATACATAATATACTTTTTTACCTCCATTACTGTTTCCAGCCTGTAGTCAATTTTTTTATGCAAGCCATATATTTTCCACTACCGGCTTACTAGGTCTGTCGTAGCTTCATACGCCTTATACTCTAACTTAAGACTGGGACAGGCACAACATCCAGTCCCTGTCCATCAATTTATCAATGTCAAAGGGTAAACCCCTATTTTTATCAGTGATAATTTTTTTAGCCATGCTGGGAATCAAACCCGGGACCCTTAACTAAGTAGGCAGACACACTACCGAATGAGCTAAATTGTTGGACAAATACATATAATATACTAAAGGTACTTTATTTTATGCATATAATGTTCAATACACACAAATGAGACAACTTATGTTTCTTTTGAACCTTCGCATGAGGAATTTTTATATAAAAAAAAACGAAAACATTGGAGACGGATTTGACTACCAAATTTGCTTAAATGACATTGTAACCAAGAATTGATTCAGTCTAGTTCCTCAAAATTTACAGTTTCAATCCTTTGCCATACATTTAACCTCAAATTAAAACATATTATTTATATACCGCACAGTAATGTGGTTGGAAAAATGGCCTGAAAAAAATAGCATTTACAAAACTGATACATTTAATTTGGACAAAATCACTAAAACATTAAGATTATTTTGAGTACATTTACAATTTGCTGGGAACATAAAAAAAGTCGAAATAATTAACATCGGGTGCAGCAAAAATTATCTAGTTCAGAATTCTACCGTTTTGTTTAAGGTAGGGTGTAAGGCGATGCAATAAAATACCAGTTTTTTACAGTTTTTATAGAAAAACTTTTTTGATCAAATTTTATAAAGTATTGTTCCAGTAGAAACATAGTGCTTATTTTTCTTCCTGTGATGATATCAACAGTTGTTGAATATCTGTCGTGAGCATAGCGGTATCAGATGAGAAACATTTTAAATGAAGATAAAAAGTTTGTCATTAAACTCCAGGGCTTGTGTTCCACTAATGAGTGTAATTCTGCTCCGGAGCAAGTCTAGAAATGGCGCAACTTTGCACCCAAGATACACCCAAAGATACACCTTATTGCTTGCTTTATTTCCGTATTCACTGAACAAGGTGTAAACTAGTGGCAAAATTATGGTGATGTCACCATAAACATCATCAATTGCACTCTTTTCGATCAATCCTTCCAAGCCAAGGCTACTGTATTATAAATCTCTAATTAAAATGACAGCAAATACAAAGATTTCTAAGTATTTTGCTTTTAAACTAGCAATAAAATTAGAAGCAGCCTCCTCTGGGTGCTTTACAAAAACAATATTAATACATTATTTAGTATTCATTAATATTATTAGTTTAAAGCTTAAATCCCATTAATAAAACATTTATAGAAACTTCAAAACTTATTTTAAAGCTATACTAACGTGTAATCGCCATATTAATTAATGATGAGATGTATTTGGACTTGGAGAAATACAAACCTCTTTGGATCTAGACAAAGATTACACAGTTCGGGGTTTTGTTCTGTAATAATGCAAGGAATATCATCGCAACTTTTCTCTCAAATTGTACCTGCTTCTTTTACTGAATAGGGATTTGTGCACATCTTTCAAACTTGCGCCGGTGCAACTATTTGCTCCCGTTGGTTGAATCCAGGCCCAGGACACCATTGACAGATATTCAACAGCTGTTGATATCACTATGTGAAGAAAATTAAAGTCTTTCTGTATCTACAGGAGAGATATTTGATATATTTTAATCAAAACAATATTTTACTGTAAGAACTTTATAAACATTGGCCAATCCTCGCGTCCCCCACGATCCCACCTTAAATCCCAGAACTTTCACTTCTGGGATTTAAGAGCTAAGGAATGGGATGTATAGATGTTATATTATTATTAGCACCGCGTCTTACTACCCGTTCGGGTTATACGCACTTACGCTAATGTGTAATGGTAGGGTGATTGTGAGATTAAATTAAGGACCTACAGTTTAACGTGGAATCCGAACCACAGTGGAGACCTGGCATTCCCCACATTCACAAGATGTCTTGTCAGAGGTGAAGGAAGGGTTTGGTAATCAGATAAATCTTTGCCGGGACCGAGGATTGAACCCCGGCCGCCAGCATAGAAGTCTGACACCTTACCCCTAGACCACCAGGTCACCTGTATAGATGTTGATATCTTTCTGATCAACTAGTTATTTACCTCCATAGGCAAAGTTATAACCGATGGTGAAGTACTTCTTGGCCTGGACGATGGCCTCCTGGGTAACCTCATTTGCCTCTTGCGGATAGCAGATGGACGCCATGGTCAGACCCCCCAAAGTGCTGTACGTAAGCCTTTTGAAACGTCCTCCACGTAATCCCAGGACGAAACCCGCGAGCACTCCAAGAGTGATTGCACCGACGCGAGGAAGAACGTTCTCCTCCTCTTGAAGGAAATGGCGAGTTGCTTCCGGAACAAAGCAATCATCACAAATAATAACATTAAAATATAAATTATTATTTTCATCACCGCGTCTTACCACTTGTTCGGGTTATACGCTTATGTACTAATTATGCTAATGGTTTGAGGGATTAGGAAGGTTATATATAGTGGAAGTGTATCTGCATTTGTATAGAGGGAGAGTGGAAAACCATTTTGAGAAAACCATATTCAGTACACCTGAGATTCAAACCTTGAGCTCCCCGTCATCGGCAGTCTGATGTATTGCGAGAATAGCACCTTTGTGATCACTGAAATGGGTTACATAAAATGTTAATATCAAACTCCACGGCGTTACACGTTCAAACTAAACTGACTTGAGCAGCCACAATATGCTGGCAAAGATAGTGCCAACTTTTGGAGATAGTGTGTCAAGTCATCAGCACAACAAACCCTCCGGCTGTTAATCTCAGTTTTCCAGACAGGAGCCGTTACTGTTTTAATCAAAGTATCCCCTCATTTGTCCTCATTAGACTGAGCCATACCTCGTTCCACACACACTGCTTTAAAAAGAAAAAAATTAAGCGGATCGGGAATAAAACCCAGTACCTTTGGATCTGTTGCCAGCAAGATCACTGGTATTTTTTTGGGGGGCGAGAGTGGGG
>CABFVZ010001271.1:33914-72919 GCA_902151445.1 Timema monikensis
AAAAAAAAAAAAAAAAATTGAGAGAACTACAGCAATTGTTACCATTACTTCACCTTTTAAACGTATAAAGATATTGCAGAGTTCATACATTTTTTCGAGTCACCAAGAATCACTACTTACATTCGGTGTGCGCTATACCAGTTTCAAAGAAATCGGTGACCCTCTGGCGATAACCTTTATACACGTCATAGTACGACCATATCTCTTTGCGTACTTTTCTTATATTCTCTTCAAGAGGTCTGGGTTCGTCCAGTATTTTTTCTTCTCTAACACTGTAAAAACATAACCAATGTATGGGGGTTCATTTAAATTAGTTGAAGAATGACACCTGGACACGAGAATCGAACCCGTGACCTTGATAGGAAGAATCTTTTATAAAATACATAAAATACAAACACATTTTTTTTACAATCATCTATGAAAACATTTTACCGTATTAAGTTTATTATTGACAATATATATCAAAATATGTGATGGCTGCAAATCACATTACTTGACATATAAATACATCAAAGTAAATCTAGTAACTTTTATAGTATTCAGATAAGGTTCTTTCTACGAACATTGTACTGTATGTATATAGTTATTATGGATAGGTTTTCTAAGACCTGGTGGTCTAGGGGAAAGGTGTCAGACTTCTGTGCTGGCGGCCGGGGTTCAATCCTCGGTCCCGACACAGATTTATCTGATTACCAAACCCTTCCTTCACCTCTGACAAGACGTGTATTAATCACAACTTGTGAATGTGGGGAATGCCAGGCCTCCACCGTGGTTCGGATTCCACGTTAAACTTTAAGTCCTCTTTAAGTCATCTCACAATCACCCTACCATTACACATTAGCGTAAGTGCGTACAACCTGAACGGGTAGTAAGACGCGGTGCTAATAATAATCTAAGACCTTAAGGATATTCAATGAATCAAAACTATTTCAAATTAAAGATTAAAAACAACAACTTCAAATTACATTTTTTAACACCCTTATGAAGTCAAATATTGAACTAGCTCAACATAATTATTAGAAAAGCGTAACAACCAGACTTCAGATGACTACTTTACCATTTAACTGAATATAATTACACTTTATATATTTATAAAAAAAACTCATCAATGGTGTGAGCCCACAAGCGAGCCATACCGGTCGGCGTGATTACGATACTAATGCTAATATTTACTGATAGAGGGTGTCATGCGGTCAGCACAAATTACCCTCTGCTCGTTAATCTCAATTTTCTAGATCGGAACTGCTATTTATTTATTCAAGTAGCTCCTCATGTGTCATTAAGAGGTCCCGTTCAAATTAGAATTCTGAAAGTGCCGGGGGGATCGAACCCGGGACTTCTTGATCTGTAACCAGGAATTCTGACCACTAGACCACAAAGAGGTTAACATGATCATATTATAACTTAATATAAAATGTTTTCATCAAGTTTCAATTTTCATTAGCTATATTTTATGGCAACAAGAGTTTTTTTTAGCACCGCATATTACTACCCATTCTGGTTATTCACTTAAAATGTACTAATAATTATGCTTGTGGGCAAGGGATTTGATGAAGGTTAAATTTAGATTAAGTGTACCTGCATGTGCATGGACAATGAGTATAGGAAACCATTTAGTAAAAACCACCCTCAGTGGTCAGTACACCCGACTGAGATTGAACCACGACTTAACCGTCAACAGCAGTCTAGTCTATTGCGAGAGTAGCGCCTTAAACCATGCAGCCACCTAAACAGGTAACTAGAGAGTTAATTTGAACAAAATACAGCGTTGAAGGAAAAAGAGTATTTATTTATGAAAGTTTACATCTTAAACTTGTCCTGAACTAAGGTTTTGATTCAAGATTTGGAGTTTGCTGATAGAACAAAGTGGTTTTGAGAGATTTCTAAATAGGGATTTGGTCCCGGCACAGATTTATCTGATTTCCAAACCCTTCCTTCACCTCTGACAAGATATCTTGTGAATGTGGGGAATGCCAGGTCTCCACCGTGGTTCGGATTCCACGTTAAACTGTAGGTCCTTCATTTCATCTCACAACCACCCTACCATTACACATTAGCGTAAGTGCGTATAACCCGAACGGGTAGTAAGACACGGTGCTAATAATAATAATAATAATAATAAATAGGGATTTATGTTGTGAGCAATGATAAAGTTCTCTAGCCTAAATTCTCAGGCAATAGCCTATATAAAAGTTTCCCAAACTGTGGATTTAATGGGGTACTGAAACCTTTTTCTATATCTTAGTTGTTCTGTTGAAAGTTTGTTCTTGCCTCGTTGTTGTTTGTTCTTTTGTTCATTACACATATTAACCATTTGGTTACTGGAAGCGTACTGATTTTGGTTATAATCACTGGTTAATAAAGAAGAAAGTTTGATGCCAGGTTATTCAAGGTTTATTAATTGGTGACTGAAATCTTTATTAAACATAACAAGCTTACAGGTTGACGTTACAATTACGAAAATGATCCACAAGCAACTATCTCTGATAGAAGTGTTTTGCTAGAGGTGCGAGGCGGCACAGTCATATTCGACTGACCTGAACTGAATTACCGAACTGAGGGTTCACAAAAAAGTGTCTGTTGAACTGAGCTGCCACTCAAGACCGCGTGACCTGCCCTCTAGCGCCACACCTGGCAGACTCAGAGTTCAACAGCGAGGGTGACAGTAGAGTGACATCATACTCTACAGTACTCAAAACGTCCTATTAAGTTTTATTTACAGGAGATAAAGGTATTTTCTACACAACTTATAGTGAATTTTTACATGCCACAATGATAATAGGACCGACAGCATTACTTCCCTTCTGAAGGAGGTTGTGCTACGAACTTTTATTGATCAAGAAAGATTTGTCCACCCCGGTTAAGTTTAACCCCATAAATATTGGGTCTTGAGGTGAGCACTTTACTCCAAGACCACCTAAGTCGACTATTAGTATCCGTGTATTAATAATATTTCAAGTGCAAATGATAACCTTTCATACAAGATGTCTTCTGGGTAGAGAGGCAGTTCACTCGGTCGAATCAGACGTTTTCCATGAGTGTGCGGCTTCGATTCACACTCGCAGTGTTCTTTCTTTGTGTCGGTTGAAGCCGGTGATTTGTCTGATGGAGACGCTGTGATTGCTGTCGCAGCACACATACCTCCAGGCAACAGAAACTTCCTTAATACCTTGAGACAAAAGCATAGGTATACATTTTTAAAAATTATTATGGCAACAATTTTGAAAAATATGTCGTCGATACCTAGAAGTCTGTCTAAAGTTGAATACAGAAATCAGCATCACGATGCGAAACATAAATCAAGTTGCTTTACCTACCTAATTTAGGTGTTATCTGTGGGGTGAGACGGGCTCTTAAGACGTCTGGTTCTAGCTGTATTACCTACCTAAGTTAGGTGTTATCTGTGGGGTGAGACGGGCTCTTAGGTAGTGGAGATAACATATTTAGAAAAATGAGCCTTCTAAAACTGTCACCAAGGATTCTGTTGCACCCTTCAAGTCCTTACATCCAAGGATGAACGCAATACCGATTTCCCATTATCGCTACATCCTCACATGACCTTGGTGCAGTGTATGACTGAAAACTGTTTTCTTTGTATTTTCTCCTTTAGTCTAAGGCTGTATTCGAATAGTCAAGTACACTTGACTTGATGCAGTCTTGATAATTTTACACTTTTCGCGGTTTTCATAGTGAAGACTGCATACACTATTTGAACGGCAACACACTTGGGCCCGCAGTGCTGCTTCCTATTGAATAACTTAGAAACTATGTAAAAGCCATCTATTAGCTCTAATGAAAACAAAATATTTGTGTAAGTCTGTGCTCAAGCAGACGAAACAATAATACTAAAACAATTGCCAGTCAAACACCGCAAGAAAACTGCATGGCTCATAGCTTTCGCATCCATGGTTACCAAGACCTCGAGAAGACTGAATTGGTCTAGTCCGCGACTATTCGAACAGATCTACACTTGGTCACGCGATTGCCAATGCAGCTATCAACGCCCCGAGCCAACGCGACGCCGCATAAGTAGACTATTCGGATACAGCCTAACTTTACATAGTTTACCATCATACATTATATGAAAGTCACCATAGTTACATTTTATTGTATTAACACAATAAAACAAACGATTAGACCAAATTAAATAGTTCCTATTAGAATGTCCCATTTCTTGGTATATCCCGTTCACAATAGGTTTTTACCTGGATGACAGTTCAAAAATCATATGTTTAGGTTTTGGGTTGCCAACACTTGTAAAATATCACAGTTTTGTTATAAATGTAAAGATCTTTAATTACTATTTATATATTACATTAAAAATAACGTAAGCTTAAGTTTTCTCATACTATTTCATTTTTTTAAATAATTTCTTCCTATCCAACTCGAAACAATATTTTAAACATAATTAAAAGTACTTAGTTTTTGTTTTGGAACGTTACTGATTTTGTTTAATATAGTGCACACATCAATACCTTTTAATAAAGGCATTGTATTTACTTGGAAAAGAGAAAATCGTTGTCATTATTTTACATACAATAAATGATTTTATGATTATTTTATCATATTTTGAAATATTTAACTGAATAAAATATTTTCATCAACTGCATGTCTGAATCATTGTAAACAACTTGTATACCGTTTTAATATTCTTTTTAAGGCCAATAAAACTATAAATAAACTTTGTGTCCGAACTCAAATAAATATATAAATAATATTGGCCTAAATTACTGTGGTTAACTATCACATTAATATATAAACATCTGTTTTCATTACAAAGTGATATATGTCAGCTGTTGGCGTAGTGATATATTAGGGATTACTTCTAGTAAAATTTCAAGCTGTCATTCAGGTAAACTTAGTGTAAACGTAGTGTGTGAATATTATTGCATTTTTGTAGTGGTATGTTAAAAATAACACATAGGCCTATACTAAATTTCAGACATAGGCTAGGTGTAATTAAAAAAATTACGTGTGTCTGCAAAAAAAACTATTTTTATTTTTATGGGTTTAATATAATATTAAGTTTTGAGTAAGAAGTCTATAAACAAATACGTTCGATTTCTGAATTTAGAGGTTATAAGAAACATAATGGGACTAGGGCGTAAGACAAGAAACAGAGTGTTACCTTTAACTTAAACATGTTTTCTATAATCTTGATAAATGGATTACGATATCTAAATATGCACAGAACACGTATTAAATGCTATTGTTTCAATAATCATATAATAACGGACATCATCTAAAAGAACTTTTTTATTGCACCGTGGCCATATTGGAATCAGAGGACAAGTGAAACAATGCAGCCAACTATGGGACTACGGTCCAAATTTCTCTATGAATTAATTAATCGTAGCATCCTTCAGATAAATTTTAGAGTTCGTCTATGAATAAAAATGATAGTCAAACAAATATATTGATAAGAGCATTGGCTGAAAATATTAAAGTTTTAGTTTGCGAGGATGATACTGAAGTTATAACCTCTATTAACCTCTACTATATAAGCTGGGCATATATTTTTAGACTAAACATAGTGTAGCCTTCAGCTAAGGCCCTTTGTAGACTGTAAAAAAATTTCAAGCTGTCTTTTCACACTATTGTGTAACAAAGAAAGAAACTTTAAAGTATTTCTTTCTCTCCATCACACATTAACAGATTAACTAAGTTCGAAACTTGTGACTTGATTTTTTTAGTAAATTAATGTACTACAATCTAAATATCATTAAGTTTTTAGCTAGCTTACTATATGGCTATTGAACTCTCAATATGTTAAATTTTATTTATCTTATTCTCAAACCAATATACAAGCTAATATCCAACTTTAAATATAGTGTAGACATCGGATAAGGCCCTTTGTAGGTTGTAAAAAAATTACAAATATACTAATGCATACTTATTAAATTTTAGTTTTAGTATAAAACTATTATTTTTTAAATAGAAACCATGAAATATGATAATATATTAAAATAATCCTTAACTAAGAGTAGTTACAAATATTTAAATTATAATCCAGATTAAAATTTCAAATTTGATAGAAAAATAGGCAGCTTTTATATAACTACTCGTATAACAGTTTTAGAGAAAGTTACTCAAATTTTGAGTGGTATCTAGTTTGTTCTATTTAATAACAATTTTTATAACCTAAATTTGTATTGGTTGTGTAGATATTAAGAAACCATTTTAAAGTAAATAAATGAATCCTTACAGCGTGAATACCTCATTCAAATAAGCCTATTCGTTTTCTTGTTAATTCGTTTGAAATAAATCAGTTTTGAAACCTATATGTTATAGCGCTTGTTCTAACAGATAATTTATTTTTGAAAACCCAAATATATAGACATAAATACAATAATGAATACACAAAGACCAATAAGACAAACACCAAACCCCTTGTGGTTCTCGAATTTAAACAAATGTGGCAGATAAATAAAAAAGTTCAAAGTCTATACAACTCGTGGTGATCCATCCCCTTAAAGAACGAGAAAGTGCAATTTGCTTTAAAAAGGTTTTAAACATAATCACCATAGAGATTTACTGTTTGAAAATATTAAATGCAATGGTCATTCAAAAAATTATCTCTCTTCGATGCATTTACTAACTAACAAATCAAATATTTGTGTTAAGCTACTTAATATAGAATCAACATTTTAATAGTAAAACTCCTTTTACTTATATTCTTATCTTAGCACACTAACCCTACACAATAAATTGTTGCCATTTGAAACTAAAAGCTTTTAATAATAACCACTAGATCGTGGTACAAACCAAAGCTTCTATAATGTCATCACAGATGGCAGACACAGTTCATGTTCGTGGCAATCGTGCTTGTACTAAAAACACAATCACGGTAAGATTATTTTTAAACAAGATTATATATGCGAGATTCTAAAAAAAAGTCCCAAGGAATAGCCGTATAAAATTTAAATATCAAGTTTGAACAAAATATATTAAAACAAAATGGGCAGACAGAATTGTAAAATCGAGCCTTTTTTGTGTTCGAGTTCACCTAAAAATGAAATATTCATCATAATATCGAAATCAATTTTATTTTACAATAAAAATAAGTTTTCTTGACATGAGAAAATAAAAATACTCATTTATCTCAGGCAATAAAGATAAAATGACAGTTCAATTAAAATGTAATACAATTATTAAAATAAGTAAAGCGACAATATATTATAAAATTAAAATAATCATGTCGAAAACAATTATTTAAAGTTGTCGAAACTTAATATTAAATTGCAAATAAGATTTATTAATGAAAAAAAAATCTCTAACAGTCAACAGTTTGAATGCACAAGAGAAGACATCGAAATCAAAGTAGAACATTGATGGTCTCGAACCATCAGCCAATCACCACCGATGTAATAAGCCGGTACATCATTCAGAACAAATAATTTTAATGTTTAGTTGACAAGAAAAGGCTGGCAACAACTGCTTTAGATCCTTTTTCTATCCAGAGACTAGAGAAAGAAAATAGGGCTTTTTTTACAGTTGATATTTGGCTGGATGTTTTGGTAAATGTATTTCAGAGTAGTTGGATGTATGCGGACTATTGCAAAGAATGAAGTATGTAAAGAGGCAACGATTGAATTATCTAAGAGTATGTTAACGCCAGCATTGTTGTACGGATATGAAGGGAGGGTTTTTCAGGTGAAACACAAGAGCAAGGTGGATCCAGTTGGAATGAGAGATCTAAGAAACGTATGCGGAAAAAACTCTTATGGATACAGTCACTAATGAATGGGTGCTCAAGGAGTGAGGTTTGAAAGGGAATCCAACAGGTCAATGTGAAAGAAGTGTCTTACGTTGGTTTGGGCCTGTTGAGAGGATGAGTGTGGATCAAGTGACGAAGAAAATCTAAGAAGATAGAGTGTGTGAATCAAAAGGAAGAGGTAGGCCATGTAAGACGTGGTTAAATGGTGTGGATAAATGTGTGAAAAAAGAGAAACATTAAGAGTTTCAATAAGAAAAGAGAATCTGTAACATGATAAATGGATGTTGTTGAAGCGAAGGTAGTATACAAGGATAGGGAAGTGTGGAAAAAATTAGCGAGGATGGATCAAGTACGGAGTTGTTGTTTTCTTATCTATATGCACTGTTTCTTGCCTACCCCATAAGGGAACGGCGTTATTAAGTATGTAGGAATGTATTCTGTTGGATGTCAGACATCCTTCCCTCCTACCTGAACTGCTTGTTATATTGGTTGACTCCCGAGACTAAATATTACTTCATTTCACTCCAACAGCGTGAACACACTCGTACAACAAGATTTCACCGTTAAATGCAAACGCACACACTTGAACACCATTAGATAACAGCTCGCACAATAAAGTTATCTTTGAAGTGGGAAGGTAGCATTATTCTCTACACAATCAGATCGTGGTAGAGACGTGATATAATGCTCTTTTATTTTTTTATTCATTTAGTAACGTCCTCAACGTCTCGTTCATGAGACGTTTCATGGTCGAACAGTGACGGAAATCATCGACGTGGGGTGGTCTATTTTTTTTTCTTCTCTTTCACGAAGACAGACTTGAGTGATAAGTCCGCGTCTTATTCTTATGGTTGTACATGTTCATTCAGGACCAAAGTCAGGATAAGCCTGGTTTCATTGTTGATACCTGTAGTGGCGTCAGGTCTAGACAATTTTAAAACAAAAATGGACGCCGGAAGGACGCCGCAAGGTCCGGCCAATCCACTAGAGAAGGCCAACTTCTGCTCAGCGTTCTTTTTCACGTGAGTGAATTACAACTTTAACCCTAGTTATCCCTTCATTGATGTTGTTCGCATCGTGCGGAGATGAGGAACGTAGAATTTTAGAAAGAAATGTACCCTCATTTGCGTGGAGGGAAAGTGGTAAACCGTACAGGCAAACCTTTCTCAGTACACCCCGGCGGAGTTTCCGAGAACTCATTTGAAAGTTATTTTGAGAATTAAATCTATCGTATCAATTAATTGAGACCTGCTTTGGTGGCCACATGGTCTAAGGCATCACTCTCACAGTAGACTAGACTGCCGACGATGAGGAGATTGAGGTTCGAATCTTGGTCGGGTGTACTGAGGTGTTTTCAAAATGGTTTTCCACTCTTCCTCCACACAAATGTGTGTACACTTCCTCTAAAAATAGCCTTCTTCATCCCTAAAAATCATTAACGTAATTAGTACATAATCTTATAGCACGGATGGGTTGTAAGACACGGTGCAAAAATATATATAATAATTTAGATGACGTTTTGGCCGAGTTTGATTAGACATATTCAAGTCTTAAATAGAGAGATTAAATTAGTTAACTTGATATTTTATATTATTTGGATCAAAAATTTCTGATCAATATTGGGTGAATCGTGGTTTAATTTTGATTGATATATGATAAATATTCACCACAAAAAAATATCACTTTGTTTAGTAATACCAAAAACCCAACGATAAATATAGGCCTATGAATAAAATTAAAAAAAGTAAGAAAATCCAATTCAAGTTTTGTAACTAATGATAACATTAGAACGGGTAAACAACCCAGTACCTTTAGCTTTGCATACCAATGCCTTACCACTTAGCCATCGTAGTTTGTCTAATTTATTATTATTTAGCACCACGTCTTACTACCCATTCGGGTTATACGCTTTAAGTACTAATTACGCTAATGGATTAGGAATTGGGAAGGTTGAATTTAGAGGAAGTGAACTCTCATTTGCGTGGAGGGAGAGTGGAAAACCATTTAGGAAAAACCACCCCAGCTCATACGACCGAGATTCGAACCTCAATCTCCCCGTCTTCAGCAGTCGAGCTCAACATGACTAGTGCGTTAGCCAACTACGCCACCGAGGCGGGTGTCTCGATTATTTATATATTAATGAATCTAATAAACTGGTGAAAAAGAAGTGAAACGAGTATTTTGAAAAGACACAAACCATGGAGAATGGCCAAGTGTCAAAAGACTCGGTGCACAAAATAAAATATCCAGGGTTCTATTCCCTTCGTTTTCATTCATGAATTTGATTACACTATCAGGACAAAAGTTAAGGACACCCATCACGTATCAATTTATGATACACATCAATAAAAAGTATTAAAAATATTAATTCAAAATTAATAATAATATAAAAATATTAATTTTTTTGCTTTGTTTCAGATGGGCTTTTGGCATATTCCGTAGTGGAATGAAGAAAGATCTAGAAAGTGAAGACTTATTTGTACCTTTAAAAGAACACAAGTCGGCAACTTTAGGGGACAAGTTTGAAAGGTGCGAAATATATTCACAAGTTCAATTCTAATAGATTTTTAACAGTCATTTTTGAGAACATGATACTGGTTAGGACTTTAATTAAAATATAAAATAATTGCTCACCCCCATTTACCCCCGTTTATTTCTGTTCAGTTTTTACAGATAAATCCTATAGTTTTGGACCAGTGTTTCCAGAATTTTCGCCAGATCCATACCCTTTTAGGGGACACAGTTTTACCAATGTATCCACTAGAGCAATTAGTAAAAAATAATCTACTCTCACATAAATCGTAAAGGATATTTACAAATTTTAACAAAGTTCTTGTGGTGAGCTAAACAAAGTCATGTTAGGGAAATAAAGTTTTATAAAAGTCCAGACCAGAAACAAACCACGTTGAATTCAGGAGGGGAAAAAAGGAACCATAGCTTAGCAATGATTGTGAAAACCAAACTGGCAAAACCTTAGCGCAGCATAGCGTAGCGTTCTGTGTGAATCAACCTTAAGATTACTATATTTCAGGTTAAAAGAAGTGAACGAATGGATCCTATAATTTCTTCTTCCTCTTGATCGTTACAGGCTATGGACCAAAGAGAGGGCACGAAAGAATCCAAGTCTGATTCGCGTCGTTGTAAAGTTCTTCGTTGGGAGATTCATGTTTTACGGCATCTTTGAAGCTGTTATGGAGCTTGTCTTTAGGTACGAAACACAATCCTGTATTAAACTCTATTAGGAACTGAGAATTAATTATGATAAGGCTATACAATTTTTAAATTATAATTTTTGTTTGGCTTAATTTTCGTTAATCTATACCGCGTCTAGAGGGTTGTTGCAAGGACAAGCACGTTGTTTGACGAGGCTGTACTAGTTAAGGTCATTCGGCCATCAAAATTTTATTGCATTATTTTAATAAGTGTATAAATATAAGCTATAAATATTGATTCAATTATCTCAAATCATTACAGTTATCGAGTAATAAGCAGTCAAACTTACTATTTTATCCATTTTACGTGCTTATTTTAAGGTGAAGTGTTTAATGCATAGGGATTACATTTATTCTAGCTAGACATGCATATGCAGTGTATGCAATGAAGTAGTTACAAGATCTTAAATAAATATAGTTTTTAATCTATAAGATATTTAATAATTGTAAATCTACATAATTTTTAATCTTATAGAAGTACTTTTCGTTTTATACCCCGATACTTCTTCTATTTTATATAATTTTATAGTACATAATGTCGTTATTTCAAATTTGTTTTGTTTATTAAACTAATTCTACTCTTTTATTTAAATTCTGACCCCAAATTGATCATTGCAAATGTAAATTTGTTATGTCTACTTCCTGAAACTTATTTCTTTGACTGTACCTACCAATAACACAGACTAGCCGAACAAGGAAGGGTCGAGCCATCTCTACTAATGACTCATCCTAGAGTGTTTAATTTTAATAAGTGTATAAATATAAGCTATAAATATTGATTCAATTATCTCAAATCATTACAGTTATCGAGTAATAAGCAGTCAAACTTACTATTTTATCCATTTTACGTGCTTATTTTAAGGTGAAGTGTTTAATGCATAGGGATTACATTTATTCTAGCTAGACATGCATATGCAGTGTATGCAATGAAGTAGTTACAAGATCTTAAATAAATATAGTTTTTAATCTATAAGATATTTAATAATTGTAAATCTACATAATTTTTAATCTTATAGAAGTACTTTTCGTTTTATACCCCGATACTTCTTCTATTTTATATAATTTTATAGTACATAATGTCGTTATTTCAAATTTGTTTTGTTTATTAAACTAATTCTACTCTTTTATTTAAATTCTGACCCCAAATTGATCATTGCAAATGTAAATTTGTTATGTCTACTTCCTGAAACTTATTTCTTTGACTGTACCTACCAATAACACAGACTAGCCGAACAAGGAAGGGTCGAGCCATCTCTACTAATGACTCATCCTAGAGTGTTTTTTTTAGCACCACGTCTAACTACTCGAGTGCTGAGTTGTGACATTTATTTTGTCTATATTTCCTTCCTCTAGTAATGGCACTTTGATAATATTTTACTCTGTTAGTTTTGTTCTTCAACTTAAAGTGTCAAAGGAACTCATAGCTTGGTGCATCGAAACGCGTCTTGATTTTAAACCGATTGCTTTTCTAAATATTACAATAACTTCATGAATGTATAAAAATATATGCGTTTCACTTTTATTACTGGTTGTAAATTGAACACTAAACAGTATATACAAATTTTAAAAGTGATTAAAAAAATCTAATTTTACATGAGTACTGCATTTCTTTAGGTATTTTCCGATATTCGATATTGTTTGATGTCCCAGGACCTAGTTACTAGTGGCTCATAATCCAATATTGTTTAATGTCCCGGGGCCTGGCTACCACTGGTTCATAATCTGCTATTGTTTGATCTCCCGGGCCCTTGTTACCACTGGTTCATGATATTCTATTGTATGTCCCGAGGCCTTGATACCAGTGGTACATAATCTGCTATTGTTTGATGTCCGGGGGCCTTTTTACCACTGGTTCAAAATCTGGTGTTGTTTGATGTCCCAGGGCCTTGTTACCACTCTGGTTCATAATATGCTATTGTTTGATGTCTCGGGGCCTTGTTACCGCTGGTTCATGATATTCTATTTTTTGTACCGAGGTCTTGCTACCACTGGTTCGTAATTGTTTTTAAATACACAAATAATATACTACAATAAAGTGATTTCAACTTCAAATAACGTTTAAATTTCCCTAATTGAAAGCGAAATAATATTACGATGCACAAGTTTTTATAATATTTATGTAATTTTTCTATTACAAATCTGATCTTGTATTTACATTTTTACAGAATTGTTATATGTTCCAGAATATTTGTGTTCATGTCCTGGAGAGATGGCTTAAAGTATATTTAAAATTAAGATTTACGTATTCTTAATTAGGCCTTCTACATAATAATTATTTAAGTTGTATACAGTAGATAGAGGAAAATGTATATTTAACAATGAGAAGTTATTTTACGCCTTGTATATGATAATTATATACAAACTAAATAAGCATGTATTATATGGAAGTATGGAAGTTTTAAATACTCTATTAGGAATGGGAAGAAAAACTTATGCTTGCAATTAAAAAGTCAGCAAGTAACATTGAAAACCTGTCAAGTGTATTATTATCAAATACAAGGGCAGTTAAACATTACAGAGAGGAAATTATGTGATTTTGTTGTTTATGCTGAAAATGATATCCATATTGAGAGAGTTTTCAAATATATAAAACTATGGAATGACACGATGCTGCCCAAACTACAAAGATTTTACTTACATTGTATAGCTCCTGAGATTATAGATAGTCGAATAAGACGAAAAATGAGATGCAAAGATACTGTTTATATCATGAAAGCTCAGACTTCCAGAAAAAGTAAAAAACTTGACGATATGAGTTAGTAGTGTTTCAAATTCAATACTTCAGCTGGGCTACTAAGTATTTTTTTAAATATCAGGATGGATTGTTTATAATTATAGATTTACTGTGTGGAGAGAGTTCAATAAACATTATGATCATTGGATTAAAAAAATATAACCTTTTTGAAATTTCTCTCAACTAAAAGGATCACGATAAAATAAATTAAGTTAAAACATTTCTCTATGAGTTTGTTGTGCCAATATTTTGTAAAAACTATTTACTATTTTATGAATTAAATTTATACTAGACTATTTATTATTAATACTATTATTATTTATTCAGAATCATAAAGTCGAAATATTACAAGTATTTAGAAAGAATCCAGCAATTCACAATTTCTAAAAGGGTTGTGAAACCATAATAACATTCATGTAGGCCTATTAGGTTGGTATTTTAGTTCCTAATATTATTGTTTATAATTTATTACTGTAGTTTTCGGTGTTTGTACTCTACAAATTTAACTTTTTCACATTTAAAAGAATTATAACTGGTTTAATTATGTACGTATTATGATATTTGCATTTTACATAAAAACCAACTATAAATTTTACAGCCAACCGTAAGAAATTAAGCAAGTCACCTTTTATAAAAATTTAATAAAATTTAATAAAATAAAAATTTAAACTTTTAATTATAAAATAATCTCCTTCGGTAAATTTTAATTTTGACAGAATTTAATAGAGTGTTTGTTTTTAAACTAATGTTATTTATATGTTTGTTAAACTTTTAATAATATACCTTATTCTCATAGGTGAATCTATTATAATAATTACTCTTACCAAATTTAAATTGAATAGAAATATATTTATGTTTCTTAAATTGGTGTATTCTTGATTTTTTATTGCTAGCTACTCTGTTAAATATTTTAAAATTCCAGGACATTTTGAAATTCTCGATAATTCTAATACCAAGTGTGAGTGTAAGCTAAAACTAACTAGGGATATGGACAAGTTGAGATGTTTGCATTATTTTTCATCCACTCAAAATATATTTAATTAAGAAGAAAATCATTTACTTTATATCAATGGCAAATTATTTCGACCTATGACAGGTTCAGGAGTGACACGTCAAACGAAGGCAATGGATAAGCTACATTTATAATATTACAATAATATTCTGTTTTAGAACAGTTTGTTGATAAAATTGTTTTAAATGCGTGAATTTAGACTTTGCAAACTTAGTAGCGGCCCTTGAGTTTTTTATTTTTTCAAAATAGAGTGAGTTTCATTACTATTTTTTATATTTTGAATTTGGTATAGGTTTTCAAAATCACTCGTGTAAAGATAATGAGCATATAACTATTTTAATCTTTAGTATATAAACCTTGTCCCCTATATCATGCGGTTTATGTAAAATTGCGAATTACTGTGGGATTTCTGAAGCTCTCAATATTTTTTACTATTTTTTTTACCATAACATAAATAAACACGCCTTCTAAAAGTCACAATGTAATTATATAGTGTAATTTTCTATATCAGTACTTCACATCTTGTCAAACGTCAGGGATATCCACCTAACTTAACACCGCGTCTTACTACCCGTTCGGTTTACACGTTTATGTAATAACTAGATAGCTGTTGCCCGCGGCTTTGCTCGCGTGGAAGTTGATTATATACAAATACGAAAATATACATATGTATTTACAGATTAATTTAAAATATTACGTTACGTTGATGACCATAACTTGACCTCAGATCAAAAATAATGCAAGTCCGATACAAACTTTCACCCCCTTTTTCATCCCTTATTAAATAAAATTTCCAAAATTCCTGAAACACGTATTTATTTGTTTTACGTCAATAACCGAAATACAAAATTTTGTTTATGTAACTTTCAAAATGACGGACTTTCATACATATTATCATCCCCTATTTTGACCCCTTTGGGGTGGAATTTTCTAAAATCCTTTCTTAGTGGGTGCCTACATAACAAAATGAATATACAGTCCGAATTTCATGCTTGTAGCCTTGATAGTTTGCGCTCGGCGATGATGAATCAGTCAGTCAGTCAGGACATGTTATTTTATAAGTATAGATTACGCTATGTTCTTAAATCAAGTACAAACACAACACCCCCCCAGCCCCTAACCATTAACTCATCACTATGAAAGGGTAAACCCACATTTCACAAATTATACATTTTTCGACCATGCCGGGAATCGAATCCGTAACCCTTAGCTTAGCAGGCGGACACGGTAACGACTGAGCTAAGGCATCGGACTCCACCTGACTAATTGTGGAGGGCAAGTAAAGGTATATTTTTCGAAAATGTCTCAGCATTTGAGTAGAGGTAGAACCGAACACCTAATTACATCCTGCCTTGATCTCCCTGTCACTAGCAAACCAAATAAAATGGGAATTACGACTCTATCCTCGTTACGGGTGCAAGCAAACTGATAAATCACAAACTGGCCGACATGGGAGGACAAAGGGGAAGAGAGACAAGTAATCTACAGCAGTAGCAATGTGGATCAAGTGGCCGACACAAGTAGGACATGACTTGTACCAATTGGTTGAACAAATGCATATGTAAACAAAATGATTGACAGCCCAACTGGTTGACCCAAAAATAACCAACTTAGAAAATTGATTCCTTACTAATGATGATTTTAGTCCACAAAACTAGCGTATAACCCGAACGGTTAGTAAGACGCGGTGCTAAAAAAAATCCACTAACTTGATATTTTTTTCCTTAGCTTCTCACTCCCAGTTTGAGCTATACGCCGGATAAGCAATTAGAAAGGTAAAATTTAAGGAAATATGCACTCATTTGCGTGGAGGGATAGTGAATAAGCTTTTAGGGGGTAAATACCTCTACTTATGACCGGCATTCTAACCCCGATATTCTCAACACTAGTAATCCAATTCAATGTGATATTGACGCATTGGACCATGTGACCACAAATATGTTTATTTATTAGAGTTTTAAATTATATTAAAAAAAATTAAATTTCACAGACTTTACTTGTTATTTTCCGTTTACGATTTTGTTGTCGAACACGTTGTTTGCAATGTATTAATTTGTCGGTCAATTGGTTCATTTAATCCCTCTCGACTTATGTATACCAGCAGGTCCTCTCATGTCGAACAGTTGTATATCTTATCACATTGTCCTAAACGTGTCGATCAATTTACACACTCAAGCTTTGAAATATTTTTATTTATTTGGTAAACCAGTTGGCTGTTTATCACTTTGCTTTCTTATTCACCTGGCATTGCAACATTTTTACAGCTTATCGACCAGTTTGTAAGGTACTCATCATGAGCTCTGTTAACTATTATAATTATAAAGGAAAGTAATACTTTTTTTACTATGAATAAATAACTCTAAAACTTGTTCTGGTACCAACAAGGTCTCTAAGGCGTCACTCTAGTCGTAGACCAGACCATTGTTAAGACAGAGAGATTGGGGTTCGATTACGACCGGGTGTACTAAGGGTAGTTTTATTATAAATTGTTTCCCAATTTACGCAAATGCTAGTGCACTTCCTTTAAATTCAGCTTTTTTAATTCCTAACAAATTAGCGTAATTAGTACATATAAGTACACCACAAATGGATAGTAAGACTAGGTGCTAAAAGAATAATAAAAAAAACCTTAAACTTTTATCACTCAAATTATTTCATTAAATTGCTTAGTAATACCAGTACTTATTTTCTTCTTATAAAAACACATTTTATAAATATGGGCTTAGTAGTATTCGGTAAAATAAATACTTTGTGACACGTGTAATAAGTTCACTAATTTAAATTATTAATAGTGTATGAATCTTAGTAGCTAGGATTCAAACTCAAGCCACAACTCCCCTGTGAGCCATGCAGTGACATTTATTTTCTATAAGTGAAGTTCCTTAGAAGAATAAAAGAGGTAGTGCTATGACAACACTGATGTGAACAAAGAGTTAGCATTCTCGCCTTACTTTCCAACTCCGCCTGCCCATCCCTCCCCCTACCCCCTTCACAACACAACAACCACCCCCCTCTTCAACCATATTAAAAATTCCCTGTCAAAATGTTGTAGCCAATCCATTCTAGGAGAAGCTTGCCGGTCGAATCACCTTAACTACCTCAGATCAGTTAGTCGCGTGTATGTATCCTAATATATGAGGGGGGAGGGGGGGTCGCGGTACTCTATCGTAAGGACCCGGCCACGCACGTTTCATATAAACGAGCACTAGACTGTCTTTGTCATCTTCCGGTACTGACAGATCTCTAAAAATCCTGTCGGGGCAGCCCCTGGGAAATGTGACAGATGCTGGGGTCCGGCATAGCTTATATCCCGACAAGGTCATCTGTGTGTGAAGAGAGAGGTTCCTCGACACTCACTAAGTGGTTGGTAGTGAGTACTCATGTAGTGGGGGTAACTGGTCAGGGCACCTCCTCAAGGTCCCCAACTCCGGACGGCAACAAAGAAGGCCGAGACTTTTGAGAACGAAGGTTGAGGAGAGGGCTGTTCGGAGGCTGACTTCCTCGTGATGGGCGATCATTAGGAGTATCCAACTCCCTCCTCCATCCGATACCAGTGGAGGGGGGGGGGTTTCCCTCAAGTTATCCAAGGCAAGCTAGCATGGAAGGGCTGGTTCTGGATTTTTCGGGTGCCCGAGTACTCAGAATGCCACTCATGGACTTCGGTCCATGTCAGGCGAAAAGGTTCCGTTCCCGATTGGTATCAGTGGTTGCACTATAGAGGGCCTCAGAGCCTAGAGATAGTGTAGTCAGAAATACTTTCGGGGAGCCTCTTTGGAGGTCTAGTTAGGATCCTCCATTTCCTAATATATGAACCCCGGATTCAATTCCCGGCATGACCTGAAAATGTATCTATTCGTGTAATATGGATTTCCTCTTTCACTGTAATGAATTATGGTCCTGGGAGCTGGGTGTGTTGTTTGTTATAGTCTTTAAGATCAGTTGTGAATGTTAAATAACTAATTTATAGCAATATGGCCGTTGCGGGCTTAGTCTTTGAAGCCGGACGTCAAAGGCCACCGCTTGTAAGGAAATTACCCCATTATCTTAACATGTGTAGCAGTATCTAATCGCAACCGTATCCAAAGGAAACTTACCTTGAGTGTCTTCAACTCTATCTTCAGGGTAGCTCAACCTTTGTTCCTCGGTCAACTGCTCCGGTATTTCGAGTCCAGTTCTGAAGTGACCAAGAACTCGGCCTACTTGTACGCCGGTGGTGTGATAGTCTGCTCTGCCTCCTTTACGTTCGTCCGACAGCAGTTTATTCTGGGAGTCGGCCATCTTGGTATGAAGATACGCGTGGGAGTTTGTTCCCTCATCTACAGAAAGGTAATAAATAATAATAATAATAATACTTAGCACCACGTCTTACTACCAGTTCGGGTTATACGCTATAAGTACTAATTACGCTAATGGATTAGGAATTTGGAAGTTGAATTAGAGGAAGTGAACCCGCATTTGCGTGGAGGGAGAGTGGAAAACCATTTAGGAAAAACCCACACCCAGTTCACCCGACCGAGATTCGAACCTCGATCTCCCCGTCCTCAACACGACAAGCGCGTTAGCCAACTACGCCACCGAGTACAGAAAGGTAAATATCTCTCAAGTAACTTTATCAACCGTTTTATAGTAACGAGTTAGGCTGCGGTATAACCAATAACGACAAGTGTATAGCACACAAGGCCGTTTAAAGACCTTAGTAGGCCCTAGACACTTTTATTTATAAGAGACCTGTGTGTCCAATATTTTTACTCAAAAAGGAGACTGTTACTACTTTCAATTGAAAATGATGTTAAGCGACAATATTGACAACCGACAACATAATTTTCTGGATTTGCACATACAAAAAGTTGCAAAGTGAACATTTAAACATTAAACTGAAAGTATCTACTAGACCTACACGTCTGTGATTGTTTCATTGAGTTTGTTGAGAAACGCTACGACTTAGATTAACGTTTTTGTCAATCAAATATCTAAAGAAATATTTTAAATTCAATATTTCTGTTTTTACTTATTTTGGGATTTAAAATAAAAAGTATTTATTCAAGTGAAATATTGTAAGCCTTAAAAGGCCGGTGATTGGATGTTGTGCCTGTCCTAGTCTTAAGCTAGCTTATAAGGCATATGAAGCAAAGGCAGGCCTAGTCAGCCAGTAGTGGAAAATATATGGCTTGGATGGGGAAAAAAACTGACCCAGGCCACAGGCTGAAAACAGTAATGGATGTAAAAAATATATGAGTGAACTGGTAGTAAGACGCGGTGCTAAAATACAGTTGCCCCATGGCTTCTTTGGTGCTGACTGATAGCTCACAGCTGACTTCTGACAGTCAACATTTAGGTATATACCTAAATTTTGACCGTCAGAAGTGACATCTGCTAAACACATGTTTTTGCAGATCATATGGTTCGACGTAGGGATACATAATTTGGTCTGGTAACTTTTCAAAGCCGTCAGCTGTCAGTTAGCACCAAAGAAGCCATGGGGCTACTGTAACTATAAAAATGTCGAAAGGTTTTTATTTTGTCCGGAAAATAAAGGTCACATTCACTAAAAGGCCATATCTATGAAAATCGGATCGTGTACACGGTATGACAACATGTTCTCCTCCCCAGTCGCTGAGGTTGAGTCAATCGTCCCTGGGTCACACGACAGTCGGACAGATCGTGAACCTCCTGTCCAACGACGTGGGACGTTTCAACTGGTGCCTTCTCCACCTGCACTACCTGTGGATTGGGCCCGTACAGACCGTCCTCGTAGCCTACTTCATGTGGGTCACTGTGGGTCTGCCCGCCGTCTTTGGCGTCGCCGCCATGCTACTCTTCATACCTCTGCAAGGTGCGTGGGCCGGGGATCTTTCGACCACACAAATTTATTATTATTTAGCACCGCGTCTTACTACCCGTTCGGTTATACGCTTTAAGTACTAATTACGCTAATGGATTAGGAATTGGGAAGGTTGAATTAGAGGAAGTGAACCCGCATTTGCGTGGAGGGAGAGTGGAAAACCATTTAGGAAAAACCCCCCCAGTTCACCCGACCGAGAATCGAACCTCAATCTACCCGTCCTCAGCAGTCGAGTTAAACACGACTAGCGCGTTAGCCAACTACGCCACCGAGGCGGGTGACCACCCAAATAATATACTTATTACATCTAGATCGTCGACCTCACTGGTCTTGGGGTAAAGTGCTCGCATCAGGACGCGAAGTTGCTAGGTTCAAACCCAGCCGAGGTCGACGGATTTTTCTTGAGCGATAAAAAAAAAGCCCGTAGCACAACCTCCTTCGAAGTGGAAATATTATTTATTTATCATTGCGTCTTATTACCCGTCCTGGTTATACACTTAAGTACTAATTACGCTGATGGGTTAAGAATCGGGAAGGTTTAATTTATAGTAAGTGAATCCGCATTTGCGTGGAGGGATAGTGGGAACCCCAACCCCACCCCAGTTACTTATACCGAGATTCTAACCTCAATCTCTCCATACTTGGCAGTCTAGTTCAACACGAAACAAGTGCGTTGGCTAACTACGCCACTGAGGAGTGTGGAGTGTAAGTAAAGCCGTCGGTCCCTAAATCGCATTTCCCATGTAAAAGATCCCTGGAGAGTATATGAAAATAATTTTTTGACAAAATCGGTAGTCCCTTTCACGATCGATAGTAGAAATTCAATTAGGAAGTCAACTGGGAACCACCACACTTACTTAACTCCCTTAACGCATGGGATTTATACCAGATGGTGCGGACATCACTAGCCAAATGGATAAAAAAATCACATCAATCCAACCTTCAGGTTGTTGACGTAAAAACGTATACACACATGTAGCATGTATGACCACTCCAGTAGCATCTGTGGTAGTGACGTCACATGAAATATTTACAAACACGCAGGCTTATTACTCCCAGAATGAAAATCTCTACCCACTGCAAGATGCGACTAAAATTTCTCTATGGTTGCGTTGTCAAATGAACTATTTACATATTACTTCTAGATGACGCATGTATAGTCACTGACCTTGTACCGAATGAAACAAACACTAAATTATCTGTGGATGTGACGTCATTCACGCCACCAAAGCAGACATGAAACTAAACTACCCATTCGGAACCCCTACTTCTATGACCGGACCACGTAATTGATCAATACCACATTGTGGCCATGATATCATTTGAGGAGAATGTGTAGCAGGCTGCAATACAAGTTAGTTCAATTGACTTTAGTTTTGACGCGCAGTCTAGTAGTAATAAACTTATATTTTATCTGTTAAAAAATATATTCGTTAAGTTACGAAAGCCATTACGTTTACTGAGGATGATAGATAATAGATGAGTGCTTGTGTAAATATATTTTAAAAAATATTTAAAAATGTATTGAATATTATTTGCTAATGATAATAAATAGTGCAATTATGAAAGAGGATTGAATAAATCTATTTTAGATATCATCCAGCCGTAATAATTGTATCATAGTTACACTGATAAGATTGACTAGTTTTCAATTTGTTTTATATCTAACTAAAAGAATTTTTCTTGATAACCCACTTCAGTGTGGGTGAATGGTATTAGACTTCACTATAGTATTACACTGGGACGGAGGAGTTCAGGGTTCTAATCTCGGTCGGGTGGTTTTTCCAAAATAGTTTCCCTATTATCTCCCTAAACACAAATGCAGTTGAACTTTCTAAATTTAACTTAAGTCATCCCTAACACATGAATGTGATTAATACGTATACGTATATCCCAAACGGGTAGTAAGATGCGCTGCTAAATAATAATAAAAATATACAGGGATAATTTTGTTTATTTGTTTATTAACGACGTTTCCTACCTGTGACGTCACTGCCGGTTAAGATAGGATTTCTCAGGTTAGTGAATTTACGTTTTATTCAGAGAGTTTTAAAGATATAACGTTGAAACAGAAACCATACATTTTTAAATTATTCTAAAAATAGTCCTACATTGAAATAAAATTATTATTTTTATCTTGAAGTTTTTTTTATGAATCATCTACAACTCTATATAAACAATTTGGCTTGGTCATAAAAATGGTCCTTAGGAGTCTTCCTGCTAGGATTTAGGTGGATAAAAGTCCTTGGTAGCGTGTGTCTATCTAGAATAGATGACAAGGAAAAGGTGCACTTACACGCTTCGGTGGCCACATGGTCTAAAGCGCTACTCCTGTAGTAGGCTAGACTGCCAATCAAGGTTTAAAACTCGGTTGGGTGTAGTGGTAGTGGTGGTAAAAAAATATTGTTTTCCACCTTCACCTCACGCAAATGTGGGTACACTGCCTAATAATCTAACCTTCCCAATACCTAAAATCATTAGCGTAAACAGTAGATAAGCGTATAACCCAAACGGGTAGTAAGACGTGCTGCTAAGTAAAAATAATAATTTTGGAAGGCAAGTCAATGTTTTCAAGGCGCAGATAATATTTGACTGTGTAAGCTTGTCAGAGGAAGAGGGGATATGTTATCAGTCAATAAGCAAGAGGTCTAATTTTCTTCCCTCTCCTTCTATTTCAAACATTACCCGCCTCGGTGGCGTAGTTGGCTAACGCACTAGTGTGTTGAGCCCGACTGCTGAGGACGGGGAGATCGAGGTTCGAATCTCGGTCGGGTGAACTGGGGGTGGTTTTTCCTAAATGGTTTTCCACTCTCCCTCCACGAAAATGTGGGTTCACTTCCTTTAATTCAACCTCCCCAATTCCTAATCCATTAGCGTAATTAGTACTTAAGCGTATAACCCGAACGGGTAGTAAGACGCGGTGCCAAAAATAATAATAATAATATTATTTCAAACATTAGCGTTTAAGTATGATAGTACACAAAGCGCTTAGGTTCGTAAAGTTAAAATGCCACCCACTTCACAAAATATCTTTGAAATCTCCAAGTAGGCGTCATCGTTAGTAGTTTTTTTTAAATAATGTTTTGTTTGCTAATAATAGTTTTTTTTAAAACACAAAATTCCGTCGAATTGTTTTTCATTCAAATACACGTCCGTTAATTGCCTCAAGGAGACCCGGAGGCAGCCCGACCTGACGTGTTTATAGCTATTTACACACGTGAGAAAATACCATCAACGTAGCCTCGAGGTTTAGTGAAAATATTTCTCTTTTCTCCGTAATTGGTAATTGTGTTTTGAATGTGTGGGGTTCATTTTTTTAAAAATTGTAATTAGAATTCACACCTAAGCCCTAATTTTTCACCTTTAACCACGATCATTGATTTAAAACCACTAAAACTTGGTATTATAGAAATATGTATTAAAATAATTAATAAATCAAATAAAGTTAAACTAAACATTATTAAAAGCTTACAATAACAATTAATTGTTGATTACTGTACAATTTCTCTTTAAATTATTAATCAAAGAAACCAAGAATATAAATACATATGTCATATTTTAGTTGGCACCACTGTGGTAATGAGGGTTTCCAATTTTCAAATAATGGGCCTCCTATGAAAATCAGACTTTAGCTTATCCGCATTGGTGGACACGCGTACTAAATGTAAAGCTCATAGAGTCTCTTGGGGGAGCTGTAATTTTTTTAAAAAAATCTTAAGGATGCGAGGTTACAGCTATGTACCTTATCAGCACGTTTGATAAAAAATAGTTCCGGAGAGAAAATAAACAAGGCACAAGACTTGTAATATGTAGATATTTAGAGAAACTGCCTTCTCTATCTCCAAACAGATAAGGGAAAAAAAAATCTGTCGGACCAGAGATCCAATTAGCTCACCACTGTATATGAAAATTTTCCGATAAAATTTTAGTAAACAAATTTTTCATTTTTTTTTTCCCCAAGCAACGTGTCTTACTTTCCGTCCTCCAGGTTACACACAATTACACATGTCTAACAATTACTATAATGTGTCAGCTGTCAGTCACCACCACTCCTACGCTGGATGGACTGTAGATAAAACAGGATTAAATGGATCTGTAGCGGGGAGGGGGATGTGTTCCTGCAGGTTTCTTGGGTAACAAGACGGCAGCTCTGAGGTTGAAAGCGGCTCTCAAGACAGACGAGAGGATCCGTCTGATGAATGAGGTCGTCTCGAGTGTGCGGGTGATAAAGATGTATGCCTGGGAGATACCGTTCTCGAAACTCGTCTCGGAGGCCAGAAGGTAAAAACAGAATGCAAGTTTTTTTGTGTGTATGTGTCACTACATTCAACGCCGTGGGGGTGACTTACCCCAGCATCGGTGGGTGCACGGACTAAACGCCATACACGTACAGTTTGGTTTGAGGGTGAAGGGGAGATCATGGTTTCAAATCTCGATCAACCCGCTTTGGTCCAACACGCTACTCTCGTAATATACTAGAATGCCAATAATGGGGAGATTGAGGTTCGAGCTCATGTGTGGGTAGTAATGGTAACTTTTCTCCTAGATTGTTTTCCACTGTATTTCAACGCAAATGCGGATACACTCCTTTTAAATAGAACCTCCTTAACTCCTAACACATTAGCGCAATTAGTGCATTTAACAAAAGTGGTGATAAAACAGTTATTTTTAACTATTATTATTATTATTATTATTATTATTATTATTATTATCACCGTGTCCTACTACCCACTCGGGTTATACGCACTTACGCTAATGTGTAATGGCAGGGTGATTGTGAGATGAAATGGAGGACCTACAGTTTAACGTGGGATCCGAACCACGGTGGAGGCTTGACATTCCCCACATTCACAAGTTGTGATTAATACACGTCTTGTCAGAGGTGAAGGAAGAGTTTGGTAATCAGATAAATCTGTGCCGGGACCGAGGATTGAACCCCGGATTCCCAGAACAGAAGTCTTGACACCTTACCTCTAGACCGCCAGGTCACCGTTATTTTTAACTGTACTGGCATCATAAATAATTTTTAATTTTTTTTTTAGCACCATGTCTTACTATTCTTTCGAGTTATACAATAGCTATAATAATGTTTTATATATGATGAGGATTGAAATTAGGTTAAGTATACCCGCATTTGCACGGATGGAGAGTTGAACACTATAAAGGAATAACTACCCTCAGTGCACCCGACAGGGATTCGATCCCCAATCTCCCCGTCATCGGTTGTCCAGTATATTGTGAGAGGGGAATGCCAGGCCTCCACCGTGGTTCGGATTCCACGTTAAACTGTAGGTCCTCCATTTCATCTCACAATCACCCTACCACTACACAATTAGCGTAAGTGCGTATAACCCGAATGGGTAGTAAGACGCGGTGCTAATAATGCTAATAATGCTAATAATAATAATAATAATAATAATAATAATATTGTGAGAGTGACACCATAGACCTTTTGGCCACTAAGAAACATTGAGTGAAATTGCTGCTTGAAACATGTTCACAACATTTTCTTCACCCACACTGTATATTGTTTAAACAAATATAAAGCTGTCCCATCTTGTTTGTGAGGTAAACTAAAGGTAAAGTGACTTCCATCAAACAAAATGTGTGTTTCCATCCTCCATACCTCACTCACTCGTGATTATATCAGAATAGAATTTGACAGGTCAGTACTAGTGATATTACGTTTCACAACGCCCAAACAAATCAAAAAGCTTTTTTGTCATTTCTCATACAAAAACATTTCCTACGTTATTCTCTTAAATTTTTTTTGTAGAAAAAAAAAACCAACATATTTTAACTGAAAATCAAAATTCACCAGTAGAAAATATTTTAGTTCAGTTGTTTTGATTTATTCTGAAAATATCATAACTAATATTCTACCATAAATCATGTCGAAAACTTTATATTTGAAGAAGAAATTACCTTTGGAAGTCACTAAAGTTGGGCATTCTATAAACATAGCTTATTTGATAAGCCTATATATTATTTCTGTTGTCAACATCCCTTTTTCTCAACTAATACAAATCCTACAGCGATGAATAAGGTATTAGTGGACAGAATTATTTACAGACTCCTGACATAACATACTCAGTTTACGTTAAAACACATGGTTTGTTTAAAATTTAAGTTAAAAAAGGGTGGGGCAGAGTAGGTTGACACATTTAATAACATTTTAACCACTAAATGCTTCAAATTCAATTTAAATTACGGTACCAAAAAAGATTGTCACTTTTCTGCATTTCCTTAAATTGTTAATTTTTTTTAAACAATATCCTTAAGACGGCCACCATTACATACAACACGTTGTTGAATTGTTTTCCCTTCTACCAAAATTATTTCTTTAAGTTCCTGAATTGTTTTTGGGTGAGTCAGGGGGGTATAACTCATTTATCATACCCCACAAGATGAGGTGTGGACTGATGGGCGTGATTACCAGACGATATCTCAAAATATTGAAACGTGGTGCCCAGAAAACCATTTGCGAAGCACCTCCATTGATGTTCGACTATCAGGACCCCTGAACTGGTTACCAGCCACATGTGGTTCCAGAAATGGGGGCAGCAACATCAATGGAGGTATCTTTATAGAATTCAATATGAAATAATTAGTGTAAGTTCGTTTCTGGTATTCACTGGAACTACTCACACAGGCATAGTCGAATGTCCTGATGATGGCGCCGTAGATGTGCCGAAACATGTTGTATCCTAAAGGCCGTATCAACGACGCCTATAAAGGAGCAAGGGAATTCAGATAAGAAAATAGAATTCAATTTAATATCATATACTTTAATATTTGGTCAACTTTCTTAAAATATTTAAATTTTTTCCTAATGATTCCTTGGAATTACATTAAAAACTTTACTCCTATAGTCAATTAATACTAATTTATCCATATGGTTTAATTTATATGTAATTATGTTTAATTTATGTGTAATTATGTTTTCTTGTCATAATTTTACTTGTTATAATATTGTAACCTTGACTCACATTTTTTAATGTGTTATTTTAATTGTGATTCATATCTTAAATCATATTTGTATAATCAACAAACTTTTTATTTAATTAATTTATATTGACATATCAGAATAAAATTTTTCAATTTCACTTAAATTTGGTAATTTCTCATAATTTCTTTCCTATTATATGTTTTTACACTAATTATTTCATATTGAGTTCTATAAAGATAGTTAATATTGCTTCCTTATTACAATTTCATCATGTATTTAAAAAAAAATCAATGGAGGTGTTCCACACAATGTTTCCTGAGTACCTAATTTCATGATTTTGAGACATCAGCTGGCCACTACGTTCACCAAACTTACCAGCTCCAGACTTTTTTTTGTAGATAATGTTAAAGAGTAATGTTTATGCGATTCACCCAAAAACAATCCAAGAACTTAAAGAAAGAATTGTGATGGAAGTTGAAATAATTCATCAAGATATATCGTGAAAAGTTATTTCAAGTTTCAAGAAGTGCATACAACAATGTAGTTAATCTAATCGTGACCATCTTGAAAACATGGTTTGAAAAAAAAAAATGAATTATTCAAGAATATATATAAAATGGGCAATCTTTTGTTTTTATTTTAAGTTTAATTCGAATATTTTAGTATTATTATTATTATTATTATTATTATTATTATTAGCACCGCGTCTTACTACCCGTTCGGGTTATACGCTCTTACGCAAAGGTGTAATGGAAGGGTGATTATGAGATGAAATGAAGGACCTACAGTTTAACGTGGAATCCGAACCACGGTGGAGGCCTGGCATTCCTCTTTTAGTAGTAAAAATATTAAAGATATAGTGTTTATTAACTGTGTCAACACTTTTTACCTCAACCAGTATAGTTAAAATATTTTATTCCTTCAATCTTTGTAACACGAGATACCAGTTTACAAATAATATAACGGACTTCTTTAGAAAATCAAACTGTAAATAAGGCTATTTATATTAATAATGCAACAAAATTCGTTTAATTGGTTCGTTTGATATTAGTTAAATCTTTACGTCATGATAAACAAAAATAAACATTGAATATTTTTTATTTGATCTGCATTTTACAAAATAGTTTGAACTATCAGCATATTTACTTAAATGAAATAGTGCTAAACAAGGTTTAATTTAAAGGGTATCAAGGATATTTGAGTAGAGAAAGAGAGTTGGAAAATCCTTTAGGAAAATCCACTTGAATGTTTCTTTGGCATTCATTAACGACATTACAAAATTGTATTTTTCTGTCATTTAGGAAAGATATCAATAAAAATACAGTAAACGTGTTACTCAGGAAATATATCACAAAATGATAGCTTGTATTATTCAGGAAATATACCACAAAATGATAAGTTGTGTTATTCAGGAAATATATCCCAAAATGATAGCTTGTTTTATTCAGAAAATATACCACAAAATGATGGTTTATATCTTATCCAAGAAATGTGTCACTAAATGATCGTTTTGTGCTATTCAGGAAAGAAATGAAAGAGCTTCGAGCAACTTCGTACGTTCGGGCTATCATATTTTCATTCGAGATGTTGACGACGCGTTTGACCCTTCTCATCACGATATTGGCGTACGTGTTCATGGGAAACTATGTCACAGCAGAGAAGGTGAATTTTTCAAAATAACCACATTGTACCGTTATTACTAAATAACAGATACATACAAACATATTTCAAACACTAAACTCAATTTTTTGTTATGTAATATGGAAGTTATACTAAGGCCATTTTTTAAATACGAGGCAAAGTTGAAGCTAAGGTATTTTTTGTTGTTGTTATTGTCACATAACACTTGTTTTAATTTTTAAGGTGGGAATGTTGGAAACACCAGTTTTGAGCAGTAATTATGCATTTTTTTTAAATATCAAAACTCGTTTGTCAAAAGTAAATGAATTATTTCTTCAGTAAAAACACAGGGTCTAATTTTCTTCACCCGGTGATATAAACAGTTGTCGAATATCTGTCTCAAGGGTGTCCTGGAATTTAATGACAACTTTTTCACTTAATTTAAAAAAGTTTCTCATATAACGCCGCTATGATCATGTAAGATATTCAACAACTGTTGATATCAACTTGTGAAGAAAATTAAACTCTAGGTTTCTACTAGAGAAACATTTTATTTATCTTGGCCATAAAAGTTTTGCTATAAAAACGGAAAAAAATTGCTATTCTTAACTCGCGTCCCCTACACTCCCAACTTATTAAATAATATTATAATATTATTATTATTATTATTATTATTATTATTATTAGCACCGCATCTTACTACCCGTTCGGGTTATACGCACTTACGCTAATGTGTAATGGTAGGGTGATTGTGAGATGAAATGAAGGACCTACAGTTTAACGTGGAATCCGAACCACGGTGGCGACCTGGCATTCCACACATTCACAAGATGTCTTGTCAGAGGTGAAGGAAGGGTTTGGAAATCAGATAAATCTGTGCCGGGACCGAGCATCGAACCCCGGCCGCCAGCATTGAAGTCTGACACCTTACGCCTAAACCACCAGGTCACCCTATTATAATATTAGCACCGCGTCTTACTACCCGTTCGGGTTATACGCTTTAAGTACTAATTACGCTAATGGATTAGGAATTGGGAAGGTCGAATTAGAGGAAGTGAACTCGCATTTGTGTGGAAGGGGAGTGGAAAACCATTTAGGAAAAACCACCCCCAGTTCACCCGACCGATATTTGAACCTCGATCTCCCCGTCCTCAGCAGTCGAGCTTAACACGACTAGCGCGTTAGCAAACTACGCCATCGAGGTGGGTACTTATTAAATAAATATCAGGATTGTGGGGGGATTCATTTATTTATTTTGACCACGTCTTGATGTTACTCCAATTTTTACTTTCTCATATATATAAATTATTGTAATAATGAACATTTTAGGCATCAATATTATGATGGCTCCTGACGTTCTAAGTTCTCCTTTAATTCTTAATTATTATTTTTAAACAATTACGTCCTTAGATTCTGTCTGTCTAATCTTTTGTTTGTACTGTACGCGGATAAAGTTTAAACGGTTTGGGTAGGTTTAGTTCAAATTTAATTTCGATTTGCTATATGGTCACACCTCGAGTAAACCTAAGGCTAGTTTACCTACAACTGATTTTTGAAAATTCTATTTAAAAAAATGATTGCTTTTACAATTTTAATATAATTGAATATCTAGGTATTATTTTACATGTTACAATAAATAACATTTTAGGTGGTTGGTTTTTAAAGAAAAATTCAACCGAAGATGGTTAATGAAAAGCGATTTTTGAAAATTGTAATGAAAAATTATATACGATTTGGTCGTAAAATTTATTTGCATTTTTTTTAATAGAAAAAAAGAAAGCATTATAAATCCTGAAGACGTTTGTTAAAAAATGTACCAAATTAATTGTGTAATTAATTGTCTATTGTTTCTTTTCCAGGTGTTTGTGATAACATCCTATTTTAATATTTTGAGGTTGACCATGGCAGATTTTTTCCCCCGGGGTATAGCTTACACGGCAGAAGGCATCGTGGCAGCCAGGCGAGTCCAGGTAAAAAAAAAACACACACATATATATATATATATATGGAGAGAGAGAGAGAGAACGAATGTGTGTGTGTGGTTGATTATACAAAGTAATTTTTTCTAAAATTATTTTTGGAATATTCTGGTGTCTCAACTTAAATGACTCACCCGATATATATATATATATATATATATATATATGGAGTGTTTTGTTATAACTATCAAAATAATCTGAAAATTGAAAATTACACCTAGACACGGGAATCGAACCCGGGACCTTTGGCTTATTACGCAATGATCTAACCAGTGAGCTATCCAGGAATTGTCNAGACACCAGAATATTCCAAAAAAAGTTTTAGAAAAAATTGTTTCGTATAATTTTTGTTTTTGTTTTTGAGGGTGAAAGAGAACATCACTAGCTACTTTTAATTATCTTTATGTATAATCAAAGAGAACCTGAGGAACCTTAAGAAAACATTAGATAACAAGTTGTAGCCTGAATGGCGAAATGGTTTTGGCGGATAGACGGCATCACAAAAACAATATTTTTTCGGATTCAGGTAGTCATGAAACGTCAACATCCAGCAAAATATCGAATTTGATATTTTTTTACTGTTACTATACTTCCTCTTTCCGAGTGGTTGCGATAAAGTAATCTAACGAATAAAAATATAGCCTACTTATAATTACAGAAGTTCCTGCAATACGAGGAAATAAGGAAGTCTTCATCAGTCCCGAACGTAGCCGGAGCAGCGGTACCGCAGCCTCACGCGAGGTACAATATCGACGAAACGTCTTTCGAAGAGGGCGTTGTATCCGACGAGAACGTCAAAGGAGACGTCACGATAAGTCACCTGACGGCCAGATGGTCGACAGACACCACTGAGAATACCCTGACCGATGTCAACTTGCGGGCTGGTCCCGGGGAGCTATTGGCCATCATTGGACCAGTAGGTGCAGGGAAGGTGAGTCACTCACAGTGTCCATTCTTGCGTCATTACCTCCTGGGAGACTGTTGGCAGTGTCCATTCTTGTGTCATTACCTCCTGGGAGACTGTTGGCCATCATTGGACCAGTAGGTGCAGGGAAGGTGAGTCACTCACAGTGTCCATTCTTGTGTCACTAGCTCCTGGGAGACTGTTGGCTACCATTGGACAAGTAGGTGCGGGCAAGGTGAGTTGCACACAGTGTGCATTCTTGTGTCACTAGCTCCTAGGAGACTGTTGGCCATCATTGGACCAGTAGGTGCAGGAAAGGTGAGTCACTCACAGTGTCCATTCTTGTGTCATTACCTCCTGGGAGACTGTTGGCCATCATTGGACCAGTAGGTGCAGGGAAGGTAGAGTCACTCACAGTGTCTATTCTTGTGTCACTAGCTCCTGGGAGACTGTTGGCCACCATTGGACCAGTAGGTGCGGGGAAGGTGAGTCGCACACAGTGTCCATTCTTGTGTCACTAGCTCCTAGGAGACTGTTGGCCATCATTGGACCAGTAGGTGCAGGGAAGGTGAGTCACTCACAGTGTCCATTCTGGTGTCATTACCTCCTAGGAGACTGTTGGCCATCATTGGACCAGTAGGTGCAGAGAAGGTGAGTCACTTACAGTGTTCATACTTGCGTCATTAGCTCCCGTCACCAATTGTCTCCTGTCCACTACATTCTCCTCCACGTCCTTCTGCGTCTGGTTCATCCATCTCATTGTGTTATTCCAATAGGTTTTCTCCCCATCTCTTTTTACTTTCTCTCCCAGGTAGAGAAAGTATTGTGATAGTAAAAAAATTAAACTCAAGAATTTGATTAATCTTAGCGTTTCATGAACCCCCGAATCAAAAAAAGTGGTTTTGGACTGAAATATATCCATTTTAGACTCAATAGTCAATATTTACATTTTTTATTGGCCAAAATTTATAAATGAGGAATTTAATAGCAATGTGATGAAGGCATGCAGATTTGCAACACCTAATAAAATGTAGAAAATTTTAATCGGAAGTTGAAATTTTATTACGAAATATTGACCCTTGTGTGACCCAACATTGATCTTTTTTTTATTGTTCCAAACATACAAATGAGGACATTAATTCTTTAAATACAAAATTATAAAATTTAAAACCGTGACAAAAAAAAAGTTTTACATAAGTGTAGTGCAATTTATGCTGGGGTTTGCTAGTGTATATTATTTAGTTTCACATATATTACGAGTTTTGAGTACATATCTCCATTTTCAAACAATAGAGCGAGAAAGTCCGTGCGGAGTTCCGTACCATTTATTTCTGTAAGGCTTTCTTAGTCATCCTGTCCGCCTCAATTCTCATCACATGCCCTAACCACTGCAACTTTACCTATTCAGCGTCTTTCAATTGTCAAATTTCAATTAAAAAGTTTGAGAAAAATATATTTTTATTTAATCCAATATTTTCTCGAATCCTTGAATATCCTTAAGGACTCAAGGGTTCAGGGATTTAAGGATCCCATCTCTGACATATATATATATATATTTTATAGTCATTATTGACTTATTCGTCAATGACCATGTCCTGTAATAATTTCAGTCGTCAATCGTCCAAGCGATCCTCGGAGAACTACCAGCTACAAGCGGTTCCGTAACTGTTAAGGGGAAGCTGTCCTACGCATCTCAGGAGCCCTGGCTGTTCGCGGGTACAGTCAGGAGCAACATCACGTTCGGAGAACCTTACCTTGAGGATCGTTACAAGGAGGTCATCCTGGTTTGCGCCTTGGAGAGAGATCTGGAACTGTTGCCACATGGGGACATGACAGTTGTGGGAGATAGAGGGGTGTCTCTCAGTGGGGGGCAGAGGGCTCGCATCAACCTCGCCAGGTGAGGTAGATCTTAGCTTCAAAGGGCTCGTATCAAACTCGCAAGGCGAGGTAGTTCTTAATTCGGAGGGCTCGTATCAAACTCGCAAGGTGAGGTAGTTCTTAGCTTTAAAGGGCTCGTATCAAACTCGCAAGGTGAGGTAGTTCTTTGTTCGGAGGGCTCGTATCAATCCTGCAAGGTGCAGTAGTTATTAGCTTTAAAGGGCTCGTATAAAATTCACAAGGTGAGGTAGTTTTTAGCTTTAAAGAGCTCATATCAAAATCACAAGGTGAGGTAGCTTTTAGCTTTAAAGGGCTCGTATCAACCCTGCAAGGTGAAGTAGTTATTAGCTTTAAAGGGTTCGTATCAAACTCGCAAGGCGAGGTAGTTCTTAATTCGGAGGACTCGTATCAAACTCACAAGGTGAGGTAACTTTTAGCTTTAAAGACCTCGTATCAACCTTGCAAGGTGAGAAAGTTCTAACCTTCAGAGTGCATCAACCACGCATCGTAATGCAGTTTTGTTTCTTAAATTATTTGCCATATTCTCTCCACGAAGGAGAAGGCACACACTTCCTCTTAAATGTCCGATTAGTGCAGATACCTACAATCCGGATAGGCTACAAGACGTGGAGTGCGTGAAAATGTAATTCGTCCATCAAATATTTGTTTTTGTTTCCAGAACGGTATACAGGTGTGCAGATGTTTACATACTGGACGACCCTCTCTCAGCTGTTGACACTCACGTGGGTAAACATCTGTTCGAGAAGTGTATCAGCGGATTCCTGAGAGACAAGTCTTGCATCCTCATTACTCATCAGCTGCAATATCTCGAGCATGTTCACCATATTATCATAATTAACGAGGTAAGGCTTTTATACCTATGACGTAATACACCCTTTATGTACCCTTTGTTTAGCCGGTATGGTAGCAAGCTTTCCTTTTTCCTCTTTGTTGGTGGCGCGGTCTAAGACAGGGGTGGGGAAAATATCTTTCACAGATGTGGCGAATGAAAAGTAAAATTCGCCACGCCATCTAAAACCTTCAAATTTATGTTGTTCAATCGAACACTTAAAATAATTGTTCCTCGTTTATTTGAGGTATTTAACCAACACTTTTTTTTAACTGAATGATTATATCAACACACGCCTTATAAACTAACTTAAATCCAGAAAGACTCAGCATCCAGTTACCGGCCATTAATGCATCACTATGAAAAGTTAATCCCACATTTCATCAATGACAAGTGTTTCGGTCATGTCGGGAATCGAACCTGGGACCCTTAACTTAGAAGACAAAAACACTATCTACTGAGCTAAGGCTTCGGACAACACACACTGTTTGAACAAATCTATTTAAGATATGTTGCCTACACATTGACTACTTGGTTGAAACTGCCTCAGACGCTGATGATGTTCCAATTGAAAGCGTAAGAACATTTAAAGCGGTATTTGATCAAACTTTTGTTTGAAGGCTGAGATGAAACGAAGAGTTGGGAAAGGGCGTGGATATTTTCTTTCCAGTTGAACCATTTTATTTATATTTTATGGATATTTACTTATGACTTACAAACATGACTAAGAGTATTAAATTTTAATTTTTCTCTATAGATTATATTATATTAATATAGGATTTAATTTAATAAAATGAAGAATTTGTTTGCCTATCATGAGCAAAGCGTGATATCTACCACATGCAGGGGTCCAAAATTTTGAAAATTAGCACCTTAAAGACGACATTCTAAATTTTTGATTAAATTTTTAAAATTAATTAAAAACTGGACCGTAAGCATAAAGGCCATGGACAACGCAAGACTTAAAGGAAATAATTCATTAATCAAAAACATTTCTCCCGGGAAATTCTGGGTACTTTAACTGGTTATGAATATAAGACAAATGGTACGTTAAAATAATACTTAATTGATCATATATTCATTTGAAAATCAGTAGTGAATTAACTACCCTTTTATGAATGTTTTATAGAAGGAAAAAACTATCATTAATCAAATACACTCCCAAGTTGCCCTTTTTGAAAAAAAAAAAATGGTTTGAATTAAAAACTAAAAACTCAATTTTCAAAAATCACAGTAAACAACCATTTTATAAATTTTTCTACAAAATAAACAAGTAGACAGTACTATTTACAACGTGAAGTACCGCCCAGATAAGCAATTCGAAAACTCTAAATCTTCTAAATATCAGTCATCAGTAAACTACCCTTAATTTTAGAGCTGGAATTAAATCAAATATATTTTTCGAGCTAAGAACATATTATGACATCTAAATATTAATTTCGAACGAAACCTATTGAATCTTTTAGGCTGTAGCTACGGGAACAGATATACAGACAGACAAGGACAACCAGACACAGGGATAGACAGAAAGAAATACAGAGATACAAACAGAATTTTAAGATTTTTTTTTAGTTTGGGAGCCTATAAGAAGTCCATCTTATTCTCAAGGTAGATAAATATCTACGATTACAATACTTTCTCTACACAAGAAAGTAGTAACTAAAAACAAATTAAAGAAAATGACAATATACCATTAAGAAAAGGATTTATCATTCAATCAAATTGTCTGTTACTGCTTCACCCCTTGATTGTTATTTCTTAATAACTCATATTAAATGTTTTCTAAAAGGGGAGGATCGAAGCGGAGGGCGCGTTCAGTAAACTACAGGAAAGTGGGGTCGACTTTGCCCAGCTTTTGGGCCACAACGAAGTCGACCCAGAAACATCTGAATTTGAAGATGGTCATATAACTGAAAATAATACATCTGCAGAAATATTAGACCAGGTGAGTTAAATCAATCAAAATTCCTAAGAGATCTGATTTTGGTAGGAAAACTATTCTGGAAGGCCTTATTTCGTACCAGAATCATATATTTTTAGTATTATTTTAGTAGGATAAAAGACCTTATAGAACGGACTTAATAAAATGGAACGTGACAACTGAAGATCGCATGAATTGACGTATGAAGACGTTAATGTAGATCTTGTAGTCATATATGTCAGATAAAGCCCTTCTTATTCATTCTGTAGTGAGATGACTTTTTGTGTATCCATTCCTCAGCTTATGAACTAATCGATTGATCTATCTATCTAGACCACTTTGGGTTCTTCGGTAGCGGTGGCGCTCGACGATGGGACGGCCCTCCTTGGAACTAAGCACGGCTACGGAACGTTCACGCCGGTAATTATTACTATTTTAGTAATTAATTAAATTATATATAAAGCTTATGTTTACTAAGATGACTTTTTGAATTTATAAATGTATTCTACATATATTAAAAACAATTTGTCATGATAAGAAAAAACTCGACAAACATGTTTATGGTATAGGTATGAAATAAATACTGTAAGCTTAAAATACATGAATGGACATTACATTTGATATCAACCATTTTGATAAGAGGTGTAACATTAATGTAATTAGTTAAACGCCATAGAAATACAAACGTTAACTAACTTTAATAAGGTTAACTACTAACTTACTCATCTACAGTCAATCCAGCGTGGAATTGGGCTACTGACAGCTTTAAATAACTCATATAAAAATCTACTTATACAGTAATACTTAAGAAAGTAAATAATTAGAAGCATTTACTAAACAAATATTATGTATTATTTATTTGAGGTATTTAACGTGCAATTTATGAACCGACTGATTATATCAGCACAAGATAATTTCTATGAGCGAGAGTAAAATTATATTTTGCCGGCAAATGTATTTTACATGCCACAATCGACGGTTTTACTTTCCCTCCGAAATAAGTCTTGCTACGAAGTATTAACACTCGAGGGAAAATCCGTCGTTGAACCCACGAACATCGGGTCTTGAGGCGAGAACTTCACCGCAAGACGACTGAGGTAGACCACTTCATATAACCGGGGTTGTTTATCCCTGGGACAGAGCGTGGGACCCGGCAAAGAAGCTGATCCAGAGACTCCGGACAAGGCGAGAGAACTGCGCACCAGGGGTAAGGTAGACAGCCAGGTGTACCTGAGCTACCTGAGGAACGGGGGCAACTGTTTCATGGTGTTCCTCATGTTCCTCACCAACGCGATGACCCAGAGCCTGGCTAGTAGCGGTGACTACTGGCTCTCCTACTGGTGAGTCTATGTTCCTCACCAACGCGATGACCCAGAGCCTGGCTAGTAGCAGTGACTACTGGCTCTCCTACTGGTGAGTCTATGTTCCTCACGTTCCTCACCAACACGATGACCCAGAGCCTGGCTAGTAGCAGTGACTACTGGCTCTCCTACTGGTGAGTCTATGTTCCTCATGTTCCTCACCAACACGATGACCCAGAGCCTGGCTAGTAGCAGTGACTACTGGCTCTCCTACTGGTGAGTCTGTCTCGATCTTCCCTTCTAGTGTGATAGTAGCGCCTAAGACTATGCTACTACAGAAGCGGTTCTGAAATAACACTTTATTGTAAAGTTATAAGGCTCCAAAAAGTAAACAACCTTTATTTGGAACAAAATATGATAAAAATCAATATTTTTCGATTTATTGACAATATCTTTTAAATAGAATTTTGGGGAACGGAGAGTTGAAAATGCACAGTACCGGTTCATGTATGTTCTTTTTTGAAATGCGATTTTATTTTTACCGATTATGTTTCTATAGTAATGTATATTTTAGGCGCTACTGGTATAATTTAGATCAGTGATATTCAACCTGGGGTTCGCGTACCACCGGGGGAAAGTAAAGTTTAATATATTGTACACTTATATAATTTGATAAACTCTTTACGTAAGAACACGTGATCTGGGAGTGTCGTTTTATTTTAGATATAGACGGTAGAATATGTATAGCTGGTATTAAACACCAACAACTATGGAGGTACAAAGTTAAAGATAAATTATATCTGAGTCACTTCAGTGACAGTAGTCTTAACTCGCTACTCTAGCAGTAGACTAGACTATCGATAACGGGGAGATCAAGGTTCAAATCTCCATCTGGTGTACTTAAGGTGGTTTTTACATGCTCCTTTAACGAAAGTGCGGGTACAATTCCTCTAAATATAGCTTTTATAATCCTTAACACCGTTAGCTTAATTAGTACATTAGCGTATAACCCAAACGGGTAGTAAAACAAGGTGTTAAAAAAAAAGTTGAGTATAATTGATTGAATATATATATATATATATATAT
>CABFVZ010001271.1:72935-86586 GCA_902151445.1 Timema monikensis
GTTTATTTAAAAAAAAACAGAATAAATATATATATTTTCACAGGACAGAGATCGAGAGCGCCAGGAACAAAACCTCTCCAGAACCGGCGACGCCTTTCAGCCCCGCAGACGGTTTACTCACCAGAGACACGTGCTCGGAGATCTACGCGGGACTCACCCTGGCGACCCTCGCCGTCATCCTGACCAGGTCCTTTGTATTCTTCTCCGTGTGCATGAGGGCCTCCACTAACCTCCACAACGCCATGTTCAGTGGCGTCATCAGGTCCGTCATCAGTTTCTTCACCGTCAACCCTTCAGGTGAGATGAGGTTGAATCGGGTTGTGAAAAATATATATTTCCTTTAGCACCAGGGTGGTCGATAAGGTTCGTTCCTCAAATTAAGTCAGGAATTTCCCCTCCCCCCTCCTCCCGTAGTTAAATTTAAGAAAATATTTGCCCTTCCTCCCCCTCCCCCAACCATAAGAAAACGTAAGCAAATAAAATTAAGAATTAGATATGCCCGTTATAAGAAATTTGATATATTACGAGTATGACGCTATAGACAGTGCGACAGTTACTACATGCATTGTTCAGTTATTATTATTATTATTATTATTAGTACCGCGTCTTACTACCCGTTCGCACTTACGCTAATGTGTAATGGTAGGGTGATTGTGAGATGAAATGGAGGACCTACAGTTTAACGTGGAATCCCAACCACGGTGGAGGCCTGGCATTCCACACATTCACAAGTTGTGATTAATACACGTCTTGTCAGAGGTGAAGGAAGTGGTTTGGTAATCAGATAAATCTGTGCTGGGACCGAGGATTGAACCCCGGACCTCCACCACAGAAGTCCGAAACCTTACCTCTAGACCACTAGGCCACCTTCCATTGCTCAGTTAAAATAACATATATATTTTAAATAATTGTCAAAATGACTATGTTATTTTAACGTAACACGCACCCGCTTGGGTGGCCGTATGGTCTAACGCACCACTCTCGTGTTAGACTAAACTACAGATGATGGATAGATCATAGTTCGAATCTTGGTTGGGAAGTAAAACGCGGTGCTAAAAATATATATTTTTTACTATTATTAAAATTAAATTCATTTCCCATAAGAATAACATAGAGTTTTATAAATATTTTTAATATAAATACTATTTAATGGCTACTGGTAACTTTAAAATATCAAAATCCATAGGTGTCTTACTATCCGCTCTACGCATATAAACACGTTACATTAATGTGTTAAGGATGAGTGAGGTTGAATTTAGAGTAAGTGTACCCAAATTTGTGTAGAGAGAATATAAAAAAACAGTTTATAAAAAATCACCCTCTGTACATCCGACCGAGATTCGAATTCCAATCTCCCCATCAAAGGCAGTCTAGAGGTGTGCCTTGGCTTAGACCATGTGATCACCAAAACGAATTTAAAGCTATAGGGTTTTTGTATGTGATTTTTTTCGAGAGGGTTTATTTAATTTTTTTTGCCAATATTTTCATTTTCATTTTTATTTTCTTTACTAAGCGTCGTTAGTAACTTTTGTTTTTCCTTAGGTCAAATCTTGAACAGATTTTCAAAAGATATGGGCCAAATTGATGAGCAGTTGCCTCTAATTTTACTGGATTGTTTGCAGGTATGTAAGGAGTTATACCTCTTGTATGGATCTATAAAAGTTAATTTTAAAGTTAGATTAATTTTATTTTACTGAAAATAAATTGAAATGCTGAAAGGCGTGAATAGTGAAAGTGGCTGTTTAAAAAAAAAACTAGTTCTTAAGGCTTAGTATAATTTTTAACCATCGTATTAAGAATAATAATTATTAATAATAATATTATTAAGTACGTATGCATATTTAATAATAATAAACATATATATGATAGGATTACATTATAAATATCATTTTAGAAAATATAAACATTTATTTAGTGGCCAACATTTATAACATTTTACTATATTATTAATATTATTTTATAGGTGTTTATAGAATCCATAAAAAGTGACAAGATTCAGCTTACATGACTTGACCTATGCATACATAAAATTAATATTAGTAACAGGCTAGGCCTTCATAAAAAAAAACCCAATAAACCTCGTTCTACATTTTTTATTACACTCAATATTTTGATCACCTTCATAGCTACACACAATTTTAAATTTTCGTACAATTTTTTTTGTTCATACTAAGAAAGATAGAGGAAAAAACAAACAAAAAATACAGACAAAAAACTGCCAGCTACATAGTATATAAATGAAAATAAAGTAACTGCCAATTTTTTTACCTTTTATTTAAATATAAAGTATTGTAACCATTACAATTTTCGATCTCGAGTTTATGATGAAACTACGTTTTATGTTGGCCGCCCTCCTTGCCCCACGAATCATAAAAAGTGAATTTTACGTTTCTGTCCCTAACCTCAGGATATGAAATGGTTTTTATGGATTTTGTTCAAACTTGGTATTTTTATAATATATGACTGTGTAGAAACATTACCAAAAAAAAAAAATCCTATACTTTAAATTAAGGGTAGTTTACTGATGAGAGAATTTTTTTTTTAGTTTCATTTTTTTCTGGTCAGATCGGATTTAATCTTGTTGGCGTAATAGTGTTGGTGGTGATTGTCAACTATTGGATCCTGCTGCCCGCCTTGGTCATGTTTGTGACTTTCTACCTGCTGAGGAGGATATATGTGTCCACTTCAAGGAATTTACAGAGACTCGAAGGAATCAGTGAGTAATTACAAGGAAGAAGAGAGAGGTTATTGATCACTTATTAATTAAAACAGTGCCTTGTTTCGGCTGTCGAATGCTATAAGGCATGTATGTTGGCTCGCAGGCTTGTTGTAACTTGATATTTCCTGACGGTGTGTGCTTGTTGTAACTTGATATTTCCTGACGGTGTGTGCTTGTTGTAACTTGATATTATCCTGACAGTGTATGCTTGTTGTAACTTGATATTTCCTGACGGTGTGTGCTTGTTGTAACTTGATATTTCCTGACGGTGTATGCTTGTTGTAACTTGATATTTCCTGACGGTGTGTGCTTGTTGTAACTTGATATTTCCTGACGGCGTATGCTTGTTGTACCTTTATATTTCCTGACAGTGTATGCTCGTTGTAACTTGATATTTCCTGACGGTGTGTGCTTGTTGTAACTTGATATTTCCTGACGGTGTGTGCTTGTTGTAACTTGATATTTCCTGACGTTGTGTGCTTGTTGTAACTTGATATTTTTCTCATTGGAGGCATTCCGCTTTTTGAGCTTTCTGAAAAGTAATTGATGCAACACTTCCATCCAATAATCCCCTTCCCCAAGACTTAGTTTAATTTTTTACTTCAGACAAATTTAGTCAAATTTCGCACAAAACTGTCTAACAATTTAAATATGAACAGTTTCCATCATTTGCGTCTGAGGTAGTTGTAACTAAGCAGTCAAAGTGTAGGCCTACATTTCTTGAATAAAATTATTAAAAAAAAAGGTTTGTTATTATAAATGTTAGGTTGTGAAACCTGATCTCATTTTTTCCCCCCACAATTTATGCTGAATTTTACTTCTCATTCGCCACAGCTGTGGCTACATTGAAACATGTGTCTCACCTCTGATCTAGAGGGTTGATACTAATAATACAATTTTCCAGCTCGCAGCCCAGTGTTCTCGCACCTAAACGCTTCACTGCAAGGCCTGACAACAATCAGGGCCTTCGAAGCACAGGAGATTCTCAAACAAGAATTCGATACTCACCAGGTATGAATTTAAAAAAACACCTAAAAATATCCTATATTCGTTAACATATAATCTACCCACATATAGATTGACCAGCGTCTTAAATCATGAGTTTAGTGAACTTGAGACCACTCATAGCCCGGCCTGATTGAACAGCTGGACTTTAACCCATTAGGAATTTTGAAACAGTGCCTCTATAAAATGGGAAAAGTTGCTCATCTCATTTAAGTACAATTTTAAAACGATCTTGAACACGGTCGATTATGAGATCATGTTTCGTATTCTGGTTGGGTGTAATTATGTTTTTTTTAATACATAGCTATCCAATCTCCCTTCACGAAAATGAGGTTACACTTTGTATAAATTCAAATTTCTTCATATACAACAAACTAGTTCAATTATTACGTATGCGTATCAACCGAATGATTATTAAGATGCGGTGCCCAGAGATAAAAAAATAATAATGTTCTAATTCCAGGATCTTCATTCGTCAGCGTTCTATCTATCTATGGTATCAGGGAGAGCTTTCGGGATGTGGATGGATATCGTGTGTTTGCTGTTCTTGGCTTGCGTCACATTGAGTTTCCTAGTTTTGGAAACAGGTATATTCTAATTACTATCGTAAGATTTTTATTTGACAGCTATAAAAGTTACTATAATCCAATTTTTATAATAAGAGCATTATTTGATAGATATGAAAGTTACAATCAAATTTTCATAGTAAGAGCCTGATGGGTAGAAAAGGTTATAGACTCACCTTCACGTGTGAATACTTCACACAAAATGATATATACTATCAGTACCTATAAAATACTAACAACATAGTAGTGGTGAACTGGCGGTCTAAGGGTAAGGTGTCATACTTCTGTGTTGGGGGTCCAGGGTTCAATCCTCGGTCCCGGCACAGATTTATCTGATTACCAAACCCTTCCTTCACCTCTGACAAGACGTGTATTAATCACAACTTGTGAATGTGTGGAACACCAGGGCTCCCACCGTGTGGTTCGGATACCACGTTAAACTACAGGTCCTTTATTTCACCTCACAGTCTACTACCATTACTCATTAACGTAAGTGCGTATAGCACGAATGGGTAGTAAGAAGCGATACTACTGCTAATAATAATAATAATATAGTAATAATGCTTCCAATATGGGACACAATTAACGTTTATATATATTTAAAAAAATATATTTTTACTAAAATCATATTATGTTTATGCTTTTAAACGTAATATTATATGGACTAACTAGCCTAGTGTATTTATGATTTATTGATTGAAACTACTAATTGAACACACTATAAATATACTCTCGTATATTGACGAAAATTTACTATTGAACTGTATTTAATAATTCTTGTTTTAAATTTTATGAGAACTGAAACTCTTCTGTAGATAAATGGTTAAGTTTGTTAAGTGTGTCATTTCTAAACATATGGTATACCACGGTTCGATTCCAGCTTAATCCAATTATTGCTCTATGTTTATTAGCAGGTTGACAAGGGGGGATGGGAGATAGGCAAGTAGACAGACTAACTTTTTTGAGTGCGTAAATGATATGCATAAACAGTTTCTGAATATCCATCATGAGCTTAGCGTCATTAGATAAAACATTTTTTTTAAATAAAAAGAAAAGTTATTATTAAATTACAGGACACCCTCGACAGATATTCAACAATACTGTTGATATCACCGTGTAAAGAAAATTAAACTATATGTGTTTCTACTGAATCAATGTTTGATTTATTTTGACCAGAAAAAGTTTTGCCGTTAAAACTGAAATTTAACCCACCTTAAGAATAATCTCAAGGTTCGAGAATGTTCACGACTGAGAAAGAACTAATCCTTTTTCATTTCAAATGAAAAAAAAACTCTACGTATTTTAAAATACTTCAAGAAATATTAGTATTATAATATTAAAGGGGAAAGTGAGGGAAAAGGGCTTACGTTCAATTTTTACTCAGCTTGATCTAGTGCTGCCATCTGTTAGACAATCAAGGGAACTTTCTAATGTACCGCCCTTTATATAATGGTTAAAACAGGTCTATGCTATATTTGAACTAAACAAAAAAAAATCCTATTTTCTGGGGTCCTTCTGGTGTTTGAAATGTAAAGGTTGTTCTGGAAAACGTATATAATGTCCCTTCTATCATTTTCCCTCATAGTTTGTCAAATAAAACGCAGATGGTTGTATGTTTTTTTTTCCAGATGTTTATGACGGCGACGTTGGTCTGGCTATCACCCAGTCGATAGGCCTGGTCGGCATCTTACAGTGGGGGATATGTCAATCGGTCGAGATAGAGAGCCAGATGACGTCAGTCGAGAGAGTGCTGGAGTTCAGTAGGTTACCTAGCGAACCACCCCTACAGAGTGAACCAGGTAAAATACTACTTATACTTAGCACCACGTCTTACTACCCGTCCGCTTAAATACTAACTACACTAATGGGTTAGTAATTGAAAAGGTTGAATATAAAGCAAGTGGACACCGCATTTGCGTGAGGGGAGAGTGAAAAAAAACATTTAGGGAAAACCACCTTCAGTACACCAGAGTGAGATTCGAACCTCGGATCTCTCCATCCTTGACAGTTTTAGCTCGACACGAAACTAGCGCGTTAGCTAACTACGCCACTGAGGCCTGTTGAACTTTTAAGCGGAACATCTTACGCCGGTTTGGTGGAAATCTTTAAGCTTATTTTAGATCTCGTCATGTGACCCCCCTTTTTTTTTCATTGATCATGGAAGTTCCACAGTAAACCTTCAACGTGACATGGTTCAAGGTTTCAAGTAGGTTAGAATGTTTCCCGGTGACGGTAAGGTTAGGGTCCGAATATCAACCAAATGTTCACGCGGAATAAGGTGTCAGTATCGCAGTAAACTGGGTTAAACAAATTCCGATTCGAAATTTGATAAAAACCCCTTGCCGTGGCCAGATGATATAACGCGCTACTCACGTGTTGGATTAGAATGTTGAAGAAGGGGATATCGGAGTTCGATCCCGGTCGGTTTTGCTGAGGTTTTTCCTAAATGGGTTTCCAATCTCCCTCCACGCGAGAGCGGGTGGAATTCCTCTAAATTAAACCTTCCTAACACATAGGCGTATAACACGAACGGGTATTAAGGCGTGGTGGCACTAAAACATATATAGAACAATTTATTATTTTACTTTTTTTTTCGAATCTTGAATCCTTAATTATAACATATTAAATATTTTAGGGTTAGAGGATCTGAGTGTCCGAGGATTCGAAGTTTTTAAGTACTCTAGGGTTCCATTCATGGTAAATAAATATACACGTCACTAACAAAACTTACTAAAATTTGTTCTTGTTCAGGAAAGAGTCCCCCAGAAGATTGGCCCTCACAGGGGAGTATTATATTCAACAAGGTCTACCTCAGGTACAACGCGACGGAAACGGACGTTTTGAAGGATCTTAATTTCAATATATTACCGTCTGAAAAGGTAAAGTCTGCTATAAAAACAATTTACTCTGATGAATACAATTTCCACGCTTTTTTAACTACTTACTAATTTTTTGTCTACTATTTTATTTACAATAATTACTGGATTGTCATTTAGGCATCAAGGACATTAAGTGAATCAATCTCTTAGAAAAAAAAACCAACTAGAAATAAGGCGATAATTTTCAAATTATTATTTTCATAATATGTTATAATTATTAAGTGTCTTAATATTATTTAACTTCAATTTAAAGTTTAGTTTATCAATTCTTTTACTTAGCCGTCAAACCGAATAAACACAGAACCCTCTTAAAATTATCACTGAACACCAGGTAGAAAATATCTGCAGGTTGATAAAGTATGCTACACACATCACAAATATGACCAAGTGGTTGCCTAATCATTCTATCTAACGGGGTTATGGTGCAGCGTAAACAAACAGATAAAGTAAAAGATTTATTTTTTCCACTACTAATCAAATTCATATGGTTCTATAAATAACCCAAATACCTAAATAAACAAAACACCTTAGTAACCCACGCACCAAAAGAGTCCAAATTATTAATAAACCAAATTCATAAATACCTTAAAATTACTCAATTACGTCCAAGGAGTTAAATAACCCAAATACCTAAATACTACCCTTAAATCAGCTCATTGCATAAAAACTACTCTATGTGATCCCGCCTAGAACTGCAAGATCACTCACATCACTTACAAACCACTTTCCTAAGTAAGGAGGCATCGTTTAAATCCAAGATGGATGTATTAAGGTTAGTTTTAACTTAATAGTCTCTTACTTCCTCTCGCAAGTACGAGCACATTTCTACTAAATTATAGCCTCCTCATCCTATCACATTACCATAATGAATACAAATGGAACCCACCTCGATGGTTGAATGGTCTAGTGTGTCACTCTCGCAATAGACTAGACTATTGATAACGGGGATATCGGGGTTCGAAACCCAGTTGGGTTCAGTGAGGGTATTTAAAAAAAATGTTTTTAACCCTTCTTCCATACAAGTACGAGTAACTATACTTACATTTTAACTACACCTTTATCATCCTTAACACATTAGCGTAAATATCGCCCATGTATAAAACTAACGGGTGGTGAAATGAGGTAAAATAAAACAATTGAACGACGTAGTAAATACATAAATAAATAGATAAATAAAATAAATCCCATTCCTGGTCATGTTCAGGTCCACACTCCTTTGCAACAGACACTGACCCTCAGTTTTGATGGGTTTTTTATATTCCCACCAGGTGGGCATTGTGGGTAGGACCGGGGCCGGCAAGTCATCCCTGATCTCAGCCCTGTTTCGAACGGTGGATATCAAGGGTAATATCCTCATAGACGGCGTGAACATCTGTGACATCGGACTACATGACCTGCGAAGTCATATCTCCATCATCCCTCAAGAACCGGTGCTTTTCAGCGGAACTATCAAACAAAACTTGGATCCTTTCGACGAGTTCGCGGAAGACGTTCTAAGGAAAACCTTGGACGAGGTAGGTTTTGTCTTTTATCACTGAGTACTACTACCTGTTCAGGCCATACGCACGTCTGATCATCACTCTAGCGAATCAAAGATGAGAAAAGAAGAATTTTAGAGGTAATACCCTCGCATTTACGTGGAAGATGAGTGGGGAACCGTTTAGGAAAAACCACCATCGGTAGATCCGACCGGGACTCGAACCTTGATTTCCACATCATCAGCAAGCTAGTCTGACACGAGACCATTCGGCCACCGAAGCGGTTGAGAGAGAACTTATCCCAAGGGGTGCTTTGATAAATTTTGCTTAGCAACACTACACGCCACGCCACTGAATAAACCAATTTAAAGGTAGTAGGAATAGTAAAAGAAGGGACAAGGTAGGACAGGATAGAGAAGACACGATTAAGGTGGGATGGTCATGCAAGAAGAATGGAGGGAAAGGATGCACAGGAGGATGTTGTAGATGGAGGTGAAGGGGGAGTAGGAGGTTGAGAGGAAGACCAAGGGGCAGATGGATGAAGGGGTAAGGAGAAGTGTGGAGGAAAGAGGAGAGGACTGGACCAAGGTGGAGGGAGAGAGGTGGATGGGAGGGAAGGTGGTGGGGGAAAGGTGGATGGGAGGGAAGGTGGTGGGGGAGAGGTGGATGGAAGGGAAGGAGGTGGGGGAGAGGTGGATGGAAGGGAAGGAGGTGGGGGAGAGGTGGATGGAAGGGAAGGAGGTGGGGGAGAGGTGGATGGGAAGGAAGGTGGTGGGAGAGAGGCTTAGGTTCCGAACAGACCCAGACAGTGGATGAAAGCTGTTCATGATGATGATGATGATGATGATGATGATGATGATGAAAGGTAAAACAACATTTGGATGACCTGTCACGTGATTGAACGTCAACAGGTTGAGCTGAAAGAGATACACCAAGGATCGTCGAGTATTCACGCGCCGGTTTCTGAAGGCGGTTCCAACTTTAGCGTCGGGCAGAGACAGTTGGTATGCCTGGCGAGGGCCCTCTTGAGGAAAAACAAGATTCTGGTCCTAGACGAAGCGACAGCAAATGTAGACCCTCAGTAAGTTTTTTTTGCGCAAGTCTTGACAGCTTAGTTCAGTCGGTTAACAGTTTATATCACTGGAATAAGGGTCACGAGATTCGAAACCAGTGACGGCCTCAAAATTCATCATTGGTGAAATCTCTGCTTCTTCTGTCACTCTGATGAATTTACCGTCGGGGGACTGGGTGTTGCGTCTTTTATAGATTTTCTCTTAGCAACGTGGCTTATGACCCTTTATGGTGGTACAATAATTGGTTAGGTATGAGGAAAGTTGGATTTAGATTAATTGTACCCTCATTTGCTTGGACGGGAAGTGATAGGCCCATTCGGATAGTTCGATAGTGTGTTAGGGATGGCGAAGGTTTAGTTTAAAGGAATTCTACCCTCAATGGCTTGGATGGGGAGTGGTAAACCATTTAGAAAAAAAGCCCAGACAGTATTCAAATAGAGACCTCCCCATAACTGACAAACCAAACTAAATGACCGCGGAACCCATAGTTGTGGATATATATCCTTGTTTGTTTTTTGAACTTCCAGGACGGACGAACTGATCCAAAACACTTTGCGACGCAAGTTTAGCGATTGCACGGTGTTGACCATCGCCCACAGATTATCATCCATAATGCATAGCGACAGGATACTAGTCATGGACGCGGGAACGCTAGTGGTAAGATCACTTTTGATGCTGAGATCCCGATCAATTTAACGATCATGTGTAGTTAATGTTCTTATCCTAAGTGGAAACCATCATAAGGCATCCAAGCCAACCACCTTTTCTTTTATTACCACGCCTTACTACCCATTCGAATCATACGGATATGTACTAATTACGTTAATGTGTTAGGGATGAAGAAGGTTGAATTTAGAGAAAGTGTGACCACATTTGTGTGGAAAAAAGAGTAAAGAACCAGTTAGTAAAAACCACCCTCAGTTCAGCCGAATGGAATTTGAACCCCAATTTCCCTGTCATTGGCAGTCTAGCTTAATGCGAGAGTGACGCCTTAGACCCTTCGCTCACCGAATCAGGTTTCACAAAAAAAATATTTGGATTTTATATATTTCCAGGAATTTGATCATCCTTACGTGTTGCTTCAAAATGTAAATGGGGTACTTTACTCAATGGTACAAAAGATGGGTAAACAAATGGCGGACGAAATGTACAGTCAGGCTGAAAAGGTAAGGGATATTTTGTACAGTTTGTTTCAAAATCTACAATGACGTTTTGTTTTAGCATAATAACAATCACTTCTTTTAAAATTATTGATAATTTCATTAAATATTGTATTTAATTTTTTTAATCATTGAAAGATTATAAAAAACGACATATATAGATACTTTTAAACATACAAAAATATAAAACATGAAAACGATCACAATATTTCAGTGGCGTGTTTTTTGGAGTGTTGCCAGGGTAAGCTGAAATTGATAAAACTGTACCTATGATATATTCTCCCCCAATTAGTCCCCATTTGACCAATCATACATAGACTCTGCTCTACACACCTCACATGGGAATTTATGTTCGTTGATACCTTAACAATGAGTGTTCTACTGAGTGATGAGAACAATTCGCAAGCTCAGTTTAACTCTGCTTACCCTGGATACACTCCAAGACAAGGCACTGCAAACTTTTCTACCACTTGAAATATTGTATTTTACCTCAGATTAACACAAGTGGGCCTATTTGCACTCGGAATGAGATCCGAATCAATTGCTCAATTTATTTGACTCCAGCCAATCTCTGAACCAGAATACTTTAAGATGTAATTTGTCAACAGGCTGATAACATCAAGCTAGGAGCGTGCATCAAATGCCCATCAACAGGCTCAGATCATTAAGTTAGGAACGTGCATCAATGCCCATCAACAGGCTCAGATCATTAAGTTAGGAACGTGCATCAAATGCCCATCAACTCTTACGATACAATCTGCTACAAATGTTAAATTTACACCAAAACAATTGCACGTGGATCATTTCTGATTAAACATTAATGGAAATAAAGAGTTAACACACACACACACACACAAGCAAACTCAGATGGATGCTATAGGAGATGAGTTGGACCTGCTATGATGAACGCTCTAAATTATCATTTCTATAAATGGGACTTACAATCGTCGATTATAGAATGTATAGCATTTCAATAATTAATTTTTTATTTTGTTTCTATTTTAGAACTACTTGAACGCATCAGCGAGATATCCAGTGAAATAATGTTTTTAAAACAACAATTTTAGTTTATTTTACGATCGTTAAGTGTTTATCTTGAATCTAAACTTCAAAAAGCTAACGACATCAAGAAAATCTTCAAAAATATTTATTAGAAAAATACAGCCTATAAAGTAAGTGTTTTATACCCTGATTTTTATAGGAAGCTAACTTTCGACCACTAACATTGATTGAAAATCACTAAAGCTCTGCATTTTAAAAATAAGTCTTATTGGATTTAATAAAATTCATCTAAAAAGTTATCAAAAGCATCCGATAACACTTCCCTATTGATTACTGTATAATTTATCTTTATATTTTTAATTAAACTGACTAAGAATGTAAATACAATTTTTCCCCTGCCATATTTTGTCAATATGATTTTCCAATTTTCAAATAATAGGCTTCCTATGAAAATCAGACTTTAGTTTCTCATGAGAAGATCAATTTTCATAGAAACAGCTATTGGGTATAATTTGTAACATTTCATTAACACCTTGTAATCATCAGTGGTGTGGCGTGAATATTGTTTAAAGTGTAAAAATAAAGACTTCCAGTAATAGAGAAAATTTGTTTTTAAAATGCTCGGTGATTCAGTCGGTCATTGATCAAACACACACCTGAGAAAAGTAGCCAAAACTATAAAGGCAGCATACTATCTTCTTTATCTCACGCGTCTATGTTAGCGTTTACACGTGTTATATATGCGCAGTCCCCAGTTTCCCAAAAGGTTATGTATCCAGTTACGTTAGTAGAAATTCTTTTAACTTCTGCTCTTTATTTTGAGATTAACACTAATCAGTTCAGATTATATTCCCGTTGTATAAATTTACTGTCTACTGTTTTAAGCAAAATATTGTTTCTAATTTTCAAATCTTACCATTGGTATCACTGAATTTTATCACGCCTTGCCATTGACCGATTAATTCAGTTGATTAGAAGTTTCGAACATATCAATACTTAGTGAGAATATTTAACTAGAAAATATATCTTATGAAATATATGATAAATTAATTAATTAAAATGTGTATTTTAAAATATATTTACTAAATGCATGATAAAAATCAAATCAAACGGTGACTTTTCTCCTTAAATTAATGTGAAAAATACACACTAATTAAATTACCCTTTTACAATGTAAGCGTTTTAACAATAAGCTTTAAGAATCAAATAGCCAAAACTATTATTTATGCTTTTTGTGTGAGGAATACTCCATCTAGATATTATGTTCTGAAAATTGAAAAATGACACACCTGGACATGGGAATTGAACCAAAACCAAAGGTCCCGGGTTAGATTCCCGTGTCTAGGTGTAATTTTGTAATTTTCAGAATAAGCTTTTAAGTTTTACAGATAAAATCATGTGTTTAATATACTCATACTTGATTAGACTGTATCAGTTAATTGTACATGAAGTTGAGTTTATGACTTCACAAATTTGAAATAAAAATATTCTTTGATATTCTTTTTGTTGTATTAATTTTTAGATCCAGGTGTATCGAGGTAGGATAATCGGAATTTTAATTTTCTGTAAATATAAAAATATATATAAAAAATATCGTAGAGATACAACTCAATAGTTACTGGTTGAATGATAATTTTTACCCCCGCAATATTTTCAAACTTACACAAACAAATTTCAAATTACCTTAGTTTCCAATTAAACTCCAAATTGGTTTATCTACAGAGAGTACAAAAATGGATGAGATAGTTTTATTAAAAAAAAAAAAAAAA
>CABFVZ010001271.1:112390-135250 GCA_902151445.1 Timema monikensis
AAAAAAAAAAAAAAAAAACGAACGTAATAAAATAATGTAAAATGTAATTAAAAGTATTGGTGGTTGGTTCTCTCATAATGGATTTAACTAGTAATCTATGTGCTAGCTTTTAATAGAGAAGGTGGGAAACAAAGCCAAGTGTTAATTAATTAATAAAATATGAATTAGGTAGGTTCAAAATGTTTGTTAGACCCCACCCCCCGTCCCCCCGTTGCCAGTAACTAACTCGCGTGAGTGGCCTCCAGGAGCTGTAAATCACGAGCAAGGAAACATACTAGGCGAGGAGGTTGTTTAACGCAAGCATACCTCTCGCTCCCCTCCATTATTCTCCACCTCCTTGGAGCTCTCATTCATCGCCACGTCCAGTAGGCCCTACGTGTTGTTCTTGGCGGGGGGGCTCGTGCGTGCCGTTATGTCCGGAAGATGATGAAGATTCTCGTTATAACCACACGATTGATGATCGAAAACATTTATGAGTCTCGATGTGTGGAAAGGACATGAGTTAATATTTGTTGTTGTTGTTTATTTTTGTCATCACTTCTTTCCAACCGTTCAGGTTAAACGCATATGTAATTATAATTATTTTAATATATTTTGGATGAGTAAGATTGAATTTAGAGCAAGTGTACCAGGCATTTGGAAGAAAGGAACGTGGAAAATCATTTAAAATCCCTTAGTGAACCTTACAGGGATTCGATCCCCGATCACTCCGGTCATCGGCAGTTCAATATATTGCGAGATTGACGTCGAATTGTTCTACGCGCCACAATTTTAAAAATCTGTCAGTCACATCGGGTTATAAATCTCAGATTATTAAATAGTGATAATTTACAATACCGTAATTAAGTCAAACAACAATTATGGTTTTCTTAGTTGGGCTTTCTTCGATACATACACAATATGTTCTTCTCCATACCCCCAAAAATTATCAACTACAATGTTTTACCCTTCTAGAAAGCCAAAGAATGTTATAAGACGATACATAAAGGCTGATAAGTTTATGTTGTCAGCTAATCCCATCCCTGATTTAGAGGGGATGGAGAGAAGACCCTGGCCACATGTCTAGAGAACCCTGATTATTAGCTACATGTTTAAATATTCCTGGATTATAACTACCGGGTTAATGAATACATGACCAGATAACCATAGTTAATGACTACATGACTAGATAACCATTGTTAATTGATACATGGCCACAGAACAGCGGTTAATGAATACATGACTAGATAACCATGGTTAATGACTACATGACAAGAGAACCATGGCCAATGACTACGTACAAAGGCGCTGATACAAAGCTGTAACTTGGCACAGTGATTACTTAAAGTGGGAAAGAAGGAGTCGCGAGGAAAGAACGGTATATTTGCAGTTTCTTATAATAAACTTATTTTGTTGAAAATATATCAAATATTTCTCCAGTAGAAACATAGATGGTGATATCAACAGCTGTTGAATATCTGTCGTGAGCGCCATTAGATGAGAAACTTTTTAAATGAAGAGGAAAAGTTGTCATTAAATTCCAGGACACCCTTGTAATGTTATTGTTTTCCCCCTAAAGAATTTTTTAGAGCATTGACAATAATATCGTTCTAATTTTATAAACGTATCTTATTTCATTTAAATTATAATCTATTACATGGCGCTTGAAACACTTCTTCTTCCAAGAAGGTACACGCTACTGTAAGTGACGTCAGAACGCACGTGACACTAGTCAAGTCAAGTTGACAATATAAGATTTTTAAATAATAGCTTCCTATTCTGGAATGTTCGAATAGAGATTTTAAAAAGGAACTTAAGTCAGTTTCCGGCTCTCGAAGCTTCTAGTGACACCAAGATGTTTTTGTCTTGTATTTTAATTTTTTATAACACGACCTTCTCGAAGCTTCCATGAGCAATGGATATATACAAAGAATGGTGCAATGTAAGAACACTGCTCACTGCTCACTAGTCACTAGTCACTAGTCACTGGGAGTCCAACCCTTGAAGTACTCTGACTGCAAATAGGCCGCGTATATATTTCGTCGACGACCTGATATATTTTCTCCTGAAATAAATTGAGATTTAGAAATAAAATAACATGTCAACATAAGTGTGTATTAATTATACAAGATTTAAATCATCAATAATTCATTAATTTGCGCTCGATCACGGGGCAATTATCAGCTAATTAAACGGTATAACTTCAATCGACGCCCAATGCGACGAACCAGATCCAGAATTCATCGATCGACTTGGAGAAAGACGTCCAAAACATCATAATTAGCGCCCAACGTAAGCAGCAATATTTCAATAACACTTCAATTGGCGCACAACGTGGAGACCCGTAAAACAGAAACGCTTCACCCTTGACGGATATTCAACGACTGTTGATATCACCGCGTGAAGAAAATTAAACCCTGTGTTTCTACTGGAGAAATGCTTGATTTATTTGCACAAAAAAAAGTTTGATATAAAAACTGCGAAAATACTGCCCTCAACTCGTGTTCCGTGCATGCCCATTTAAGTGTTATAGCTTTCACCAAATTTTTAAAAAGTGCTATATTTTTGCAGGAAGGTGACCCAAAAGGGGGATTTAGCACACCGAAATCACACATCTAAAGTTATAAATATAGTTTTAGTTAATGGCACTGTCCATTTTTATAAGAAAAATCCTTATTTTGAAAAATAAATCCCTATAACTTGACAGAGCCATTGACACAAATCATGATGTCTCATGTTTTGAAAAATCTTAAAAAAAATATATTAAAACAATAAGAAACAAACTTAATGCCAAAATTAGAGATTGTACCTGATAAATAAATAAAGGCACAGTAAAGAAAATAAGTAATGAAAGTATACTGGATATCCTCTCCGAGAGAAATGAATTGTTACCGAGTGGAAACAGCATTGCCATTATCTCGTTTTTTTAGTGGTTAATATCCCCTCAAATATAAGGCAAGTTTAACAACAATGGTTAGTCGAGGTTGCCAGTAGTTCCTTCTTACTACGATACACAACCTTCACACATAGCTGAGAGCGAGGAAATTTGGCAACAGTTAACCGAGAGCGAGAAGATTTGGCAACAGTTAACCGAGAGCGAGGAGATTTTGTTAGTTAACTGAGAGAGAGGAGATTTGGCAACAGTTAACTGAGAAAGAGGGAGATAAGATAAATCTTTCTTCTATTAGACCTGCAGTTCCATAGAAAAGGGTTAAGTATAGAAAGGCCACTTTAATGTTGGCAAGTAGAACCCCATCGCTAGCGCTCGCGGCGTTAGTGCCGCAAACTAGTCTATTCAAGGCGGGACGTTACGGAACACAACGAATTTTCTATTGCGGAATGTTAATTAATCAATTTTAACATAAAATTCAAACAAATTTAACTAAGTCCATTAATTTATCAATAAACTACGTATTAAATGTAAAATCTAGAAAATCTAGCTAAACTCCTTCTTTAAAATAAACGACAAATTGCTAACAAGACGGTTATGACGAATTTTAAATAGCGTTCACACTTCCTTTTATATGGACTTCACGTTCTACGCATGCGCATTCCTCTGTGACGTCATTGCAAGCTGTTCCTAGCGCTAGTGCCCCAAACTAGTTTACGGTCTCAGCTAGTCCACCCCATGCGCAGTTCCTTCAGCGATGATATTGGGTGTAGAAGTGTTTTCATCTCGTGACGTAGACAACCGCATGTTATTAACTACCCTCCCCCCACACCCAAACCACCCCATTACCTCTCTAATAAGCCTACCCAGCATGCCACGCGTGCTTGCGGTGTGAGCCATAGAGTAATCAACCTCATCACACTCGCAATGTTTTCACTTCTACGCTTGGTAATAAGTGAGAAAATACAATGAAGTACTTGGAGCTGATTAAGCTTTCAACAAAAAGCTACCCGCTTCGGTGGCCGCGTGGTCTAACGCGCTACTCTCGCGTTAGACTAACTGCCTTAGAAGGGGAGAATGGGGTTCGATCCCTGTCAGGTGTACTGTGGGTGATTTTTTTCCCTAAAGAGTTCTTCACTCTGACTCCATGAAAATGTGGATACATTTCCTCTCAATTCAACGTTCCTCATCGATAACACATAAGTGTAATTAGTATACATGTGTACAATCCAAACAAGTAGTAGGACGTGGTGTTGATAAAATAATCAAATCACTATTTGACAAATCTACAGTCCAATTTTCATGGGAAGGACCTTTTGGAAAAATAAAACATTTTTCTAGTTGCCAAAATTAATAATATTTTATCAAATTTATAGTGTTTTTATCATAGGTATTAACTGAAGTATGAATGCGCGAAAGTAGATCTAGGTAGCTTTTCTAGCGGTCGGATAAGGTTCTTAGTGTGAAAGTTTGACTTTATATTAAGAAACTGCATGTAGAATACCAGAAAATATATAATTATTAATTCAAAATACAGATGACCTTGATTGCAAGAGTTTATGAATTAACGTGTGAACTATCACGTGGGTATGTTTTTTTTTTTTTTTCTAAACTAAAATCATGGCGTGTTGGCTCACGCTCCGTCTGACACCGCTTGAGCTATTCTGTACATGTGTTGTTCACACACATGTGCCAGCACTCTCTTGCGGCTACTTAATATGTACATACACACTAGTTTTTATACCACCTACATCTGCTAAAATTGACGCCGCTTGCTAATTAATCAGTACCGCCTCAAGCTTAATTATATTGTGGGTGTAACTTTTTCATTTTTGCACCCTCTTCTTTACTAAATCACATGATTTTAATCAAAATATTGTTTTATGACCTTTAAAGGCAATCTTTACAAGATACATATTAGTAAATGTCCCGTGTCCATTGTTTTTAATGACTATTACTAATCGAATGTGTGTTAAATATATACATATATACACATATACCTATATACATATATACATATATACATATATATGTATACAGATTAAAACATTTAAATAGGATGAAGTAATTTTATGTAAGTGATATGGTTTGCGATTAAATTTTCTATCTAAGACTAAAATATAAAATATAAATAAAATTAATTGCATTTTTCAAAATCTTTGACTTATTTATGATCTCGTAAATTTGTTCCTATACATTTCGTCAACAACCTGAAAGTGGGTTTGATGAGATTTCTATCCATCAGGAGCTAGGAATGCACTCGGCCTTTTGGCTGGCTAGTACTGCCCGCACCATCTGGTAAAATCCCATGTATTAGGTAAGTTTGGGAAGTGTGGTAGTTTCCTGTTGCCTTGCGCATTGAATTTCTACGAGCGAGCGTGAAAGGGCCTACAATTTCGCCGGGAAAGTTGTTTTCACATACCTTCCAGGATTCTTTTACACGCCACAATCGACATGGGGGTCCGATGGCTTTACTTTCCCTCAGAAGGAGGTTGTGCTACGGATTTTTATCGCTGGAAAGTAAAACCATTGATCTCGGCTGGGTTTGAACCCACTAACATCGAGTCCTGAGGCGAGCACTTTACCCCCAAGACTACCGAAGTCTACTCTCATAATAAAAAAAGTTTATTCGTAATGCCCTTTCGTTCTTCATATCTGAATCCTTTTATAATAGTTTGCGTTACCCGATTTCGTATTAATTTTTTACGTATGTCATTGTCAGAAATAGGTCCATTATTTCATCGACTGTCTATAGCAACCCGATTCACGTTGGAGGGAGGTTTTCAAGGAGAGGAGGGAGATATCCTTGAAAACATGTTTGTACAAACCAGATCAATTCCGAGGGAAACTAATTAAAAACATGTGATAACCATGGCAGGTTTCAAACTCCGGATACCTTTATCAAAAGTTGCCGACAACCTTAACAACGCGTCAACTGTTGGCTAACTCATTAACGAATCTGCCTACAAGGGCTGGACAAGGAATCTACAAACAGGGGTGTAAACAGTATCACGCCTAAGACCATGTATCCATCAGTGTGGGTGCTATACTCGGTTATAAACCAAAATAAGGTTTACTGAGATATTTACTAAGACTTTTTTTTCTAACTCCTTTACTAGATAAGTAGGAAGGTATATTTCCCGTTAATTCTACCATTCTCATCCCTATCCGGTTATTGTGAATAAGCGGATAGCCTGGACGGATAGTCAAATGTGGGGTCTGTTTTGCACACCTTGCTCCATCATGGCCAATTTTTCCTCAAAAAAAAAGGGGGGGGGGCGGCGGCATAGCCTCTCCCATAACCCCTCTTTATTACCCGTTCTGACGCCACTGAATATTCAACTAGGTGTTTATTTTAAATCATGTTTTTAATAATAATTTAAAGTATACTTGGATTTGTTGTAAAACCTTTTATGAAATTATTTTTCCTTAATTTATACTTTTAAGTATCTCCCCTCAACCCCTTCCCCCTATTTTCTAAAATTCTTCCCCTAAAAATATATAAATATAACCAACCAAAATACTCTGATCTACTCTTATCGTTTGTTTTATCGTTAATCTATTTTAATCTTTATAGTCTGTGTAACCGCAAGGGGATATATATATATAGGCCACACACTATTGGATAATCTAGATAAATCGCCATGTTGTTTTTGAGGGTTTCTACCCCCCCTCTTCCAAATCAACCCCCGCACCCCACAGCCCCATAACCATCCCTCTGACCCGTTTCCTCCACTCATACCATCATACCTCTCCCCCTTTTCAATCCACCGCTTTAACTGGTCTGTTGTTCCGTACCCCTACTAGCATGACCTATTGTTTTTGTTTCAATAGACAGACAGATAGAACAACACGCACCCACGCACACACACACACACACACACACACACACACACACGGGTCCATAACGCTTCTACACGCACATAAAAGCGGCACGGAACATCGCGGCCTTGAAGGACAAAAAGCGTCTATGTCCATGACGGAAAAAAAAATCCCCTAACTCCCCTTTCCAAAAGTTTTTAATAAATTATTACGACATGATTATATTACATTGTTTTTCCGTCATATAATCTTCTCACACCCCATTTTCTTCTTTATCTTTCCATTGTTATGTTGAGAGAGTAAAAGGGGGAGGGGGGCTAAAAACCCCTGCTTTAAACGTATGCTACGAACATAAACCTCGTAATTTTGAACGCTGATTGCGTCACATTGTTAGAATTTGATGTTTGATATGGAAAATCAGGCTTTATTAATTTAATCGGAGCGTTAGGTTCGATGAAACATTATCTGAAGCTGCTTAATATCCGGGGTGATAGCTAGAGTTCTATAGTAAAATTACTCTCTTCGGTGGCCACATGGTCTGAGGTGTCACTTTCGTACTAGACTAGAATACCGATGATGGGGAGATTATGGGTTTGATCACGGTCGGTTGTACCAAGGGTGGTTTTGTCTAAATGGATTCCATAACAATGCGGGTACACTTTCCCTAATTTCAACCTTACTCATCCCTAACCCATCTGCGTAAATAGTACATAAGCGTATAACCAGAATGCGGTATTAAACAAACTAATATATACAGTTATATCGATACATTAAAATATTCGAGAGCATATGCTAATATTTATGTGCAGAACAAATTTCATAGCAGAACAGCTAGAAAAGCTATTAGATTTATTTTGGTATATTCATACCTCAAGTCATGGGATATATTATTTGGATAAATACTATTAATATTTATAAAATGGCTTTTTCAAAGCATTTGGGCTATACGCTTGTGTGCTAATTACGCTAATGGGTTAGGAATGAGGAAGTTGAGTTTAGATGAAGTGTATCCACATTTTTGTGGAAGGAGAGACAGAGAGAATGGAAGACGATTCAGGGAAAACCACTCTCAATACACCCAACCGGGATCGAACCATGATCTCCCCGTCCTCGGTGGTCTAGCTCAACACGAAACAAGCTTGTTAGCTAGCTATGCCACCAGGGACTAGATGATTATAAGTAGATTTAATTTGACGTACCTTTAGTATCAGGGTGGACTAAAATATTAATAATTTAATTATTCATCTCTATTTAATAAGAGCTAATAATAATTGGTGATTAATGTTCAATAATCATTATTAATTTGTTTTAGAGGTGATAAGCCATACGATTTTTAAAGTATACAGTTTTTTAATAAGTGAATTTAATTCAGTTGGTTAATTTTAGTAATTTTATTTTGTAATTTATAATTTTGATTGAAATTATATATGGAGTTTAAATTTTATGTATAGTTATTATTTATTTTAATATTCTATAAGCTTGAAATTAGTCAATTTTATTGAGGATGTTATAATTTATTATTTATAATTTTTATAGTTTCATAATTCTGATAGAAAATCCTATAAAAAAAACTAAATATATTCTAGGGCAAGAATCCAAATCATGATTTGGCTTCGAGTTAAACCTTATGACATCTATACTCGCATATCACGTTTGAAACATATCAATCAATTTGTTATAGTTATTGAACGTGTTACAGAACGACAGAATTGTAAGACATAATTTTTTGAGTTCTGGGGGATCTTAAAATGTCAAAATCTGTCGTATTCTTAAAAAGAAAACTTACCAATTTTTCTACTTTTTTTCAGTTTTTAATAAATTAAAATATCTTTACTGGAAAATTTGAAGCAATATTTAATGTTCAAACCAAAAATATATCAACTATAATATACTAATATACACAATTACAAAGTCAATAAGCGTTTTCATTTTTTAAATTTTATTTTTACAAATCCATCAAAACATTTAAATATGGATAGAGAAAAGCTTTCAGAAAAGTGAAAAATTGTAAAAAAATAAATTCCACAGTAAAACTGTCTCGATTTTTACTTGGGTAAGTGAACAAACTATAGTCTGACAAGATATAAGATGAAGCATGAAAGCTCTCTCCATATTTCATTTCCCAAGATCTAGGGCGTTAACTCTATAAAGATAAGCAGATATTTATGTGAAATTACATATTATTGACTCATCCGTCATGGTATTGGGCGACGATTGTGTGTGAGAGAGATAAAAATATTCTCAAGGTACATCTCTTATCTCACAGTACTATAGTCAGTGTCTCTGTCATGTATTGATATGTGGCAGTAGAGTTGACCCGGAGAGGTGAGATGGTAGAAACATACCAAAATGCCACCTCCTTTATACCCCCTTCTGACCTCACAAACAAACGAATCTAACAGACACGCCAATAAACCGGAAAACAATTCACGTCTGTTTTCTTCCAGTTTGGCATCTTTTTATGAGTTGGCGTTTTGTTGACACAGACGACCTTTCATATAAAGGCCTTTTAGAAAATACAAACACATATTTTTTTGTGATCAACACCTATAGCATTTTACTATATTATTATTATTATTATTTTATAGGTATTGAAAATATCTATAAAAATTAACAGCTTTCGATCTCATTATGTGAAGTATGACTACGAAAAAGTAGTTATAGAAGCTCTTAACTGCCAGATAAGTTTTTTTCTGTAAAATTTTGACCGTATTTGAATAGTTATCTATTACTATAAGATATCTCAATTTGTTTATCAATTGAATAGAATATCTTTAATATAATTTAATCTATATTAATTGTATAAGCTTAAGTTTAACTTGTGCACAGAGTGTTTAAATCCTTCAATTATATATAATATATATATATAAATACTTTACACCGTATTAATAAAACTGCCCATTTAACAAGTTGGGCAAACCCCAGTTCATTTAACGAGCTGTACAAAAATTGTATAAACCCTATCCCATTTCACGAACTAAAAATTATTATCATATCTACTAAAATTCTTAACTGAAATTCATTTTCAGAGATTATATTTTAAATGTTATAAACTATAATCCAATATAGCTAAATCTAACCCCATTTTAAAATGACAAAAGGTTTGGACCAAACATGTTATTTGTTTGTCCATTTCACAGACCGGGGCAAAACACGCCCAGTTCATGAATTGGGCCAGTCCCAGTCCGTGAAATGGACAAGCGAAGAAGCCAGTTAGTTAATAGAACAGATAAAAATTTGCCCATCACACATTTTTTATATATATGTATATATATATAAAGTATACTAGACCCTGTAATGTAATGTATTACTCCCCATTGGAAGCTAAGAGTCTAGGAAACGCCTTTATATCTGCAACACTGTTATACAGATAAGTATGAAGAATTGCATAATCTTAACATACCACGGCGTTTAAATGCTTTCGACATTCTAATTTCTTCCATATTGGATATTTTAAATACATGAATTTTTTGTTTTAATATGATAAGATTTTGATTACTATCGAATTATAAGATATCTAAATTCCAAGACAATAGGACATTTGCAAGCACTGTTCGCTATAAAACGCACAGTGGGGATAATGCAATCACCGATATTTGATCTTCACTGGAGTTAGAAATGCAAACAATTGTGACAATCTAATCTGTAACTATGTTATCAACATGTGGGAGCTTAATTTAGGATTGTAACAAGAAACTATTAAGCTGTGGATGTAGGGGACGCGAGAAAAGACCAGTGTTTTTGCAGTTTTTATAGTAAAACATTGTTTAATTAGATGGAACAAATCATATATTGTTCCATTTTCTCCACACGGTGATATCAACAATTGTTGAATATCTGTCATGAGCATAGCAGCAACATGTGAAAAAAATTTTAAATTAAGAAGAAAAGTTGTCATTAAATTCCAGGACACTCTTGACAGATATTTAACAACTGTTGATATCACCGTGTGAAGAAAAATAAACTTTTATGTTTATACTGGAGAAATATTTTACTTCTTTTGACCAAAAATAATGTTTTGATATAAAAACTGAATTCAAACCCCGGTATCCCATCTTCAACAGGACACTCTAATAAGAGACTTAAGCCTTCTTGTTTACTGGTGACTCTAAGATCAGGATCCTAATCCAGCCTGGGTGAATCGAAGGTCTATTATAGCCTCTAAATGGTATCCCAGTCTCCTTACACGCAAATGAGGGTACCTTTCCTCTATATATTATCTTAAACCATTCCTAATCGGTTAGCATAATTAATATATTTATATGCATATACCCCAATCGAGTATCAAAAGGAAGGGAAAAATCGATTGGGCCTTTATATTTTAAGGGAGAAATAATAAATAGTAATAATAAATAGTAATAATAAAGCCATGTTTTTTCTTTGTGCGTTTGCTCCACTTCTAGTTATACCCAATCGGGAAATACTCTTATTTATATTAATTAGGTGACCTGGCGGTCTAGGGGTAAGGTGTCGAACTTCTGTGCTGGCGACCGGGGTTCAATCCTCAGTCCCGGCACAGAGTTATCTGATTGCCAAACCCTTCCTTCACCTATGACAAGACTTGTATTAATCACAAATTGTGAATGTGTGGAACGCCAGGCCTCCACTGTGGTTCGGATCCCACGTTAAACTGTAGGTCCTCCATTTCATCTCACAATAACCCTACCATTACACATTAGCGTAAGTGCGTATAACCCGAATGGGTAGTAAGACGCGGTGCTAATAATAATAATAATAATAATATATTAATTGGGTCGTAATGATTAAGTTATAATTTATAATCCATGTACCTATATTTGCATGAAGTAAGTGTGATACACGATATACGAGAAAAAACCTCATTACACCTGTCCGGGAATCGAAGCCAGCATCCCAGTCACAAGGAAATTATACAATACAAGACCGACTCCTTTATTCACACGTTAATTAAAATATATAAACTAAAATTATGTTTTAAACACAATAATTGTTTAATAAAATACAACCCACTTCGGTGGTCAAATGGTTTAAGGCGTCACTCTTTCAATATACTGAAATGCCGATGACGAAGAGATCGGGGTTCAGATTTCTGTTGGAAATACGGAAGGTTTTTTTTTCTAAATAGTTTTCCTCTTTCTCTCCACGCAAATGAGGTACATTTCTTCTAAATGTAGCCTTACACATTCCCAACATACTAGCGTAATTAATATACATGCTTCTAACACAAATGGGTTTGTGAAAATCGGTGTTAAAATTTAAAAAAAAAATCTTATTCTATGAAGAAAAGTCATCAAATACCCCATGAGCGCGTTACCCTTCAAACTTGCCCACATTGTGCTACTTTAAGTATGCTGTGACTGTATCAGTCCGCCTATTGTCTGTTAAAAACCTCGGGTCTCCAAACATAGGAATAACAAATCTAAAAATAAAAATGTATCGACAAACATTGGGTTACGTTGTTAGCGAGGAAATTAGTTTTATTTAATGTTCGAGCTTTTGTTCGTTTGCGTTGTTTGCTAAATGTTTTCATTATTTAACTTTTGCCCCAAAGTAAATTATAGTAAAAACAAATTGGAAAATGGTAAAATAAAAACAAGCCTCAATTATTTTATATTTTTTGTAATCATTAGAGAATCATATTTATTTAAATATTACCGAAAGTATTTTGATTGTAGCTAGACGTGATTTTAATGCCTCAACATTTTTTTGCTACAGCGGAATTAAAATGTAAACATTATATAAATATAATATTAATTCAATAAAATGACTTTTTTTTCTATCCAAAATATATTATGGTTTAAAAGCTTCTTGAAGTCATTAAACACATTAAATTAAAACCATCAGTAGCCAATATAAAAATATTTCCTAATAATATCGGTTTTTTAATCAACCTATCAACGAGATGACAGTATATATTGGATTGAAATTTTACAACATATTATATTGACCAAAAAATTATATTAAAATAATAGTCAACATTTTATAACCCATATTATTTAAAACAGATCTAACTTAATATGAAAATACAGGCCGTACGTGTTCAACATAATGATAAAGGTCGGGGTTCGATTCATTCTGCAAAGATAGTCTTGCTACCTAATATTTAGTTACTAATCTATTTTTATGAACACATTAACTGTTCGTTTTCTAAATCTTTTGCAGACAGGATAAAAATATGTTGGCGGGCCAGATCTATCCCTCGGGCCATACGCTGCTAACCACTTCTTTAGAGCAATTTTTTAAGTACAATATCTTACTACACGTTAGGATCATACGCTTATGTACTAATTACACTACTGTGCTACTAGGGATCAGGATAGTTTAATTTAGAGGATGTGCACCCTTATTTGCGTGGAGGGAGAGTGGAAAATCAATTAAGAAAAATATCTTTTAGTGCGCCCAACCGGGATCGAACCCCGATCTACCTGTCTTTGACAGTCTAGTAAATTGTGAGAGTAGCGTCTTAAGCCATGCGGCCCCCAAAGCGGGTTTTAGACTACATTACGTATCATTTAAGCTTTGAGTTTATTCAGTTATGTTGGGGGCATGGATAGTGTAAAGGTGTATGCTTAATGCATGAAGTTCTATGCTTACCCAATAAAATTTCTTATTCTTTTTAGAAATTCCCCCTCCTCATCTTACGATCTTAAGTCATACATTTCAATTCATTGTTATACCGGGCCAACACTTGATATTATAAATACATATATAAAAATTAGTTTCGAAAAACTTTCAGTAACTTGTTTTAATCTTGATGAGGCTGTCTTCGATATATTTTTAACGAGCCAATCTTAGATTTTAATCTTGACAAAATTGTCTTTGATATTTATTCTTAACGAGTGACTTTGCTTACCTGAGAATCGTAGCTATTTTGCGAAGCGGGTTGCATCTTAACTTGACGCGCCTAAGTAATCTAAGACCTGTCACATTTAAACACCAGTGTAGGAAATATTAATAGAGTTAAGAAAATGAGTAGTTCACACTGCCAGATCTCGTGTTTATCTACTAAATAACTCTTCCGCTGACGACTATAGGCCTACACAATCATCTTACTATTTGCGCCTAGAGAGTATTGAATGACATTTCAAACCAATGATTTTCTTGTTTCTTATTCTAGATAGAAATATGCTTTGACATTATTTTTTTAAATATTTATTCTGGCATGAAAATTTGTACATACCATTTTCGTTTAAAAACAACAACCAAATAGCCCGAGTTGAAGAAGATTAAAAAAAATCTATCTGCAAAAATACTACTTTAAGATAAAGCATATTTTTGTGACAATGTATTTTTAAAAACTATTTTGTAATTTATGTATAGTTAAACCTTATTTTTCCAGCCATTATTGACTCAGATTTATAGAATATACGCACTGAAATTTCACATTAATTAAAATTGTTTAGCAATTTTGTATGGAACGAATGATTGCTGTATTATTTAAAAAATATTATTATTATTATTATTATTATTATTATTATTAGCACCACGTCTTACTACCCGATCAGATTATACGCACTCACGCTAATGTATAATGGTAGGTTGATTGTTAGATTAAATGGAGGACCTACAGTTTAACGTGGGATCCGAACTACGGTGGAGGCCTGGCATTCCACACATTCACAAGTTGTGATTAATACGCGTCTTGTCAGAGGTGAAGGAAGGGTTTGGTAATCAGATAAAATCTGTGCTGGGAACGAGGATTGAACACCGGACTCTCAGCACAGAAGTCCGACACCTTACCCCTAGACCACCAGGTCTCCAGACTTATCTGATTACCAAACCCTTCCTTCACCTCTAACAAGACATCTTGTGAATGTGTGGAATGCCAGGCCGCCACCATGGTTCGGATCCCACGTTAAACTGTAGGTCCTCCATTTCATCTCACAAATCACCCTACCATTACACATTAGAGTAAGTGCGTATAACCCGAACGGTTAGTAAGACGCGGTGCTAATAACAATAATAATAATATTTAGTACTGTACAGTATGCTATAGCGTGGTCGGAGCCAAGACTGTGTTCTGTCAACAAACGTCTGTTGTGGTTGGATTTCCCATCGCACTGATGTAATATATATTTGTCTAATGCATTTTTCTATAATTTCCGTATTTTAATTAATCCGGACCACACCCGGTCCAAGTTAATACATTGACACGGAAAATGACTATCCTGAATTTCCGTGACGTCACAACGTCATTTAAAACAAACATTTGAGACGCGTGGGTGTTAACTCTTTGATTCGTTCTCCTTGCGTCGTTCTTTTGTCACGCATTTGCGTGTTAGTTTCAGGGAATAAAGGAGGAAGGTTGGGGGACAGGGTGAAAGAAAGGGTGCGTAGTTACAGACATAAAGAAAGGTGCGTAGGATCAGATAATAGAGCAACAACAAAAAAAGCCTGAGCGCGCGTCCAGTATTTTCATGTTTCACTTATCGTAACGGCATCTTTAGATCGGTCGAGTATGCACTTATTTCGATTTTTGATCCAAAAATTCCCCTCCCCCTTCGTTTCGTTTGGTCGCGTTTGAAACTTTTGTTTGATATTGATACCCGTTGAAACCACTACGGTGGCCACGTGGTCTAAGGCGTCATTTCCACAGTATACTAGATTGCTAATTACGGGGAGATCGGGGTTAGATACCGGTAGGGTGGTTTTCCCTAAATGGTTTTCCACTCTCCTTCTACACAAATGTGGGTACACTTCCTCTCAATTCAACCTTTATCATCCCTAATACATTAGCGTAATTAGTACATATACTTATGGCCTAAACAAATAAGTAAGACGCGATGTTAAATTATTATTAGCACCGCGTCTTACTACCCGTTCGGGCTATACGCACTTACGCTAATGTGTAATGGTAGGGTGATTGTGAGATGAAATGGAGGACCTACAGTTTAACGTGAAATCCGAACCACGGTGGAGGCCTGGTATTCCCCACATTCACAAGTTGTTACTGTCAGGGGTGAAGGAAGGGTTTGGTAATCAGATAAATCTGTACCAGGAACAAGGATTGAACCCCGGACCCCCAGCACAGAAGTCTGACACCTTACCCGTAAACCACCAGGTGATAAAAAAATAAAATTTAAAATGTGTATTTTATGCCGTTTTTCCCATAAAACGGTCGAAATAAAACACAAGGTAATTTTATGTTGACATTATTTCATGCTCAATAAATAGTACTTTGGAATTATATTTATTTTATAATATGGAAGTTATCTATTGGAAATAGTATTTAAAAATATATATGAACGTATAAATATTTAATAATACCTTATTATGTGTTTTTACTTCTAAATATTGTTTTCTAAGCTGTGTGGAGGGAACGGACATGCTCTACGTATGTGTTTTATTTTATCTTCCTCATTGAAAAGTGGTGTTGATTATTTTGGTGTCGTAGGGGAGGTTGGAAATTTTGGTGTGTAGTGTGTTTGAATTGTGTGTCTGTAGTGTGCGTGATATTGGGGCCTTACCCCTAACAGATAGACTTTTAAATTATAGGACAATTGGGCAATCGTAGTAGCGTGTCAACAAACACACACAAACACAAACACGCACACAGATTGGCAAACAACGTGGTCTGTGAATATATTCCACCTCAGCAACAACCTAAACATTTCGTTTGTACAGAATTAAAGTTTCACTTCAAATTCAGAATATATTTTTACTCTCTCTTCATATAGATTAAGTACCTTGTAATCGTGAAAATTTTCGATAATGAGATTATGATGGATTTTAATGTTTTATATGTGACCAGGCCGAAATTTTTTTGTTTTAACCAATTTGTCTGCCCTTTTGTCTGCCTGTACTCGTGGCTATATAAAAAACTGTTTGATAAATTTCATTCAAACTTTATATTTAGTTTGAATAAGTAAAAGTTGTTATTATTAGCACCGCGTCTTACTACCCGTTCGGGTTCTACGCACTTACGCTCATGTGTAATGGTAGGGTGATTGTGAGATGAAATGGAGGACCTACAGTTTAACGTGGAATCCGAACCACGGTGGAAGGCCTGGCATTCCCCAAGTGAAAGTCGATCTAGTAACTGTTCGAGCTGTCAGATAAGGTTCTTTCTATGAAAATTGTGACTGTATTAATATCTATTAAATTTGATAGATGCAGATCGTATTACTTGGCGTATGAATGAGTGAAAGTATATCTAGGGACCTTTGTGTTAGATAAAGTTCTACATTGTATACACATTCAATTTAACCTGAAAAGGGACAGTCTTATCGGTACGTGTTCCACTACGATTCTGAACCAATATATAAGCTATAGGTGACCTGGTGGTCTAAGGGTAAGGTGTCGGACTTCTGTGCTGGCGGTCCGGGGTTCAATCTTCGATCCCGGCGCAGATTTATCTGATTACCAAACCCTTCCTTCCCCTCTGACAAGACATCTTGTGAATGTGGGGAATGCCAGGCCTCCACCGTGGTTCGGAAAACTGTAGGTCCTCCATTTCATCTCACAATCACCCTACCATTACACATTAGTGTAAGTGCGTATAACCCGAACGGTTAGTAAGACGCCGTGATGATAATAATAATAATAATATGAGCTATACCATAGTTGAATAATATGAAGTAAGCTTGCTAACTCACAGGGTAAATTATGGGTACATGCCTGCCAGGGCTCGCGATTACCGGGTTGTATATTGATTGCTGAAAAGTTTGGTCACACATTCACAACATATTCATACAGAACGTATGATACGAAGCGAGGTTTAAAATATGTTAGTAGATTGAATGAGGTCAGCGTGTAAAATACTGTACGTGGTTTGTGACGCGTGTGACAAATACTAGAGTTGTTTTTTAATCCTTTGTATGTACTGAAATATCTGTATAAGTTTTGGATTATTTTTTTTACGCTATCGTAGAGTAATACGAATTTGCTTTGCTTCTATTATTAAAAAAAATACTTTATGGGAAATAAAAACAGTGTAAATACTACAAAGTTAACCCTTAATGAATGAAGTAGAGTGCAACGCTATACAAAAGAGTAAATTATTAACACATTTGTTATAAAAAAAGTGTTGTTTTCCAATGATATTTATTTTTTAATATAATTTTAATGGGAAAGGAAAATAAAAATGACGTAAAGGGTTCATATTTATGTAATTGGAATAAATATAAATTGTGTGTTTGTTTGTAATTTAGTATAGTTTTTGTTTTGTTTTGTGCTGAAATTCATAACTTGCTTAAGATGTTAAAATGCATTAGTAACATTATTATATTTTTTAGGTTTTAAATATAGTAACAACGTGTCTGGTAACAAATAATTGGCATATCTTTCAGTTACATAAATATTTGACCTCTATAAACCCCAAACCAACAACCCCTATCAGTGGTCACGTGGGCTGTGACGTCAAACTCACCTTTTATGCTTTTCAAGGAATTAAGAGCTAGTGGCTCAAATCCTGGATGGGTGTTCTTAGAGTGTTTAAAAAACTGTTATCACCAATATTTCATACAAATGCTGGTACATTTTATCAATGATATCTTTCTGACGCCTCCAAAAATACTGTAAGTATGAGGATATCCAGGACGGGTAGTAATACGCGGAATAAAAAAACCACAACAAAAACGGTAGATGGGTATTAATTCATCAAGAATTAAAAGTAGGAAAACAACTTTAAAAAGCATGGGATATGTTATTCTTATATTCTTTGAATACAAATAAAAATCATCTATACAAAATTTAGACGTGAAGCAATTCCACTCGGCCGATTTTCATTTATTTATTTTTTAAATAAGGCCTATACACTAAGGATAAGCTTAAAATTTTCAAAAAAAAATCCCAAGTGGAAACAACAGTAATTCTTTTTTTTTAAAAAAGAATACAATTTCTTTCGACACAAATGTTTATAGCTATACCAAAACTGACTAGTTAAATGAAAAAAAATAGCATTTGCTTCATTAGAAAATCCTCAAATTCTTTATAATTTACATAAGTTGCTGAAGATATGGTCGCTGTTAATTCAGAGTTTTAAATATCATAAAGAAATTGTCACAAGATCCGTTAATTTGTACAAACATCACAAACATTATTAAAATAAGCTGTGCTTTACCACAAAGATTGTATTCTGGATCAGCAATAAAAGTGAATTAAGGGTCGTCTAAAATCAGTCGCACCCGTTTGTCGGACTCGTTACACATAATTTTATTTACGATAGCACAGGTAAGCGCAGTCGTATGTCGGAAGGAGATAAACATTGACCATCGCTTGCGTCTCTCTAAAACAACAAATATAGTTGTACTGCTGTATTCAACTTAAGTAATTAGTTATTTGGCCAAAGAAAACAGTCCATTAAAATAAATATAGAATTAATTGCATTTTAAATTGTTTGGTAAAAGTGTTAACGAGTTACACGAAATATCAATGGGTCAACACTCACCAACCCAGGGGGCCGCTCTCAGAAGACCATCGCACAGCACAAAAGCACTATCACCGACCTCCGCTCTCCGAAGTAATACTGAACAGAGTGAGCGACGCGCCCGACTTGACCGACTGCAAGAATCGAACACGTGTCCAGCCAGCCGAAGAAAGAATAGAGTTCCGTCTCCGGCCGCGCGCAGCATCTGGTCGCTTCGATATTGTTCTCGAAGCAACTCATTCCTTCCATTGTTTGTTACTCCTACCTTCCATCTCCTTCTATCCTACCCCCACTCTGAGAACTATATTTTGTATATATACGGCTACGCCGGGAACGTAAGGTCACTTACTACCCCACCTTCTTGTGGATAAGAGGTGAGAACGGCGACCTAGGTCTTGGGGATTATTATAAATATATCAAAATTTCAGTTTCGGCGTCATGGGGGGTATACTTGTCAAAATTATCATTCTGGTTCTTAAAACCTTATTGTGTTATTGTTGAAACTTGCAATGCCATGTGCTTACCGCGGCATGTAGAGAGGCCGTCGCCCTTCGTCACCCGCCTAAATTTGGGGTCCAAACCCAAACTTTATTTGTTAGTTATTTAAGTAAATTGTAGTATACTGTTAAAGCACTGAGAGTTTGCCTGAGCGCCCGGGTTCGAAACCCGACTTGTAATAATTCACTTATTAGTTTAGTTGTATTTAAACTCAGCTTTATCTATCGGGTTGGATACTGGAAGTTATGTTACTTAGTTTACTTTTACATTTGGGGCTCATTGGATTGGAGTGACGCCATGTTTGCTTCATGCGTCTTTATATGTTAATGTTTAAACTTAGCGCGGTAACTGATGCGCGGGGGCTACGGTTATGCCGTACATCCTATTCTGTATATAATACTAGCAGGTTAAACGACCAAGGGGCTAAGGTTCATAAATGTTAGCATCCCGAACTGGGAGTTGTTATTTGATTTTGGGCCCGACACGTTTAGTGTCGTTTTTGACTCTCCTAAGGAGGTTTAACGTTTGTTTACTAATGTTATCTAATAGACTCCGATGGTTAACGGAGAGGTGCGCTTCACGCACGGATTGTGTCTTCTTAATTATTGTAAAGTTGTTGTTTTTCTCTCAATAAAATTTATTATGTTCAACCAGGTAACTTTCTTGCCTGATTTTCAGTCTTCCACACCCTTTAGATATTAAGGGGAGGGGTTGCAAAGTAATAATTATTGTATGGCCTATATATTTTTAAATATTATTATTTCTTATTTATAAACTTTAATATGATTTTGATGATGGAGTTATACACATGTTGCGAGTGCGTTTTACGAGTGCGCTTCTAATTGAGCTCCTAAATGGAGCCACTAGACGTTTTCTCACTTTATTTTTTAAATAAAATGAATCGTACTAAAGAGTTCCCGATCTCACGCATAGAGTTTTTTTTTAACCTAATAATGCACACACATAAGAGTAATCGTGCTAAAATTTAAAACCAGTACGAATACGTTTTAAATATTGTTTTTCAAATAAAAATATATAATTTTACCCTACTCGCTGACACAAAGTTACTGTTCAACCCCCCCCCTCCCACTCCCCCTACCTTTTTTTTCAGAGTAAGGAAAGGTGTAGTAGGTAGTGATTAATTACGCAGGTTAGCTTTAGCGAACTCATCGTTTAAATTGAAATTTATGAGCCGGAGTGTAGTTAAAATAACAAACTTGTTATCCCCGAGTTTTAGGGAAGAGCTAAGTTTTCACGTTAATACACTGTTTCTACGTGTTGGTGTATAGTAGTCTCAAAATGGCGTGCCCTAGTAATCGTGGAAAAAAACATATATAAAAAAATCGATGCACCAAATGGGTTTTTTCGGGTTGAACCCACCTTTGCGAACCCTGTTAAAATATAATGTTGACATAATAATATAATTGTTCATGTTTTCACTGTTAATGAACACACTTATAGAGAACCTACAATTATTATTTGTATAACTTTAAAGTTATTGATGATATCTATCAAAAGTGACATCTTCAGAGACCATGACTTGATGTATGAATATATTAAAATGGTTTTAACATCTTTAGTAACTAACAGCTACTGTTCTTCCTACCAAAATCATGGTATAGGTTAAAATAGAGCCTCTGCAAAATATAGGAATATTATAGGAATAGGGTATTTAACCCATATACATATATAATACATAAAACCAACAATTTGTACATTATAGGTGTACATGTCATATTACGCCATTAAATTAGTTAGTTATATTATCCAACCATAACGAGATTTTTTTTTAAAATGTTTTGATTATAGCTCTTGAAATGGTATGTAGGAAAAGCGATAAAAGGCAAATGTTTTTGCAGTTCTTAAAGCAAAAACATTTTTTGGCCAAAATAAATCAAACATTGCTTCAGTAGAAACATAGTTTAGTTTTATTCCCACGGTGATATCAACAGTTGTTGAATATCTGTCATGAGCATAGCAACATTAGATGAGAAACTTTTTAAATGAAGAGAAAAAATTGTCATTAAATTCCAGGACATCCTCGACAAATATTCAACAACTGTTGATATCACCGTGTGGAGAAAATTAAACTATAACGTTGCTACTGGTTTGTTTTGATATGAAATTTCCAAAACATTGTCGTTTTCTCACGCCCCCTGCGCTCCCAACTTTAAATTAAGGGTAACTTAGCATTGAAAATTCAAAATTTGTTTTGTATGGCTTTATTTAATTTAAAATAGTTGTCTGGCTGGTAGTTGACACTAAAAATAAGAATTTATTTATTTGGCGGAAGGGTAGCATGGGGGAGTGGGGGTGTAATTAGTTTAAAGGTGGTTTACTGTTGACTAATTTTTGAGATCTTTGTCACAATTGCTACAATTTATATGATTATATTTTATTATCAATGAATGTGTGGAATATTTTTTAAATTTTAGTGTAAAGTTCTTCTATCTAGCCAAACTTATTTTTTTATTGTAGTCAATTATTAATTAACTTACAAGAGTTGAGTATGAACTTATGTTCTTGAATATGACCCGAGAGGTCGGGGTTAAATTCCTTTTTTATCATCCGTATTACTACAGTTTAAGGTTATAAGCATACATAATAATTACTCTAATGGAGTAGGGATGAGGAAGAAATAATGTTAGAGGTAATCTACCAGCATTTGCATGGAAGGAGGGTGGGAAAAACCATTTAGGAAACACCACCGCAGGTGCACCCGATCAGGATTCGAGTCCCAATACATCCGTCATCAGTAGGCCAGTCTAACACGAGAGTGACGCCTTAGACCGTTTGCCCACTGAAGCGGGTGGTTCCATACTAAACTCGGGTTTTATCACCCTCTCTCTCTCTCTACTCCTGACAAACTTTTGTTGCGTTTAAAATACCTCCGCCGCCCTCATTTTTCTCTGGACGAACTCGTCTCGGTAACTAATAGCAAACAAATATATACACCATATATATATATAACACTCGTACCAAATGTTCATTCTAAAAAATAAAAAAAACCACCGACTGACTAAATTTTCCGGAACCACCATTGAGCAGTTGTTTTTTTTCCTCGTACAAGTCGAAAATTTAAAACCTAGGAATCGTTTTCGGGTCCAGAATTGTTTACCGTGTGTATGTTACGATTCGTGGTTTTAAGAGATATAAACACATGTATATATACATATATATAAATATGGTCAGGAGTGCGGAGGGAGAGGGGTCCACCCATTAATCTGTCTCTACTAAGTTGATGTCCAGTGGCGTATTGCGCACATACTCCGCGGGGAGGCCATGTTAACATGTGTGCCGTTGCTAGTTGTCGAGGTGAGGATGA
>CABFVZ010001271.1:150855-161204 GCA_902151445.1 Timema monikensis
CCCCCCCCCCCATGCCTTAGTTTCAAGGACTGTCCCGTATCGTATACTGTAGACCTGTTTCTCTCATACAAGGACATTTGGATAATAATAAAAAAAAAGTATTCAAACGAAAATCCTAATTTAACATTTATTCACTTGTTTCAATATTTGGGAGCATACATTGCCTCTCTATTTGTTTTTCAGGTAATTTGGCTTTTGGTGACACTGGCGTGGAAGGATGGATATCTAAGAATTTATGTCTCCAAAATATAATAATAGTAAAATTAATCGTCTCAAAAAGTGAAACTAAGGTTTTTTTTAACTCTCATTGATAGGCACGTGGACTAACCGTCCAGTTAGTCATAATTTGAATCCAGGTACAGTGTTTTGGTAATTTTTATATAAAACTTTTTTTTTGCCAAGATAAATAAAACATTGTTCCACTAGAAACCTTAAGTTTAATTTTCTTCCCACGTTAATATCAACAGTTGTTGAATATCTCTCAAGGGTGTCCTGGAATTTAATGATAACTTTTCCTCTTCATATAAAAAGTTTCTCGTCTAATATCGCTATGCTCATGACAGGTATTCAACAAGTGTTGATATCACCGTGTAAATAAAATTAATTTCTTTGTTTCTACTGGAGTAACATTTGATTTATTTTGGCCAGAATGTTATTGCTATAAAAGACTGAAAAATCTCTGCTCTTAACTCGCGTTCGCGACACTAGCGCTTTAAATGGGTCAGTACCAAGCAATGGTAATAAATTAAGGACACTAGGGAAAAGAGGGAAAGTCAAATTACAAACATTTTTTCAGAACAACTTGTATATCTCAAACCCAATAAGGACCTCAGCAAATACTTTTGTCTATAAATTAATTTAAAATATGACAGAGACCTCTTTTAACCATAATATAAAAGTTAATTAGGAAGGTTTCGTGATTATCTAACAGATGGCAACACTAACTCAATTTCAAACAAAATTTGACTTTCCCCCGGCCCCCTTTTTTAACCTACACTCTTCAAAAATAATCAAATTACTTTAAATGAATTCCATTTGCTTCAGAAATGGGGATTTCCTCCTTTACCATAGTGACCGAGCTTTCTATCTCCGGATGACAGCGCGCTCCGTCTTTCCCAGGTCAGTTGTTTCATTAGGTCCTCAATTTACCCCACTTTCCCCTAGCTCCTGATGAATAGTCCAATATTTTCGTGAACAGCAGCTACCAATTTGTTAACCGAGCTCGGTCCTTCCATCTAGACTCTTGTTGTTCTCGAGAAAATGGGTTCGTTCGCTCTCTTTACTACGAAACAAAAGAAGTATTAATGATTTCTGAGTGAAGGAAAATAGAAATCACCACCTCATTCTGCGGTATCGAGTTTTCGCGCTGTGTGGTAAAGGGAATAAAACCTTTTCCTCTATTTCAACCAGCCTTTTATTCTCTCTCTTTCTTTCTCTATCTCCCCTCACGTGTTTATAAATGATGAAGTTTGTGTGTGAGAGGGGGCTTTTGCCGTTATCAGTGAACTTTTTAGAAAATATAAACAGATATGGACCTTGTGCTTTCAGAAGTTTTTATTTTATAGCCAGGAAATTTTATGGCTTGTTGTTGAAACATTTAATGTGTTTTATTTTTAATATGTAGTTACATAGTAGTGGGGGGGAAAGGGAAAGGGGAAGGAAATATTTTATCATATATATAAAACATCATTTCAAAATTAATGTTTTATATGTGCGAGCTTTAAAATAAACCAATAATGGAATTTTAAAAATATTACGTTTATAAACCGCTAAATATTTTATTTTTAAAAATTAATGTGGTGAGATTCACGTTTTAAAACTTTGAAGGAACATTTTGTTCATTTTAAGAGTAATTATTTAAAAAAAAATATCTCAAAAACAAATAATGATAATTTTGTCACTTTTGTTTGTTCTTATTTTCTTCAACTAATTGAATAATCTTAAAAATTTTATGTTAACGTGCGTAATTTTAGAAATTAATCCAGCCAAATTATCTACAGCTTAATGTACCCATGTTATTTAACGTGAACTTTCTTAACACAATGATCATATCAGCACATTACTTGAATCGGTGAGTGGAAGAAGAATAACATTCCATCTTGCATAGTTTTCTGTAAAACGAAGAAAAAAAAAGTTTAATGACGAAACTGTAAATTTTATTCAAAACAAAAAAATATTTAACAGCATAGACTTACTAGCATTTAATTTATTTTTTTTGTGTTGCAAAAACCAATAAAGGACTCTTTTTCAGTATTTCATACATAATTTGGTTTAGACCAGCTTTGAACATGTGTCTCTACCACGTCACACGTGCAAAGATTGTGAAAATGAATGGTCCGATACAACCGTGTTATTATTATCAGTTTTACAAGTTCACTTTTAAGTAGAAAAAGTTTAACATTCCAGGAATCTGATACTTCTTCCACTAAACAAAAATTTCAAGACCGATTTTAAGCATGATACTAGATCAAAATATTCACTTTTTTTTCATTCATTAGATAGCTTATAAAAACCAACAAAATGACTATCTCAGTTTAATTTACCATATATATATATATACAGCATTCACGATAGGTTTTAACCTGGATGACAGTTCGAGAATCATATGTTTAGGTTTTGGGTTGTCAACACTTTTAAAAGATCACTGTTTTGATATAAATGTAAAGATCTTTAATTACCTGTTATATATTACATTTAAAATAACGTAAACTTAAGTTTTCTCACACTCTTTCATTTTTTTAAATCATTTCTTTTTATCAAACTTGAAACAATATTTTAAACATAATTAAAAGTACTTATTCTTTGTTTTGCAACGTTACTGATTTTGTGTAATATAGTGCACACATCAATATCTTTTAATACAGGCATCGTATTTACTTGAAAAAAAGAGAATTGTTGTCATTTTTTTACAAACAATAAATGATTTAATGATTATTTTATCGTATTTTGAAATATTTAACTGAATAAAATATTTTCATCAACTGGGTGTCTGCATCATTGTAAAAAACTTGTTCACTGTTATGTTCAATCATATGGTTTAGATTCGTCAGTCGCCATTTTGAAGCTATGTTCGTTAGAAGTTTTTGTGAAAGTGGTGTTAATAATTTTTTTAAGGGGAATAAAACTATAAATAAACTTTGTATCCGACCTTAAATAAATATATAAATAATATTGGCCTAAATTACTGTGGTTAACTATCACATTAATATATTACCATCGGTTTTCATTACAGTCATCCAAAGTGATAGATGTCAGCTGTTGGCGTAGTGATATATTAGGGATTACTTCTAGTAACATTTAGAGCTGTCATCCAGGTAAACTTAGCTCGTGAATGGCGAATATATAGACTAAGAAAATAGAAACATTCGGGTTAAACAACTAGATACACTGTATACTATTTGGTTATTGAAATGGACCCGTTTACAAATGATATATATCTTCCTTAGCATAGCACCCGCCTCGGTGGCGTAGTTGGCTAACGCGCTTGTCGTGTTGAGCTCGAATGCTGAGGACGGGGAGATCGAGGTTCGAATCTCGGTCGGGTGAACTGGGGGTGGTTTTTCCAAAATGGTTTTCCACTCTCCCTCCACGCAAATGCGGGTTCACTTCCTCTAATTCAACCTTCCCAATTCCTAGCCCATTAGCGTAATTAGTACTTAGAGCGTATAACCCGAACGGGTAGTAAGACGCGGTGCTAAATATTATTAATATTAGCATAGCATTGACTCGACCCAGGCTCTTTTAAAAGAATAAATAGTTAGCATCACATCTTACTACCCGTTCGGGCTATACATTTATGTACTTATTACAATAGGGTTATAAGGAATCTGAAGGTTATATTGAGAAGAAATGTATCCGCATTGAGGGAGATTGAAAAACCACTTCGAAAAAACTTACCCTAAGTACACCCAATCAAGATACGGACTTCAATCTCCCCTTCGTCGGCTGTCTAGTCTACTAGCGAGAGTGGCACCTCAGACTATGCGACCACAGAAGCAGGTGTTTGACTAGAGGCAATAAAAACCATTTAAATGTTTATTTTAGCATACCAAGTTCTTGATATCAGTTCGAATGAAAATAAGAGGATCAACGAGGAAGTATTAATCATATCCGCTTAAATTAAAGTGACCATTCGTTCCCGTAATACACTTATGTACCGGAATTAATTTTGTATCCGATTTAGTCCCAAATATGTTAAAATAAATTAATGGAAATCTAGTTTTATACGGCTTGGATAACATTTTTGTAAGAATAATTGCAATCCGATATATTTTTTGAAAGAGTGCAGCGTCCAACGACACGACAAATTCAGGTTTGTGTTTAGGCCTAAGGTGGCCGTTTTGGGCACTTCATATAATGTTGATCAGCTCCAAATTACTGGAGGCATAACTATACAGGGTGGGGTGGAAACAATTAGACGATCAATGCTGTGGGAAAAGTGATGGACAAAGTTCTAAGCTTTGTCTGACGTCCGATGGAGTTGACTTAGAGACATTATCTTCAAAAAGTGACAAAGTGTATTATGTAGCATATTTTTATTTAGAAAGTGAAAATTTACTTCTCAATTAAAGTGTTAATACCCGCTTCGGTGGCTACGTGGTCTAACGCGCTAATCTCGTGTTGGAATAGACTGCCCAAGACGAGGAGATCAGGGTTAGATCCTGGTTGGGTGCACTGGGGATGGTTTTCCACTCTTATTCCACGCAAATGCGTGTGCAGTTACTCTACATTAAGCATTCTTAATCCCCAACCCATTAGTGTATTTCGTACATAGGCGTATAACCTGAACAGGTAGTAAGACGCGGTGCTTTGAAAAAAGGTGTTAATATTCCAATAATCGTCTAATTGTTTCTGCCCCATCCTGTATAACTCGGAAACAATGTAAAATGGGACATATATTAGTATTATTTTTTTTACATATTTTTTATCGCCTGTCCACCGCTGATATGGGTTACATGTTACAGTACGACCTTTTTATAACTCTTATGCAACCTGTTGTACACGCATGATTGAACAGCTTTGCTCTCCCGGCACTGTGCTCCGAAACTTTGAACACAATTTATTGGTATTAGCATAGTTTTTTTTTAATGTAAGTGTGTAGTGCAGTTTGGGCCGTGAGTTTCCGATCACATTGTCTAAAATAGTGCAAGTCTATTTTCCGATCCGGCCCACCTAGCCCTTTCACTCTCTTAGTGTGGACCTCCGCTCAGTAAGTTTGGGTTTGATTTGGACAGTAGTAAACTTTATGACTTTCTCTTATGCCCATGTTGCACCAAGATGGCTGATCGCAAGGGGAAGCAATTTGCGTCTAGTTTCCTCTATTTTAGCGAGGAGCCCCTCTCCTTTAATCACACTCCCCCCCCTCTTCCTTATATCCTCCCCTACCCCTCACGCATAGATTGAAGTTCTAGTCCTATTCGGTTGTTCACTAATGGTAGTTTTTCTTTAATAGTTTTCCCCTTTCTCCTTCTCGCAAATTTGGGTGTATTTAATAGAAATTCTTCCTCTAATTCTTTTTAAACGCCGCTTCTTACTACCCGTTAGGGATATATGCTTACGTATTAATTGCGTTAGTGGTTTTTGGGATTAGGAAGGTTTTGTTTAGAGGAAGTATACCCTATTTGCGTGGGGGAGAGTGGAAAACAATTTTGCCAAAACCACCCTCAGTACCCCCGGCCGAGATTCGAACCTTGATCTCCAAGTCATCGGCAGTCTAGTCTACTGCGAGAATAGCGCGTTAGACCACGCGGCCACCGAAGTCAGTCTTCCTCTAATTTCTACCTAATCTGTGTTGTTAATTTGACTAAAGAAAATTAAATAGCTTTTTTTTTCATGAATAGATCCCATTGCTAATATTGAAATGTTAAAAAATAAAATAACTGTTTGTATCCTTAACAAATAACCGCATAGTATATTACACTATTTTCTAAACCATCATTTTTGTCTCCGATTAATTTTAATATATTTCATTAAATATAAATATGGATTAGTTTCAATTATTCAACTTCGTTTGATTGCTAATCCGACACGTTATTTTCTAAATTTTGATCACTGGGGATTTAACAACCCTTATCCCCCTCCCCCTTCCACATATGACACTTTTTATATAAGTTAATTCTTTAATTTGATTTTATTATTTGTTTCTTAAAAATATAAGTGTAAGGATAGGGAAATTAAAGAAACAATAATATATGCCCCTTTAAACTGGGAATATCAATATTATGTTATCATTGAAGTTTTTTCGTTGCAGTTTTTATAAGTTTTAGATTATTATAAATTTAATTTTTTTTTTCTTACTTAGAAGTCAGAGTTTGGAAACGCTGGCGGGTACAAAAAAGTAGGGTTTTATCCACGTTTATTTGCTATTTATCCTCCGTGTTAGTTATGATGCATGGATTTCAAATCTAACCTTTATACTTTCTATATGCCTTTAGATTTTATATATTGTCCTGTTAATAATCGACACTAAAACGTCAATAAAACATAAATAAAAACTTGAAATAGAATATTAATATTTAAAAATATATATATCAAATAAAATCATCAAAATTAAGGAATAATTTCAGAAATAGAATATTAATATTTAAAAATATATATATCAAATAAAATCATCAAAATTAAGGAATAATTTCAGTTTATATTTTAAACTGGTTTTGGAATAGGATCAAATTAATTTTTGGTTTACATTTTATGCATCTTAGACCTGTTTATATAATCTTCACGAACAAAGTAATACTATATTAGTCATGGTCTTAAGGAGTAATACATAAATAATGAATTTAATTGAAACCAGTTGATCTGTTAAAAAAATAACATTGCTATACCATTTCACAGTCTTATTAAATTTTATGTACCAAGTAGAATCTAGACTAAAAAAAAAATTATATTACGCACTTCTTTGGTTGCATGGGGTGACCTGGCGGTCTAGGGGAAAGGTGTCAGACTTCTGTGCTGGCGACCGGGGTTCAATCCTCGGTCCCGACACAGATTTATCTGATTGCCAAACACTTCCTTCATCTCTGACAAGACGTGTATTAATCACAACTTGCGAATGTGTGGAGTGCCAGGCCTCCACCGTGGTTCGGATTCCACTTTAAACTGTAGGTTCTCCATTTCATCTCGCAATCACCCTACCACTACACATTAGCGTAAGTGCGTATAACCCGAACGGGTAGTAAGACGCGGTGCTAATAATAATAATTTGGTTGCATGGTCTAAGGCGCTATTATCACAGTAGACTAGACTACTAATGATGATGATGGGTAGATTGAGGTTCGAAAATAAATCGGGTGGTTTTTCCAAAATGGTTTTCCACTCTCCCTTCCTGTGAATATCCTTCATAATCCCTAACACCACTAACGTAATTAGTACGTAAGTGAACGGGTAGTAAGCCGTGGTGCTAAAAAGATACTTTTATTGTATTAATATTTTCTAAAATAATTTCACAGAATAAATAATCAACATATGTTTTAAATCACAATGTAATAATAAAACCTACATATCCTATAAATACGAATAATTAAATTCTGAAATATCTACATTTAAGTTTTATTAATTACTAAATGGCATTTAATTTTCGCGGATACAAAATATTTTCCCTAAAATATTCGCACAGAAATATTTATTTACAAACATATTTTCAATAATATGTTTTTATAATCAGGCTCGCTTGACATACGATGTTTTCCAAAAACAAGGAATGCATTCCTGGAATTTTATTCAAAATCAATACAACCCATTAATAACCACAGATCAACTTCACACACATCGGAACCAATAGTTATAACGAACAACATTTAACAAGAGCACACACGGAATATAACATATCAACACAAAGTGAACGTTTTGAGGAATACATAATAGCAAACCAAAATCATATAGGCCTAAAGTTTTAGGATACTCGATTTGGTGGCCACACGGTCTAAGGCTTGATTCACACTTTCGCCGAAAATAGAAAGCAGAATCTACCTAAGTGGCGCAGCAATTTACACGCTGCATGTTGACCCATGATGCATTGCAACACTAGCTTATAACAGCTAATTATCAACATATTTTATTTTCTAGTGGATAAATATATATTTTAGATCATTCTCCCGATGGTTGGTTACAAATTATAACGTTGTGTCGGGGCTCAATCAAATACATCGATACACTCTTTATATTAACGAGTTATTTCAAATCTCCTCACAACGGCCAAAGAAGATGTCTGCTAGCTTCTAGCTCTACAGCGCATGCGCTTTAATTTGAGATGGTTGGTTCTAAAATGTTATTGGTTCTCTCGTACCGAACATCTCGGGTAGAGCGGACGAAGTAGAGAAAAGTTGGACTTTAGCAGAACACCTTGCGTTTAATAGGCGGAAATCTTGTGATTGGCTTAGAGCTCCGTCACGTGACCAATTTTTTTTATATGCGCTAGTTTTTCGGTGAACTTGTGGCTCCATAGTAACGCGCTACTCTAGCAGTAGAATACACCATCGATGACTGGGAGATAGTGGTTCGAACCTCGGTCGGGTGTACTGAGAGTGGTTTTTCTAAAATGGTTTTACATTCTCTTTCCACGCAAATGTGGGTACACTTCCACCTTATTATAGGCTTAATAAATTCTAAAATCATTAGCCTAATTAGTACACAGTCGTATAAATCATTTGGGTAGTAATACGTGGTGCTAAAATTATAAAATTAGTTGTAAGAAAAAAAAATTGCATTAGTCAAAAAGTAATTAATCAACCCAACAAATTTATTCTCTATCGTTATGCCCATTTGAAATCCATGCGTATAGGCTTATAGCATATAAACTACGAGATATATATATATATATATGCAATAAGATAAATATATCTACTTGTTCTTATTCTTAAGTCAACAACCCGAAATTTGGTTTGATGTGATTTCCATCCCTCGGGAATTGGGCATAATCACAGCCCTTTTTTTTTACTGGTTAGTACTGCCCGCACCATCTGATAGATATCCCATATACTAGAGGAGCTCAGAAAATGTGGTTGTCCCCCCCCCCATATCCTTCCGCACTGAATTTCTATGAGTGAGAGTGAAAGGTCCTACCAATATTACCGGGAAAGCTATTTTCACATACCTACCAGGGTTCTTTTACATGACACAATTGACATGGGGGACCGACGAAGGCTTTACTTCCCCTCCGAAGGAAGTTGTGCGATGGATTCTTATTTTATCACTCCGGAATAATCCATCGATCCCGGCTGGGTTTGAACACACAAACATCGGACCCTGAGGCGAGTGCTTTACACCAAGATCACTAAGGTCGACATATACATAAATAGAGAGAGAGAGAGAGAGAGAGAGAGATACATAAATCCGAATATTTCAATACCATACAACCATATCATAGGTTTTTTTTACTGCATCTTACTACCTGTTCAGATTATACGCACGTACATATAATAATTATTACTCCAGTGAGGTAAGGATGAAGAAGCGTGTATTTTAGAAGTAATCTACCCGTATTTGCGTGGAGGGAGAGTGGTAAACCCTTTAGTAAAAAACAACCTCGGAAGACCCGATTGTGTTTTCAACCCCTATCCCCCAGACATCGGCAATCCCAGTATGACGAGAAAGTGATGTCTTGGATCAATCGACCCCCGAAGTGGGTTGGTCCTTTGTTTAATTATCTACATATCCCCACGTTACGCATATGCCCGCTACGGGCAAAACTGTTGTTTAGAAAAAAAATGGAAGCGAAAGTTCAAAACGACTACCGCGGATGAAATGGCATGTCCGGACGCCATTAATAAACCAACATTTTCGGCTACCAGGGGATGGCGGATCACATTTGGGTCATTTGAAAGTTCAAACTAATTCGAGAACGTAGTAGCTTCCTTCGTTCCTCGTTTTTAAACGAGAATATGAAAGAAAATTACTTTCGAAGATATCATCGTATCTTTAATGGAATTATATTCGTGAGTGAGCGAATTTAATTTAATACGTGAATCCTTTTCTTACTATCCATCCGAGATGTCCCTATATTTGAACAAATGGGGGTAGGTTTGAGTGAGGTAGAATTCAGATGATGTGTATTCGTTTTATTTTTTACCTTTGCCTCTTACTACCCGTTCGGATTATACACCTACCTATTAATTACACTAGTATGTTAGTGATTAGGAAGGTTTAATTTAGAGGAAGTTCAACCGCATTTGGGTGGAGGAAAAATTGGAAAACCATTCAGGAAAAACCACCCACAGTACACCCGACTTAGATTCGAACCTCTATCTCCCCGTCATCGGCAGTCTAGTCTACTGCGAAAGTAGCGCATTTGACCATACGGCCACCAAAGCGGGTAACTTCCTTATTAAAAATTTAAAAACCGTAGTCCATAG
>CABFVZ010001271.1:185463-214841 GCA_902151445.1 Timema monikensis
TAAACCCATTCATACCATCCATATCCGAGTGTTAAGCCTTGTTTGGGCCATATATATATAGTCAATTCACGGTAACTTTGGACATTTTTCTGATTGACGAGGAGTTGTATCACCCAAAAAACGTGATTATGATGATTATGTTATTTGGTTTTACTTCCTGTGCGACTAGGTCGCCTGATATCACGTGTAATTTATGTTACTTCACATTTAAAAAGGATTTAAAGAAACTTACTCTATGAAACTTGAAAGTTTATTGCCACACTTACAAAATAACTCCACCTATCCCTATCTTGAACTAGTTCCATCCAGTCCACCTCATTACACCCTATCCCTATCTTGAACTAGTTCCATCCAGTCCACCTCATTAACACCCTATCCCTATCTTGAACTAGTTCCATCCACTCCTCCTCATTACACCCTATCCCTATCTTGAACTAGTTCCATCCACTCCTCCTCATTACACCCTGTCCCTATCTTGAACTATTTCCATCCAGTCCACCTCATTACACCCTATCCCTATCTTGAACTAGTTCCATCCAGTCCACCTCATTACACCCTATCTCATTCAGTTCCATTCTAATGTTATATTTAAATAAACTTTCTACCAAGTCACCAGATTATGAAGGATAAATAGAATTAAAATAGTTCCATCTTGGTCTAAGCTCGAAGTGTGTCAACTCTCACAGACTAGATTACCGATTTTTAGAGAGATTGTTGCTTGAATCAGAGTCTGGTGCACTAAAGGCGGTTTCTTCTAAATGGTTTACCACTCTGCCTTCATGTAATTGCGGGTACGCATAGTTAAAATTCAGCCTTTCACATCCATGACTCATTCGCATAATTAGTAAATAAAAATTGTATAACCCGAACGGGTAATAAGACACAGTTATAAAAAAAATGCCACACGTCGTACATGGTTGAGTATTACTCGTGAAGAGTCTGCCGTAGTTTAGAGACGAGAACAGAGTAGCCCGCTTCAGTGGTTGAACGGTCTAAGGTGTCACTCTCGTGTTAAGACTTGCCTGGTGATGACAGGGAGATTGGTGTGTGAATACCGATCGAGTCTACTGAGGTTTTTCTTCTTCCTTTTTTTTCTAAGCGGTTTCTCACTCTCCATTCTCACAAATACAGGTAGGTTACTTATAAAATGTTTTCTTCCTTATTAATACCTCATTAGAGTAATGATCATATATGCATATAACCTAAACAGGTAGTAAGAGGAGGTGCTAACAAATAATATTAGAGAGAGCAAAATAAAATAGTTCTTTCCTTGGTTCTGATGTGCCCTCGGATCAAACCACTTTGATGTTAATAATCTTCTACGTGGTTCCTTTATGTCAGATAACTCTTTCTGTCCAGTTCAATGGGAAGCCCTTCTTCTAACCTTTCTCTCCACGCGGACTCTAATTTACAAACCACTCACCCCCAAGATGACCTCTGCTCCACAAGTGTTCATCCAAGGGAGGGGGGGGGGGGGCNNNNGGGGGGGGGGGGGGGGGGCTTGGGGCCAACCTAAGAGAAATCTTGTTAGTACATAATGCAACTTAAAACTCTTAAAAAAAACACATCAACATACCTGTTAACATTACAGTAACCCAGACTCGTGGCTGCATGGTCTAAGGCAGTGTTATTCAATCTGGGGTACGCGAGGATATCTTAGGGGGTGCTTAGAATTAAAAATAAATATATTTTCTTGTTTCTTTTAACACAACAGCTTACTAACCGTTCGGGTGATACGATAACGTATTAACCACGCTATAAGTTTTATTGATTAGGAAGGTTGTATTTTTTAGGACGTATGCCCGCATTTGCATGGAGGGAGAGTGAAAAATCATTTATTAATAACCATACACAGTACACCCAACCGGGATTTGAGACCCGATCCCCACGCCATCATCAGTCCAGTCTAATATGACAGTGGCGCGTTAGACCATCCGGTCACTCAAGTGGATCGTTAATAATTTTGTATAGTAAAAAGGGGTTGTTAATAAAATAAAGTTTAATAAATTGTGGCCTAAGCAAAGATGAAATTGAGGTTTTAATCCGGGTCAGGTGTACCGATTTTGTTTCTAAATGGTTTTCCTCACTCCATACCCACGAAAATTAGGGTATATTTTCTTTAAATTTAACCTTCTACATCTCTAAAACATTAGCGTAATTATTACATATAACAGGCGAATGGATATGAAATATTATTGTTTTAATTCCTTCAACTGTTGTAGAAGATCAACCTTACTGTGAACGCACTATAGATTGTCGTGTGAACAGGAGTCCTTTTTGTCTTTGTAACAGATTACATTTCTTGCTGTTGGATTTTTAAGGGTGTGGTCACATTAGAGGTGCGCACAAACTTATTTACTGTCACACTACAGATTTTGCTTGTACAGTAGGACATGGCTAGTTAAAATATTGGATAGTTCGAGCTCGCTATGATTCCCTATGAAGTTTCTATTTAAATAAACAGTAAAAATAACATTTAAGTCTACTACGATAGTGACGCGCCCCCCCTCGTAAATTATTATTATTATTAGCACCGCGTCTTACTACCCATTCGGGTTATACGCACTTACGCTAATGTGTAATGGTAGGGGGATTGTGTGGGAGATGAAATGGAGGACCTACAGTTTAACGTGGAATCCGAACCACGGTGGAGGCCTGGCATCGTTAAGAGAAAGATCGCGGTTTTAATCCTGGTAAGGTGTACTAAGGGCTTTTTTTTTATTATCCCACTCTCCTTTTATGCGCAAATAGTTGGTACACTTTCTCTCGATTTTATACTTCTCATCTGTAACCCATTAATATAATTATGTGGGGAATGCCAGGCCACCACCGTGGTTCGGATTCCACGTTAAACTGTAGGTCCTCCATTTCATCTCACAATCACCCTACCATTAACGCATTAGCATAAGTGCGTATAACCTGAACGGGTAGTAAGACGTGGTGCTAATAATAATAATAATAATAATAATAATAATATAATTATGCAGGTAATTCGAATGATAGAGAGATTAAAACAAAAATAATCTCGAAGATATTCATGACATCATGGTGGACAAACACAAAAAACAATTATGTACGCTGAGTGAAAGGATTACTTTCTGTTAGGTAACCTTCTTTACTGAATCGAGCGCTCGCCGTTTTGTTTTTGTTTTGCCGCCTATGTACAGGATGATCAATAATCGTCTATTTGGTGTGTGTATGTGTGTATTTTTTTTTTCTTCTTTAGACGCATGTCTTCATTAATTATTAGTGTTTTTCCTGTCGAATGTCATAGCGTGTTTGTTGCTTGTTTAAGCTCGTGTTCCCGCCGATGGCGAGAGAGAAAAACAAATAATTCAGGTAGGTTTGGTGGTTCGCGTGTGTTGTTCTAATCATTCACACACGATGGAATATTTTTACCTCAAATACCTCGGTAGCTTGGCCTCATGGACAGGTTGCGTTAGATACAATATAACACGTGACTGGTAGCGTTAGATACAATATATATCATGGGACTGGTAGCGTTAGATACAATATAACACGTGACTGGTAGCGTTAGATACAATATATATCATGGGACTGGTGGCGTTAGATACAATATAACACGTGACTGGTGGCGTTAGATACAATATAACACGTGACTGGTGGCGTTAGATACAATATAACACGTGACTGGTAGCGTTAGATACAATATAACTCGTGACTGGTAGCGTTAGATACAATATATATCATGGGACTGGTAGCGTTAGATACAATATAATATACCTACAGCCTTGACCATCTTTTTTTACTTTTAAATTAATTGATTTATAGTAAACAGAATGCAAGTTTGACTCTCATTTTCATTGCAGCAACATAGTTATATAAAATTATATAACAACCCTTTTGCGAGTGAACTTTTTATATATTTGATAAAAGTTGAAACATTTTAATGTTAATTTTTTTTTATGGGTATTTGTGATCTTTAGACGTCTGCAGAGCATATGTTTCTTTGGATTAAATCTTGGCTCGAAGCAAATATTATTCGCGAAATTTTGAATAATTATCAAATCAAATAATATTCTAGTTAAATATGCTAAAATTACGATGTTAAACAACAAGAGTTAAATATTGTATAAAAAACATTAGATTGTTTTTGGAACCAAGTCTTATAGGTTATCATGTATAAATGTGAATTGTTCAAAATGTTCATCCAACATTAGTTCCCCTTGTTAAAGTTAAGAAGTAAATAGCACCATCTGTTTTGGTAATTACACATTATTTCAGTATACAAGAAGTTCCTATTTATGTATGAAGTAACTGGGGTGTGAATAGTGGACCTCAAAACAACATAAAAAGTCTATGAACATACCTATGTTCAATGGATCCAGAGATAAGGCCATTCAAACCTCTGCTGGAATAGTTTTTTTTATTTAGCACCGCGTCTTACTACCCGTTCGGGTTATACGCATTAAGTATTAATTACGCTAATGTATTAGGAATTGTGAAGGTTGAATTAGAGGAAGTGAACCGGCATTTGCGTGGAGAGAGAGAGTGGAAAACCATTTAGGAAAAACCACCCCCAGTTCACCCGACCGAGATTCGAACCTCGATCTCCCCATCCTTAGCAGTCGAGCTCTACACGACTAGCGCGTTAGCCAACTGCGCCACAGAGGCGGGTGTCAATGTATTAATGTGAAAGAGTAAGCCCATAATTTCATCAATAATGTATTTTCAACGATGCCAGGAATCGAACCCGGGACCCTTGGCTCAGTAGGCAAACATGCTACCGACCAAACTAAGGCGTTGGACTAATCTCTAAAACCATTAGTGTAAATAATACATAAGCGTATAACCCAGACGGGTAGTAAGACGCAGTGATATTTTTTTAAACATATATCTGTAAATATTAAATATGTGTATGTAAAAATTGAATTTTTTTATGAGTTTTAATGAAATAATAAAAAATTTCAATCTTGTATATGATTTTATCTCATTTTGACTCCTTGGCTCCTGTCAGTAGTGTGTCTGCCTACTCAGTTAGGGCCCCGGGTTCGATTCCCGGCATGGCCGAAAATTTATTATTGGTGACATGTGGTTTTACCCTTTCACAATGATAAATTAACGGCTGGAGACTGGTTGTTGTGTATCCTAGCCAGCCGGCAGTGGAAAATATATGGCTTTAATTAAAAACTGATCCAGACCACAGGCTGGAAACGGTAATGGATGTAAAGTAAATATTGTTTTATCCATTTATTTAAAACGTGGAACGATTCCCAGAATTATACTAAACTTATTTTCAAAAATATTCAAAGTGCAGAATTTTAATCTAAATAATTAACATGAAGTAATTACGAATTTCTACCAAATTTGATATTCATTGTATTATTATTATCACCGCGTCTTACTACCCATTCGGGTTATACGCACTTACGCTAATGTGTAATGGTAGGGTGATGGTGAGATGAAATGGAGGACCTACAGTTTAACGTGGGATCCGAACCACGGTGGAGGCCTGGCATTCCCCACATTCACAAATTGTGATTAATACACGTCTTGTCTGAGCTGAAGGAAGGGTTTGGTAATAAGATAAATCTGTGCCGGGACCAAGGATTGAACCCCGGCCGCCAGCACAGAAGTCTGACACCTTACCCCTAGACCGCCAGGTCACCGATTTTCATTGTAGTCAATAATCGAGATGTATGATCAAAGATTGCCCATTAAATCTATACAAACTTATATTGGTAAAAACTTATGGGGTTTTCTTCATTGGTACACCTTACTCTTTTCCAATAAAAACTATGCCTCTTAAAAGAACAAAAGAACAAACAATTGGGAGGCAAAGAAACGGTTTGAATTTTATCCCACGTAGTTTATTCTATATTACAATCCAATTTTCATAGGAAGAACCTTATCTGGCAGATAGAAAAGATCTACACTCACGTATTCACAAATATGTCACCTCATGTGATATGGAGCTGTCACTTTTGATTACTGATATTACTGATATCTATATATCCATACTGATAAAAGGAAGTGTTTGTGTGTTTTTATGTTTACTATGTTCTGCCAAATCTACGGCACGCAGAGATCTGACATTTTTAACATAACTTAACTTAGGTGGATGGAAGGGGGATCCATATGCACCCCGAAGCCGGATTTTAAAATTTTTAATTAGCTTTTTAATTAAGCTAGTTTTAACAAATTTTTAAGAACATATTTTTAATGTAGTTTAGAATTACGTTTCAAAGATAACGTTTCCATTTGAATTCGGGCACCATATGGGGGGTGATTATATAATTATTGTACCATAGTGGGAAACGCCGTTCGGAATTTCTAGTCATCAATAATTATAAAAAAAATAACCCCATAAAAGACTCCTCCTACCAAAATCCTACTATATTGTTTTACTGTTTATTGAAAACCTTTTTTCCGCATTGAAGGTATATACGGTTTCCGGAAGACTACACGGGAATTGGATGGAAACAGATCTGTCATACACGAGATGTCTTGAGCAGTTAAAAGTATTTTAATCTTTAAACTTTCATTGGTTCAAATCTTTGTACATTTTTTTTTCATTTTTATCACTTTCCTTTTCCTTCATTTGTGGTGGTTTTTTATTTTATCGTTTAGGTAACCATAATATTTCATAACTTAGTGTTGGTTTGAGGCTGTCTCTTCATTTTACTTGGGATTGAACCTCGGACCCCAGCACAGAAGTCCAAGACATCTTGTAGAGATATTCAACAACTGTTGATATCACCATGTGGAGGAAATTAAGCTTACATGTTTCTACTGGAGCAATACACTGAAAAAAATATCACCATACTATAAAACCACACGGCTGACTCACTCACTGACATTAATGTTTAGCCACTTCCAGATGAGCTAGAAACTTGAAATTTGGCAAACTTACAGCTTCTAGCCTGTAACTGACGGGAATATTACAAAAATAAATAAAAAAATTGTAATTTTTAATCTCGGAAAAAAAATTCAAAACGGCGGAGCAACTTTAAAGTCGGTTCGGACCTTTCTTTGGAGGTCTCTTGTGGCTAAACGGTTAGACCTATCAAAAAACGGCTCTGGAATTACATTAGTTTACATCCACTTGAAAAGAAAAGTCATTGGTGGGGCCGATCAAAGCAAGTTTGTGTATACAACTTTAACATATACCCATATCGATGGTTGCACCGTATAAGACGTCAATCTCAAGAGATATTGAATTACCAACTAAGGCAAAGGTCGGGGTTTGGTTCATGACTAGGTATACTGAAGGTAGATCCACAAGTTTGGTCATTGGGGGTTTAGAGGTGGAGCCCCCAACCCTCCTTAACTCGCGTCCCTTACACTCCCGCCTTAATAAGAGACTTAGACTGTATTTATCTCCCCATCACTGCTATCCACTCTGTCAGGTTGAATGGTAAAAACAAAAAATTTGTTCAAACCCTCCGACGCCCGTCATTCCAAACCGGACGACCTATGACGACACAGCGTCATTAATAAGTGGTGACGTCCCGCTGTCGCTCCGCTACGTCATTAGTCCTGCACGTTCCAAATTCAAATTAGTTGCGCTGCAGGCGTCCACCGCTTCACCCCTTCCCCCCTCCCCCTAAACCTCCTCTACTATTCCATTCGTCCGCTGACAGGTTTGTGTCGAATGATTACAGGTATCGTAATAGGACTTCATTTACTATTCACCGGTCACCCTCAACCAACTGACCGAGTGGTTAAGGGGAGCCCGATTTAATTCTCAGATAACACTGGTTCAATTCCAGGGGGGATTAAAATAGAGGAAATCTCCATGCTCCATGGAATCAGCCCGCAAGCGGGCTATACCGGCTTGGCAGCTGCCATCTGTTCGTGAAGATAGTGCCAACATCTTTTATAATAGAGGGTGTCACGTGGTCAACACAACCAGTCTTGCGGCCGTTAATATTTGTTCCCTAGACTGGAACTGCAACTTATTTTTATCAAGTAGTTCCTCATTTTGTCCTCAAGAGGTTGAAAAGACCCCCTCCCCCCCGTTTCCATATCCAGTGATTCACAGAACAATCTAGAAACAACGTGGATCGAGCCCGGGACCTTCTGGATCAGTATACAGTAATTTTGACAGGCCGTGAATGAAGACTTAAAACCCCCGCAACAATAAAATATATATTGATCCAGTAGTTACCAATGTATAAAAACAACCTTACAAGTGTAAAAAAAAAATGAAGCTTCATTTGTTTTAATGAAATTAATTATCTCTTCATTTATTTATAACATTAAAAAAACTGTTGAGTCACGAACTTTCACCCCTCGCGTTGACCACTGTTTTTTTATGTGGTATTACCTAATCCCGGGGTAGACCGTGGGCCAGTAATAAAACTAGGTGAAACGAGGCGAACTCCTCTCCTCCTATTACCCCCCCTTCCCCCTCAACCTACTAGAACTCACGCCTTGCGCATGCGTACCTTTAGCACTCAATTTATCATTCTTTCTTCTTTTGTGTGTAACCTATTTGGCCTTAACCTGTGGGAGGGAAAATCGGTTAAGTCACATTCATAATAAATCAATTTATATTTGTTTTTGTTTAAAATTAGCGATATATTCCCTCGCCTTCTTAGTGTGTGTGTGATCAGTTTCAATATCAAACCTGCCGAGGTGGTGTAACGGACTAAGGCGTCACCACTCTCACAAATATACTTGGCCAGTGGTGGATCGGAAGGGGGACGGGGGACGGAGGGCGATGGGGTGATTATCCCCTCCCCCCAGCTATTATAAAATAATAAAAAGAGAATTAAAACAATACCTTAATGTTGTAAAGAGTGACTAACACCTAGAATCTAGATGCTCTAATCCAGTGTAGTCCACCATGTGGCCCCGCGGGCCAAATGCGGCCCACGCTCACTGAAAATGTGGCCCTCATAGTATTCTGGAGGGAAATTAAAGGGAAATCCTCTGTCGAAATCTGAAAATAATAAAAATAAAAGTATTTATTTAAAAAAGGTCATGATTTAATTTTATTTTCAGGAATTAATCCTAAACTTTTTTTTCAGTAAAACTTTAAAGACTCTACAACAACAAAAAATACAATGTTTAGATAAGTAATGAAGGTAATTGGTTAGTAAGTTGCCAACCTTGGTGATCTCAGGGTACAGGGCTCACCGTGGGTTCAAATCTAGCCAGGGTTGAGGTATTTTTCTTGAGCGATAAATAGCCGCAGCACAATATTCTTTGGAAGGGAAGTAAAACCATCAGTCCCATTTCGAGTGTGCGATGTGAAAATACCTTTCCCAGCCCTTTCGTTTACGCTCATAGAAAATTATTGTGTCATGATATAATAATTCGGTTCAAAAAGTGCACGATAAATACCTCAAAAAACTATTAGATACATTTTCTTAATAAAAAATGTTTTTTTCCTTATAAGTCCTATTTATATTATTATAATAGCCTATACATTAAAATTATTTTTAAAACAAGCAATATTATTGCCATGAAAATTACTATAAATACAAATCTTGACTAATTGAAATTATTAAATTCATATTTTAGGAAAAATTATGAAAGTCAATTAACCCCACCCCTCGAAAATTGGGCCTGGAATCACCCTTGGACTTGACTGACCTATAACCGGAAGATCGAGCTTCGACTCTCAGTCGGGTGTAGTTTTACCCAACGGTTTTCCACTCTCACTCTCCACAAATGTGGGTACATTTCCTATTACTATTACCTCCCTAATCCATAAACTCATTAGTGTAATTAGTACATAAACGTATAGTCGGAACGCGTATAGATAGACGCGGTAATAAACAAAAATATATTTAGTTGAGGCAATTTATCAAATATAATAAATAGCCTTGCTATTTAATTCACCAAGCAAATTTAAACTATTTTTATTTAAAACAGTGACTTGTTTGATTTTTTGTCCACACCCTTCATTTTCAAAACCCATTTCTTTGAAACCTCAATGTCTTCTTATTTCCACACGAGTATATTTTCTTACAACTAAGTAAATGAGCTTTATACTTGAAAAATTATTGTTTGGAGTGTTCCGGGGGCCAGAGTGGATTTACTCGTTTATTTGATTCTTCTTTCAGAACCTCTACCCCCCTCCCCTCACCATCCTGCCCCTCCTCAACCCAACACGTAGAATCGGATGTAATTTATTTCATGTCACTATCCCTTTTTCAAAGAGAAACCTCACATGACTATTTTTTTTAAGGTAGGGTGATAGGTTTTGAGAAGCATCGACAAAAGGTTTTTGGTGGCCACTCAATGCCGCCCCCCCACCCCCCATCCCTTTTCCATTATTCCCTTCTCAAATAAGGTACTACAACGTTTTCGATTTTTGAAGTCTTGTTTTTTTTATATCACCTCGTCCTATTACCTGTCCATGTTATAAGCATATATATAATAATTCCTCTAATGAGTTTGGGATGAGGAAGGAAGAATTTTAGAGTTAATATATCCGAATTTGCGTGGAAGGAGAGTGGGAAATCATTTAGGAAAAATCACCCTTCAGTAGACCTGATCGGGATTATAGCCCAGATCTCCCCGTCATGAGCAGGCCAGTCTTAACACGTCGTATCCGCAGCTAAGATCAGATTTGCCAAATTTGAGTTCGTAATCACTAAAGTACAGCCAAATTTTGAGAGTTGTTCAAGCAACTTCCTTATCATTAATATACTTAATTTAATGTCCCTACACAACTTCTTTTTACCAAGTTTTATTTTTTACATCCATCACTGTTTCCAGTTTTTTATCCAAGCCATATATTTTCCACTATTGGCTTGCTAGACCTGTCCTAGCTTCATATACCTTATAATATAACTTAGGACCAGGACTGGCACAACATCCGGTCCACGAACGTTAATTTATCACCGTGAAAGGGTAAACACACATTTCACCAATTATAAATTTTTTCCGCCATGCCAGGAAATGAACCCGTGACTCTTAGCTCAGTGGTCAGACAAGCTACCGACTTAAATAAAACATAATGCCCGAAAAATATCTAAGTTATAATAATATTTATTGATTTTAATTATGGTTCTTCATTGTGTCGTTCACAAACTCCGTTTACTTATAATTTATTTGAAGTATTAAACGTCGGATTTATAAACTGAATGATTACGTCAGCACATAAGAATTTCCATGAAAGATAGCGAAATAACCAACCAATTTTGCCAGGAGAGGTATTTTCACATACCTTCCAGGGTTCTTTTACATCTCACAATCGACATGGGACAGGCGAATTTATTTCCCCTCCGAAGGAAGTTGTGCTACGGGTTGTTTTCGCTCAAGAAACATCCGTCGATACCGGCTGGGTTTGAACCCAGGAACATTGGGTCCTGAGGCCCTGTTTGTTTCAGTGCTGAGGTGCTAGAGGTCTTGTGACTGTTTTCAGTACAAAAATAAAGGAAACCGTTATTTTAATTGTGTTTTTTTTTTCGTGGATAAGAATATATTTTTAACTTGATCCAAATATCTTAACGACCTTTGTCAAGAATCAAATCAATCACCCACCTTGGTGGTCACATGGTCTAAACGCGCTAATCACGTGTTATACTAATCTGATGAAGACGGGAAGATCGGGGTTCGATCCCAGTTGAGTGCACTGATGGTGGGTTTTTATTACCCTTGATAGTTTTCCACTTTATTTCTCCACGCAAATGTGGGTAAATTTATTCTAAATTCAACCTTCCTCATCCCTAGCACATTAGCGTAATTAGTAGATAGGCGTGTAACCCAAACTGGTGGTAAGATGGGGTGCTAATTTTTTTTTTAAATAGGATGATTGGGTTTTGCTGTAATATTTTAGATAAATAATTAAATATATTCTAATTAAATGTAAGAAATAAAATAAATGGTACAGAGCATCGCACCGACTTTCTTTGCCATTTGTCTCAAAAAATATATTTACTAAAAACTTGCAAGATTTGTGAAACAAAATAATATACATTGTTATAAAAACACTTCACCAAAGAGCAAAAATGAAATAGTATTCATTGTTACAGAAACATTGAAAAAAGAGGAATATCTCTGTCCACCAAAGAGCATAACAATCCATTTCAATTTCAAAGATCTCCATAAAAAGTTATATGTTTGTTTATAGCTCAGAAATTAATGACTTTATAAAAACATATTCCAAATAAAAAACAAATTTAATAGTAGTACATCTTTACAAAAAGTTGTTTTGAATCTCAAGAATTTGCAGAAATTTGAAAAAAATTGAGAATTTCTGCTCATGCAAAGTACATTCAAAATCATTTGCATGCGAAAATAAAAATTGCAATTTTATTTATAGAGATTAAAAACCGTTTAAATACAAAGTTTGATCAAAATCGTCAGAGGAGATTTAAAGAACAATTTTTTTTTCTCCATTTTTCCCCTTCAGTATACTACCCTTAGTTTTAGGGCTAGATATTTAATTCCAAAAACTCCTCGGGGGGAACAGTAATAAAACCCTTGATACAAAGTTTTAGCAGGTTGGGTAAAAGGGCATCGTCTTTAGTCTGAGTGACAGACAGACAGCATCGTTAAAACTACTTTTTAGGTTTCAAGGGGTCATAGAACGTCGACATTTATCAAAATATCCATTATAATTTTTTCAAAGATCACGATACTTTTCTCTCCAAGGGGTCAAATTAAAGTAAATAGTTAGACAAAGCTCGATTTCTGCCAAAAGGTTTGTCGTAAATGATCTATTCCGCGAGACTATGATACATAAAATAAATCCTGTTTTATTTGGCAGTCAAGATATGGTCGGCGAGGGAAAAATAGCAGAAGGTGGCTGTGATCTCATAATGTATGGGTTTCAGGATGTCGCAAGGTGGGGGAGGGGGGGGTTGTGCTGTGGTCAAATGGGCTCCCGGCAGCTCTGTAACTACACATGTCATGCACAATGATGATATCCTCTCGCCTTCTAACACCCCCTTCTTACCCTCTCATGATGACAGCTTGCTGACATCACTGTCACAACAAGGTATACCCACTTAGGTCTAAGGCGTCACTCACTATCGCAAGAGACTGAGACTTGATAATATATCTCAATTCAACCTCGTTACCCACTACCCCTACCTTGAGCTAGTTCTATCCAGTCCCCCTCATTACACCTTATCCCTATCTCGAGCTAATTCTATCCAGTCCACCTCATTTCACTCTATCCCTATCTCAAGCTAGTTCTATCCAGTCCACCTCATTTCACTCTATCCCTATCTCAAGCTAGTTCTATCCAGTCCACCTCATTACACTCTATTCTTATCTTAAGATAGTTCTATCCAGTCCACCTCATTACACTCTATTCTTATCTTAAGATAGTTCTATCCAGTCCTCCTAATTACACCCTATCTCTTTCAGATCCGGTCTAATGTTATCCTCCCATCTGCATCTAGTTCTTCCCAATTGTCTCTTCCCACTTGTTTGCAGTTCTAGTTCCTCCCATTCGCGCTTAAAGCCCTGCCCACCGTAGCCTGCTTTATTCCATTACCCTAACAATGTCTGGTAATGAGTATAGGCTATGTAACTCATCATTACGTATCCTCTTCCAATCTCCACGATATTTATTCTCTTTAGACCAAATATTTTTCTAAGTACTTTGTTTTCGAACACCCTAAATTTGTCACTGTCATTTAAGGTAATAGACCACGTTTCACAACAATAAAGAGCAACCAGTGAGACGATTGTTTTGTATATTCTTATTATTGCTCGCATATTTGTTGACAACATGCGATATGTTAACTTAGTTACCGACTTAGTAATAGTATGCATTTCCACACTATAAGTTTTTCCTAATTTCCACTCTAAAATCGTTATTACCAGTTAGAATAATGTTCCTAAATATATGATCTTTAGAAAACAACGTTTTACAAATTTATTTAAAGCTATCTTAGTCTAGGGGTACGGTGTCAGACTTCTGTGCTGGCGGCCGGGGTTCAATCCTCGGTCCCGGCACAGATTTATCTGATTTCCAAACCCTTCCTTCACCTCTGACAAGACATCTTGTGAATGTGGGGAATGCCAGGCCTCCACCGTGGTTTGGATTCCACGTTAAACTGTAGGTCCTTCATTTCATCTCACAATCACCCTACCATTACACATTAGCGTAAGTGCGTATAACCCAAACGGGTAGTAAGACACGGTGCTAATAATAAAAATAAAAATAATAATAATAATAAAGCTATCTTAAATTACTACATAAAACTAGAATATAAAATATTAATAATATTAAATGTATCTATTCGTGATCAAAATGTTTAGTCTAGATGTATTTTATGAAGTATTAACATTGTATACACATATAAGCGTGTGCACATGATGTAGTTAAATTTTGTTTAACGTTTGTGCCGGTTTACCGTAAATATAATATCTTTTGTGAGCTTGACACACATGGTTTATTCAATGATTCGATTAACTAAAAGGTATTTTACACACCATTTAAATAAAAGTTCAATTAACGATGGAATGGAACATATTTAAATTCTGGGTGAAACACTATGTTTTAAATTTAATGTTATATGAAGTAAAAAACTCAATCAAATATAATTCTCAAACATTATAGATAGGTGGATAGCTTCTAGCGTATTATAAATTCATCAGAGAAAAAAACAAACTATGTATAAGTTCATAGTAGATCTATACAATGGAACAAATTAAAAATGTCTATTAAATCGGTTGGTAAAATTTTTTAAATGTTAAATCTGACAACCCTACACATCATCTCATTCAATTATAAGTGTGTTTCACTTATTCTGACTTTATTTTCCTAACTTTTAACATAAACTGTGCTTGGCATAGTTCATTCATTTCATGTACCATATAGTTACATACCATACATTAATAATCCCGCCGTTCCCTTACAGGGTAGGCAAGAAACTGCGCATATAGCTCAAAAAACAAACAACTCCGTACCTAATACATCCTCACTAACTTTCTCCACACTTCCTTATCCTTGAATACTTCCTTCTATCCAACAACATCCATACACAGAGTCATATAAGCTCTTTCATTCCTAAAACTCTTCATGTTTCTCTGTTTTACACATTCGTCTACAACATTTAGCCACGTCTCCCATGGCCTACCCCTTCCTTTTGAGCCACACACTCTACCTTCATATATTGGCTTCGTCACTCGATCCACACTCATTCTCTCAACAGGCCCAAACTAACTTAAGACGCTTCTTTCACATTGACCTGTTGGATTCCCTTTCAAACTGTACTCCTTCAGCACCCATTCTTTACTTACTCTGTTCATAAAAGTTTTCCCACATACATTTCTCATATATCTCATTCCAACAATATTCACCTTGCTCTTCTTGTGTTTCTACCGACAAACCCACACTTCACATCCATAAAACAATGTTAGTGCTAACCTTTATAATATATATATATATATATATATGATTTCGGAAGATATATATATATACACACTTCTAAAATCAACAACCCGAAAGTAGATTAGATGTGATATCTTTCCCGTACCCCGTTGCCTTCCACAATGAAGTTCTATGAGCGAGAGCGAAAGGGCCTATTAATTCTACCGGTAAAGGTATTTTAACACACCTTCAAGGGTTATTTTATATACCACAATCGACAAGAGACCGACGGATTTACTTCCCCTCCGAAGGAAGTTGTGCTACGGATTTTTATCGCTCAAGTAAAATCCTTTGACCCACAGCTGGGTTTGAACCCACGAACATTGGGTTCTGAGGCGAGCAGTTTACTCCAAGACCCCCGAGGTCAACATGAGATGTATACAATATAAGTACAAGTTATTCAAAGCTCAAGGTAAAAAAAAAAACTATACATTAGTTGGGAGAGTGAAGACAAGTATTTCCACGAAATTAACTTGTGGTCTGCGACGCCTTAAGGCCCGTTCTCACGGCGCGTGTTTGGACGGATTCGGCTCGTAGATTGCATTATCACAGGTCGTGGGACCGATAGATGCGCGTTGGCTTGGTTACGGCTCGGGCGTTCTCGTGAATTGTCGGTAAATGATCGAAACATCAAAGGCCTGTGGTTCGTCTGATGACGAGCCAGTAGTGTGCCACATCCACAGACACGAGTAGAGCAAACCATGCGTCGTGGAAGTGGTTAGGCTCGTCAATCTACGAACCACGAGCCGTTCGCGACTTGCCATATAACAGGTCGTGGGAACAAGACTTAGCGGTGGTTCTACTAGGAGTAAAATTCGTCACAGTATGCACCTGGAAGGTATGCAACTCATCAATATTTAGCACATATCAAGTGGAGTGTGGTGTAAGTACACTACTAACAGTACAATGCCGCTCTGCTACGCTGTCACCATCGTGTGTATTTGTCAGGGGAGGGAGTGTTGGCTGTGCCCGTGTTGGTTCGCGTCGCGTGCTGTATGTGTTGCCTATGTTCAAGGTGTATGCGCCACTATTTTGTTTCACACACCACAAGTACAGCAAGTGGAAATACTTGTCTTGTTAACACCAGAAAAAAACACTTTATAATCTTTTACCTTTATATCTGGAAATCCTCATGTATATCTACATTTCTTATTATTATTAGCACCGCGTCTTACTACCTGTTTCGGTTGTACGCACTTACGCTAATGTGTAATGGTAGGGTGATTGTGAGATGAAATGGAGGAACTACAGTTTTACGTGGGATACGAGGATTGAACCCCGGACTCCCAGCACAGAGGTCTGACACCTTACCCCTAGACCGCCAGGTCACCTACATTTCTTATTATAACTAATTTGTTGATACTGTCTAGTAACAAGAACTCACTATGGTAGTCGTATGTTCTAAGTCGTCATTGGTAGGCCAAATTTTTTTTTAAATAAAAATAAAAAGTCTTGATCAAATTCTGCGCCAAATATTCAAAGCTTGTTGATGTTATCAGGTATAGAAAATCGAACTAAAAGTGTCTAGTGAGGTAATATTTTATTTATTTGGGCAGTATTTTTTTTTCTTCATAAAAACTGAGTAAAAATATTCATCTCAATTTGGGGTCCAATGCAGCTCCTGCTTAAAATGTCTGTAACCAAAGATTACAAGAAATATAATTTGTCACTTTAGGCTATTCCCGTATTAATTCGGATATGAACGTTTACTTAAAATAGATCCAAGTTTAATTCTCGTGTTTGAAAACTTGGCATAACTCGTGGGAGTCAGTGTCTTTTTTAACTTCCTTCCACCCCCACCCCACCCCCTATTTCCTCCTAATTTAGCGAGCAACCCTCCCTCTTGGTGTTACAAGGCGAACGACAGGTCCCGCTGAATAATTGAACGATGGGTTCTAACAAAGGATGGCGGGTCTTGGGGGTTACGCCCTTAAGGATAACACTACCCTCTACCAAGAGAAAAAAAAGGAGAGAGGGGGAGGGGAGTTGAATTTCAAAATTATTAAAACCGTTTTCTGAATCTTTTAAATTCCTGAGTTGTGATGTCTCCCTTGAAATATGCGGGCGTGGCTAGCCTCGGATCAGCGGAGGTTCCAATTTAGTTCGAAAATTGGAAGAATTAGAGGCGTATAACCGTGCGGGTATTCCCCCCCCCCACTCAAATTATTTCTCAATCCTTACCCCGTACATTAATCTAATAAGGGAAAACACTTTCTTGAATGTAAATATTCTCACATTGCAGGGATTCCCCCCCATCCCCCATCCGAATGGCAATTCTGATTCTTCAAAACAATTACAACAATCTTCCGTTTTCTTAATAAAAAAAATCCACCCTGATGGACACGTGGTCTAAATGTTGGGTTAACCTGGTTTGGTTTAGCTGATGATGAGAATGTTGTGTTTTCTGCATCAACTAGGTATACTAAGGGCATATTTATTCTCCGTTTCCCAACCACCATTCTCGTAAAAGTGGGTGGCCTTCCTATAACTATACCTGCCTCATACCTACCTTATTAGCTCAGTTTTTATATATTATAACAATATATATATATATATATATTACTAACATTCCCAGAATAATACATAGGAATATCAAAAGGTTGAATTTTTTTTATCGCCTCACCTTACTACCTGTTCAGGTTGGACTAGGGCTCATTATTAAGACTTGGGATCAAAATCTAAAGTTGTATAGGCTCGTTATTTTCAAGCCATCTCTTGATGTGTATAATAATCAATTTTTAAAATACAATGACAATATTTATAGGCTGTAGGTGACCTGGTGGTCTAGGGGAAAGGTGTCGGACTTCTGTGCTGGGGTCCAGGGTTCAATCCTTGATCCCGGCACAAATTTATCTGATTGCCAAACTCTTCCTTCACCTCTGACAAGACGTGTATTAATCACAACTTGTGAATGTGGGGAATGCCAGGCCTCCACACACGTTAAACTGTAGGTCCTTCATTTCATCTCACAATCACCCTACCATTACATATTAGCGTAAGTGCGTATAACCTGAACGGGTAGTAGGACGCGGTGCTAATAATAATAATAATAATAATAATAATAATAATAATAATAATAATAATAAAAATAATAATAATAATAATAATAGGCTATTTAATTTAGATGATATAGGAAGTTTCTCCTATAAATCACTCGATGACATTCCATTAATGACAATGCAGTTTATTTACGTGATCGACTGAAAGTTACTGCGTATTTGACCGCTCTATCGTGAATGACCATTTGCCGAAACCTGGTCTAATCTGTAATTTTCGCAATAGACTGGGACTGCCAATGACGTGGAGACCGGGGTTTGATTCTTGGTCGGTTGTGTTGAAGGTGGTTCTCTCTAAATGGTTTTCCACTTTCTACACACAAATGCGGGTACACGTCCTCTAGATTTAATATTACTCATCCCACTCACACTAGCGCAATCAGTACAGGTGGGGCCTGCTTCGGTGGCCACGTGGTCTAAAGCGCTACTCTCGCAGTAAACTAGACTAGACTGCCGATGACAAAGAAATCGAGGTTCGAATCTCGGTCGGGTGTACTTAGGATGTTTTTTATCAAAATGGATTTTTTAGGCAAATGTGGTTACACTTCTTCTAAATATAACCTTCCTAATAATTAAAACCATTAGCTTAATTAGTACCTACGTAAGCGTATTACCTGAACAGTTACTACGACGCGATATGTTTTTAATTTTTATTTGTTTTTAAAGGCTAGTGCGATTCTGAAATGATACTCATTACCTTAAGGCGATTGGCCCTTTTCATTTGGCGTGGAAATGCAGAGCCGTGGGAACAAACGGCTATCTTCAAGATCTTTTTTTTACAATTTTCTTTTTGGAAATGGTTTGTTCAAGAATAGATGCATTTTGATTATTGATACTTTTATATACACACCTCCACTATAATTTTAACAGTGATCAGATATCGATAAAATTGACATTTTTAAATAGAAAACTGCTGGCTGCATAACAAAAAATAAGAAAATATAACAATTAATAAACATTGATACGTTATCTTAGAAGAGGTGTTGAAAATATTAATATAAACATTTCACTCGTTCTCGAGAAAACTTACATTTCCAAAAATATGATTTTTCCACAAGAACTATCCGGTAGCTAGCACCATTTACGGTTTTCATGATCCATCTAATCTTTTTGGCGCGGAAGGATACTTTGGTCGGTTATGAAGCCCCGCCACGCCACCCCTTTCCCCTTCCCGCCCACCATCCAACAAGATAGATTTTAGACTTGTACTCGACAGGGCCAAGGGCCTTAACATGAAGCCATAGCTTAGATACGTGTTATCTTTGTCAAGAAGAAAACTAGTTTTTACCTAACTGTTAACCAAAGGATGGTGTAAACTACCCTTTTTCTCCCTATCCCCAGTTACTCCCTTATTCCATCCCCAACCCCCCGAAACAAGATGGTGGTTTAGTTAATTTAAAAAACCAAGTTTACTCTTGCTTCCTAGACCGCAGAGTTCCCGTGTTTTTTTCTTCTCAAACTTTCCCGTCTTGTGGTGGTAAACTCGAAATTGACCTAAACTTTACTTCATTTCACAACGTAAAACCATCCTTCTAGCCGCACGGCTTAGTCAAGATCAGAACTTTTTTTTTCCTTTCCGAAGAAAACAAGTAGTTTGTGGGAGGGTGAACAGCGGAACCAGCCTTCACCCCACCCTCCCTTCATTTTTATTTCTCTCTTATTCAACAATAATAATATTAAATTTATAGCAAAAATTCTTCTACGTCTCAAACCAAAAAGATTTTTTCTTGTGAAATTGAAATAAATGTTTTCCAATATTCTAATAAGACTGTATTTTTTTTTCTTCCCCACAATTGGTGGACGCACGGGTTAAATTCCAGGCTCATCTAGTATAGTCTTAAGATGATGGGGAGGTAGTGTTTATTATTATTAGCACCGCGTCTTACTACCCGTTCGGGTTATACGCACTTACGCTAATGTGTAATGGTAGGGTGATTGTGAGATGAAATTGAGGACCTACAGTTTAACGTGGGATCCGAACCACGGTGGGAGGCCTGGCATTACACACATTCACAAGATGTCTTGTCAGAGGTGAAGGAAGGGTTTGGCAATCAGATAAATCTGTGCCAGGACCAAGGATTGAGCCCCTGACCCCAGCTCAGAAGTCCGACACCTTACCCCTAGACCGCCAGGTCACCTCCGGGAGGTAGTGATTCGAATACCTTCCTGATGGTGTTTTTATTCCAAGCAGCTTATCACTCTTCCTACACGTGCGTGCGAGTACATTAACTATTAATTTACCTTCCTATGTCCTAACACATGTGTATAAACTAGTTGGGTAGTCAGAACCAATGCAAACAAAAATTGATGGGCTATTACAACCTGGCAATATTCCACGACACGACACTGTCTTCTGGTCATTCGGAAATATTCTCTGTAAGTGACAACGTATAGTCTGATTTAGATAAAAAGAAAATTTAACAGAGTTAATTTATTTTTTTCAGATCCATACCTCAAAGTCATATGATGTGAAGCTGTCACTTATGATAGATATGTTTACTATATTTAAAATAAAACTAATAATATTGTAAAATATTATCATTGTTGACTAAAAGAATATCTATATTTTTTAAAAGCTCCTTCATATTAGTAAGGTTTGCTAAGGCAGAATCTAATTGGTGTAGTCATTATTATTATTACTATTTAATATGCTATGGCTGACGACAGGTCCATTATGTTTGTCAATGAACTTATACAACCAATTCGCCCTATCCTCTGTCTCCTTCTTCAGCTCCTAGAATTTTCTTATTTCCTTCAAGTCACCCAATATTTGAATACTCCTTTCTAAGCACAGTCCTTCACCCATGCCTTTTATGGCGTCGTGTAGAAGATATTTCCTCATAAGTATATGATTGATTCAGTTCGCTTTGTACATAAAAAATCGCATCCAAAATGTTGTGAGCTCATTTTTCTTAGGATATCTTCATTTGTCACCTTTTCTGTCTACTTGAGCTTCTCAAGTGCTCTCCAGAATCACGTCTCAAAACACTCAAAGCACATACTTACCATCTTCCTAAGAGTCCAGGTTTCTGCTCCATACAGCGCAATGCATTTGATCAGTTTCTTCCTCAGTTCCAAACTCAACTTGTTGGTCAACAGTAACCTCTTCTTGTTAAAAGCTTCATTGGCCGTGGAGATCCTTGACCTAATTTCCTTGGTGCAGTAGGCATCCTTTGTCAGCAGATTCCCCAGATACTTGAACTGCTCCATGCTTTCCAATTTGGATTTTCAATGGTTCTTCGTTTTTTTTAAATCCCCATAACTTTTGACTTCTCAATGTTGATCTCCATGCCATATCTTCAACTTGTCTCCACCAGCTGATCTATCATTTTCGGAAACTCTTATTCATTTTGGGTCAGCAATGCTAAATCTTCTGCGTATTTTATTGTGTTGATAACGCGTCCTCCTAGCCTGACATTGCCACTTCCCTTTAGGGCGTCCCTGACAAGCCACTCTCCATACAAGTATCAATCTGCCTAACTATTCTTCCTATCTTTACTCTGTTGATCTCTTCATCATTCATCCTCACCTTAACTCTCTGTACCAAGTACAGGTTTACTATCAACCTTATGTTCTGTCTCTCCAGTTGATGCCGATCTTCTTGAGTTTCCATCAAAGGCACAATATAGGTGAATAGTTTGGTTAGATCAATCGATAACGCCGTCAGTGAAAAACACCCTAGAGCAAGTTAAGATTTTAAAAAAAATATTATCTGTCATTTTTCAAATTTACTTAGGGAATCTCAAATCAAAGGTAAACAAATAGCTAAAATAAAAAAATACAATTGTTTCCCTAGTGGAGATGATTGAAACAGAAGGGGAAAAAAGGGAACTTATATAAGTAGGGTTCATCCCATCAAGAAAAAAAAAAAAAGGATAAAAGGGAGTGAGGGTAGAGTTAGACTGGTGGGTCCGACTGCTGACTCTTCTTCGGGGCCAAGTGACGTAGGCGTACCTTTTTTCCCCCCTACTTTGTTTCTCCTCTATCACTCCCCTACTTTCCCCTCAAACTCCTACTCGTCCAACGCGGCACAGTGCCAGTGTTGGCAGGCCTGTATCCCACCCAGTCAGTAGCTGCGCGGTTCTAGAGCGGTTAACATTTTCAAGTGGAAAATATCTCCTCTCTACCAGCCTTAAAGACGCGATACTTTTATGCCCAATTTGACGACACCGGCTGGTAGTATAAATATATATTTATCTCATCGACCACCGGATGAATGTGAACGAACACAATTTTGAAATCTTGTTCCATAAAAAAGGGGAAGGTTTATTAACTCAGTTAATACTACCCCGATGGCTCACGTCAAATGGCGCATTATATGACGGACCTAAACTTTTATTTTTAAACTAGACGAGTGAAGTGCTGTGAAAGTTTTTTTTTGTTTTTTTTTCAGGGGGGTGTTGGTGATATTCACTGTATCGAGTGCGGTTTTTTTTTTAAATATGGTTTGTGAATAAGAGGAAAAATATTTTAACCGGCGTTAAATTATCTATAGGTTCGCATGGCAGAAGTGAGTAGCGTTTTAGCTATTCTTTTGATAAATAAGTTCCAACTTAGCTCAATACATATTAGTTATGGGTAAATCAATATTAAAATTTGGGCTTTAAAATGTATCAAAATTACATTTTTACTTTTATTTTCTTAGAAAAATGTGTTGAAAATATTTTTATAAGTCTCTCTAGTCATAGATTTATCTAAAAACATCATTACTATGCCTTATATATAAACAAACATATTTATTCAGTGAATATTTTAAATAACTAAATAATACATTTACGTAACATGTTAATTGCTTTTTGAAATTCAACCTACTCCGGTCTACACGATTGTATATATTATATCACCACATGATTGATAATATTATATTATATCACCACATGATTGATAATATAATATTAGCTATATTATCACTACCTTTGATTTAAAATAAAGATTGTAGGCCTATATAAAAAGTATTAGGATCCAAGATGTTACTCTAGTAAACTTAAATCCAATTTACTGAGAGTGTGAAATATAATTAATAACAAGCCCACTTCAATGCTCGACATCACAATCTAAATATAGGCCTACTAGACTGCCAATGACTGATAAATCAGGGTTCGAATCCAAATCGGATGTACCGAGGGTGTTTTTTTTTCCAAATTTGTTTTTCACTTTCCCTTTACACATATACAGATACATTTCCTCTAAATTCAACCTTATTCATCCATAACACATATGATTTTATTCCAGATGGGTAGTAAGACAGTGTGCTAAAAATATACCAGTGAGTAATTAATAGTCGGTTTTTTTAATAGTGCGCAAAATACATTTTTTTATGCTTTAAAATTTAGACAACTTTGCAAAAAAGTCTAATTTCATTGGGGACATTGTCTCTTTGTTTCTATTCCCGAAGTAACTGAAATAATTACAATCGGGATATTTGTGTTTCTGCTTTCAAAAAGTCGAATTAAAGTTAAGAAGACTGTGCGTTGATATTGCTCTAGACCTAATTTAGTTTTCAAGTCGAGTGCTGATGTCAGTTCAGAGAATGTGCATTGGTTAGTAACATTGTAATTAATAAAATACCCGCACTGATGGACACGCATTTAGTTCGGGGCCCAGATGGGTTAACTAAGATGATATCACCACCCTCCCCACCCCGGCAATGGTTTCCCCTTTTCTTTACATGTAAATTCATGTACATTTCTACTAGTTCTACTCTCCTCATTCATTTTATTTTAATATCGACCACGGTGGTCTTGGGTTTAAGTACTCGCCTTAGGATAGGATGTTAGAGGGTTCATATCCAGCCGAGGTCAACGGATTATTCTCGAGCGATTAAAAATCTGTATCACAACTTCTTTCGGAGGGGATGTAATGCCGTCGGTCCCCCATGTCGATTGTGGAGTGTTAAAGAACCCAGGAAGATATGTGAAATAAAAAAATTCCTTTCCCGGTAAAATTAGTAAACACTTTTACTCTCGCTCTGATATAAATTCTTGTATGCTAATATAATCAGTCTGATCAGAAATAAATACATTTTAGTTTTTAATTATTTTAATGCAAATATGCAGATAGCCCGGACAAGACGTGAGTACATTAGATCATATTTTTCGGACCTCTACCCAAGCAATCTATTTACATTTTTAATAAAAGCATACGTACCAAGAAAATGGGAAACCATTAAGGTTGTGCGGAGTCCACTTTTTTCAAATTCGAATCAAACCGAATATATGAAATATTCCCAAAACCAAATAGAAGTTCGAATATTTTTTTGTTAGTTGTTTTGTGCTTGAAAAAAAAAGTTATATTGTGGTTATTTATAACTTAATGCACTAAAATTAGTTGGAAAATTTTAATTGCACCAATGTTTGTAATATTTGGTTTAAATCTGATAAATCAAGAACAACATGAAATTAATTTACTTCAGATTATTACCACATGTATATTAATCTGTAATGTACAAAACAGCTCAGAATGGCTACAATCGAACAGAAATCGAGTATTTTAGCTATCATTATTTTTATTGGCGAAGCTTTGAAGCCAGAATTTGTTTCGAAACTAAGTTGAGGTTCGCATACCCCTAGAAACTAAGTTGAGGTTTCGAAGCTTCACACACACCTAGAAACTAAGTTGAGGTTTCGAAGCTTCGCACACCCCTAGAAACTAAGTTGAGGTTTCGAAGCTTCACACACCCCTAGAAACTAAGTTGAGGTTTCGAAGCTTCACACACCCCTAGAAACTAAGTTGAGGTTTCGAAGCTTCGCACACACCTAGAAAGTATTCAGGGGAAAAAATAAACCTTCATTCAACCCTAAATGGATTCTGATCCTAATTTCTCCGTCATCAGCAGGCCAGTCTAACACGAGAGTGACGCCTTAAACTAGGGATGGTAGCTCTATGGCACGCGTGCCACTGAATGGCGTGCTGACATGAAAAAAAAATTGAACACTAAATACAAAATTTTCTAGCGTGGTATATTTAAAAAAAAAAGTTGGTATGACTTCGACAACCATCTCATTCACATGTTATAACAAACTTTGTTGACTAAATGGTTAGAAACAAGGACACCCATGTAGATTTTCCAATGGGGGGGAGGGGGGGCGGTATAGTCCCATAAGCTGGAGGTGAGACCCCCTTCCCTCCAAGAGAGAAATTCACAGAAATTTAACCTTGTGAGAGGTGAATTTTAGAGCATCTGAACATAATTCTGAGATAATTATTTGAGTTTCAAGAGAACATTTTCATAAAAAAAAAGTTTCTGAAAAATTATCAAAAAAATTAAATATAGCTATGGTTGAACCCATTGAAAAGAAACATTATATTATTAGCAAGTTTATTGAAAGTAAAGAAATTCAAAAGAAAGCTGTTGACGAGGGAATGGAAGAAAATTTACATTTTATCATTTTAATCTCTGTTAACTCGGATATTGACTCTTCTAAGATGTTAATAGCAAATTAAAGCCAAATATTAATACTCGATTTTATTTTTTCATAAAAATCAAGAAAAAAAAGTTGCAAGAAGATAAGAGGGCTAGAGCCCCCCCTTCTCGTCTATTTATGGGAACCCTTGGTTTGGAAATCTTCATGTGTGCTGTTGAAAACAACGCATTATGAACCGAATTTAATATCTTGGCTAAAAAAATAAAACAAATTTCAAATACATATATGGATAAGATTATTTAAGTTTTGATTCTCACATTTTATATAAATTTAATATTCCCCCTCCCCCCACCACTCCATGACAGCGTTACTTTAAATGTTTTTTACTTTAAGTTAATGGAATTAATATTGTTTAAATAACTCACTTTGAAACTGTAATAAATTTTCCTTCCTTAAAATCAGGACATTTTAATTAATTAATATTAATATTTAGCACCGCGTCTTACTACCCGTTCGGGTAATACGCTTTAAGTACTAATTACGCTAATGGATTAGGAATTGAGAAGGTTGAATTAGAGGAAGTGAACCCGCATTTGTGTGGAGGGAGAGTGGAAAACCATTTAGGAAAAACCACCCCAGTTCACCCGACCGAGATTCGAACTTCGATCTCCCCGTCCTCAGCAGTCGAGCTCAACACGTCAAGCGCGTTATCCTCAACACGTCAAGCGCGTTATCCAACTACGCCACCGAGGCGGGTCTTGACTTTTTAAAAATCTTTACAATTTTATTTGAGCTATTCATTACATTTCATAATATTTAACATTCTTTTATTTTTAAATACTCATTAATGAACGTGAATAAGACTGTGGTAAATGACACACTATAGAATAGTTAAAAATTCAGCTGGTCTTTAAGTGCCTTGGAACCCATTCGACTAGTAAAGTGGCTAACGAATTAATTACTCGTTAACTTTAGATCGAGTGTAATTAAATAATATACATCTTAAAAGCATGTAAACGATAAGTACCATCTCACAAGTTCATACATAAAATAAAATGATATTTATATTTATAAATTATACTTTTTAAACAACGTAATTTGGGATGATCCTCCTGATTAAAGTTTATTCGGAGAGTAATCTTATTAATTGATCGGTGCATTTAAACAGGTTTCAAAACTCCTCAATAAACCATACAAACTGTTTCAATTGCATATATAGCTTATAATCTTGGCTAAGTGGGTGAAATGTTTGACCACAGCTCTAGGGCAGGCATGGGCGTGCAAAAATCTCTCTGCAATATTTACCTTTTTTTGTTGTAAATTTTTATGAATAAATTGAAATGGTTTAATTGGGATTTGGCTGCAATTCACTATTAACAATTTAGAATCATCAATATCAGAGTTAACAGAGATTAAAATGATAAAATGTGAATTTACTCCTCTTCCATATTCAACCACTTTCTTTTCATTTTGTTCTATTCAAGAAACCTATGAAAAATATAATGTTTCTTTTAATTGAGTTCAGCTACAACTATTTTGTTTTCAGAAATTTTAATTGTTGCAAAAATTGGCTCCTGAAGCCAATATAATTAGCTCATAATTATGTTCAGATACTCTAAAATTCACCTACCAAACGGTTAAATTCCTGAAATTTTCTCTCGAGGAAGAGGGTAGGGGGTACTACAGCCCCAGCACAAATAGGACTTCAAATCATCCCCCATTTGTAAAACCCACATGGTGCCCTTGAGAACAGGGGGTTCTTAAACCAGGGTCCATGAATCACGTGCAGATAAAACAATCATGCAATTGCAGTAGTTGCCATTTAACGACATCTATAATATTTGCTGTCGATAAGATTGATTAAAAAACCTACCAACCCTCTCGTTGACTTTAACTTTAGAACAGAATTAAAGTTCACTTTTTAGTTTTACTTTTCTTCAGAAATTAACTATTAATTTTTGCCTAAAAAGAGAAAGTGAGGGACATAATTGTTTTAAGAGATTTGTTTTTATATTATGTTCACATGCGTGTAATCACTTTCCAATGATATCGAATAGATTTTATGTATTTTGTGGGAGTGTATTTGAGTATAGGGAGTGGTGGGGGGTAAGAGAGGGTAAAGGGGGGGGGGGAGGTCCATGGCTATTGTAAGAGTCTCAAGAGGGCCCTTAACTCTAATAAATACTAAGAACCACTGCTCTAGAGAACAGTGGTTCGAATACGGGGGGCTATTGGATATATTTACTATTTACATACAAGTTAATCCTCTATCATTATTATTATTAGCACCGCGTCTTACTACCCGTTCGGGTTATACGCACTTACGCTAATGTGTAATGTAGGGTGATTGTGAGATGAAATGAAGGTACTACAGTTTAACGTGGAATCCGAACCACGGTGGAGGCCTGGCATTCCCCACATTCACAAGATGTTTTGTCAGAGGTGAAGGAAGGGTTTGGAAATCAGATAAATCTGTGCCGGGACCGAGGATTGAACCCCGGTCGCCTGCATAGAAGTCTGACACCTTACCCCTAGACCACCAGGTCACCAATCCTCTATCCCCATAGCAAATATATAGGTGCTAGGACTGGGTATGTGAAAATAGGTGTACTGATATAGGTTAAGTCAGTTTGTAAGTTTTGTGATTACATATTCCGTATTTAAAAAATAATACACGCTATATACTAAATAGTACGATACATTTGTCATACTCTTTTCTATTATTGTCTATTATATTTTGTGACACAATAATTTTTCAAAACTCAGTTAACTGTCCTACCCACTAGTTAAGTATTTCTTAGCCAAACAAACATTATTTTGGCTATCATGTGAAACAATCTTAGAATATAAATTTGTAGACACGAAGATAAAAAATATATTTTCAAAAATCAGTCATTAAACTACCATAAAATAATTATATAAAGCGCTTCTTAAATATTGATTTAAAAAAATAAACTAAGAGCCATTTTTGAAAAATTTTGAAATTTAAAATACTAGTTTTCCTTAAACTAATTTTGAGCTTTATAATTTAAAAAAAGTTTCTTAAATATAACCACAAGCATCTAAATTAACACTACCACAATGCTATCAATTTTGGCCTAAAAAGTTTTTATTTTTATTTTCTATGAAAATTGGATAGATAGAGTACACCTAGTCCTAGAAATTTCCTTTAATTTATATGAGGTATTTAACGTGCACTTTATGAACCGACTGATCAAATCGGCACACAAGAATGTATATGGGCGAGCGCGAAAGAGCCTACCAATTTTCCCGGGAAAAGGTATTTTCACTTACCTCGCAGGGTTATTTTACAGCTCCACAATCGATATGGGACTAGCAGCTTTACTTCCCCTCCGAAGGAAATTGTGCTACGGATTTTTTTTTATCGCTCAAGAGAAAAATACATTGACCCCAGTTAGGTTTGAACCCATAAACATCGGGTCCTGAAGTGAGCCACTTTACCCCAAGACCACCACCGAGGTCGACCAAGAAATATCGTTATCTATAACTTGTTCTACAAAGTTAGAAATCGAACGTAACTATCCACATCTTCTTCCGGTATAAATTACTTCCCTTCTGTGGGCATTCCATCCCACTTTCGTTTTTTGTGCAGCCCCCCCCCCCTTAGGTCCCTCTCATCCCCTTTAA
>CABFVZ010001272.1:0-25543 GCA_902151445.1 Timema monikensis
AGTGAAATTTGTTTTAGAGCGCTAATATTGCTTATTGGTGGTTCAGAACAAATTATAATTATAGGATGAACTCAACAACCAGGGCCCAGACCAGAAATTTAACACTTAGCCGAAGGTATAAATGTTATGGATTATAAGAAATAATGTTAATATTTAGTTACTATTTGTATTTTATATTATTCTAATATGTATATAATTTATTTCAAGACTCGAATTCAGGATTTAAAGGTAGATTGGAGATTCTGATTTGTAAAATTGTGGATTCAAACCAACTGTAGTTTTTTCCAGCCATTTGTAAGGGCTACTTGGTTCCTCAAACATTTTTATTTTTTGCTTTGTGTCTTAACACCCATTCGGGTCACACGCTTATGTACTAATTATGCTAATGTGTTAGAGATGAGGAGGATTGAAATTCGAGGAAATACACCCGCATGTTTGTGGTGGAGTGGAACATCGTTAAGGAAAAACCCCACCCTCATTACAACTGATCGGTATTTGGTCCTCGATGTCCCCGTTATCGAAAGTTCCAGCCTATGGGAACAAATGAATTAAAAGAGAGCGAGTTGGGGATGCAAAAAGGGAAAGGGCGAGGAAGGGAATTTTACTAAGGTGGGAAAGTTAAACACCTAACATTATCACGTTTTCTAAGATTTGTTTATATATTAAACTGGATATCATCTGTGAATGAACTATACGGTTACTACTGGGAAAACAGCGATGTCTTCCTCTTGTTTTAGTCTGGTCAATCCTTCCCTTAAATATAGGACAAATTTTGCAACACTGGTTAGTCACTGTTGCCAGTAGCTCTTTCTTACCCCAGCACACCACCTTCAGACATAAATGAGAGCGAGAAGATTTGGCAACAGTTAATCTAATGAGAGAGAGAGAGAAGATAAAGCTTTTCTCCTTATAACTTGAAATTCCCTCAGAGGTGATATTGGGTGTCAGCGGATTCAAGCTCATCTCTATAATATAATATTCTGAAAATTGAAAAATGACACCTGGACACGGGAATCGAACCCGGGACCTTCGGCTTAGTACGCCAATGCTCTTTACCATTGAGCTATCCAGGATTCGTCCCGTGACCACGGTCATTCTTCACTCATATTTTTAAGGCAGAATCTTTGATGGACATGCGGAAGTCGTCAGCTTATAAACATGTGATTATATAAGATCACAGCCATCAGACAACGCAGCCACCTGCGACTCTGTAGTTGGCAATGTATTTAAGGCAATATAATTGTACGGGATTGTATATAATATAAGCCTTACCTTGTCAGCGTTAATGGTGTATATAAACTGAAAATGGTGGGTGCCGGACTCGTTCACCGGCTTCACGATGCAGAACTCTGATTGGCTTTCGTAGCAGAGAAATACACCAAGAAGAAGTTCGCTGGTCTTGGGACAGATGGCCTTACGTATTACGTGGTGTTGAGCTGTAGCAAGCACGCGAGACTTAACAAGGTGTCCGGCTAAACTATATTTATTTGATTCCCTGATTTCTTCCAGGTTTTCCAGAACTATTATACTTTATTCCAAACCAATATCTATCAATATTAAATACATCTCTTTATTAAGATTACAGGTTGATATTAGAGTTGTGATGAATTCACAATTTTACAGATCCAAATCTCCAATTTATTTTTAAAACCCGAATCTCAAATATTAATCCGAATTTTGGAAAATATTATGTACATTCGAGGAAATTTAAACATAATAGAATAATATAAAATACAAATACTGACTAAATGTTAACATTCTTTCTTATAATCTTTAATTATAACATTCATACATTCAGTAATGTGTTAAATTACTGGTCTGGGGTCTGGTTGTCAAGTTAATCCTATAATTATAAATGGTTTTGAACCAACAATAGGTAAATGGCATTCACGATAAGTTTTTACTTGGATGACAGTTCGAAAATCATATGTTTAAGTTTTGGGTTGCCAACACTTGTAAACGATCACTGTTTTGTTATAAATGTAAAGATCTTTAATTACCTGTTATATATTACATTTAAAATAACGTAAACTTAAGTTGTCTCATACTATTTCATTTTTTTGAATAATTTTTTTTATCCACCTCGAAACAGTATTGTAAACATAATTAAAAGTATTTATTTTTCGTTTTCAAACGTTACTGATTTTGTGTAATATAGTGCACACATCAATATATTTTAATACAGGCATCATATTTACTTAGAAAAGAGAAAATTGTCGTCATTTTTTTACATACAATAAATGATTTGATGATTATTTTATCGTATTTTGAAATATTTAACTGAATAAAATATTTTCATCAACTGTGTGTCTGCATCATTGTAAAAAACTTGTTTTCCGTTATGTTCAACCATATGGTTTAGATTCGTCCGTCGCCATTTTGAAGCTATGTTCGTTAGAAGTTTTTGTGAACGTGGTGTTAGTATTTTTTTTAAGTGGAATAAAACTATAAATAAACTTTGTGTCCTTCCTCAAATAAATATATATATATATATATAAATAATATTGACCTAAATTACTGTGGTTAACTATCACATTAATATATTACCATCTGTTTTTATTACAGTCATCCAAAGTGATAGATGTCAGCCGTTGGCGTAGTGATATATTAGGGATTACTTCTAGTAACATTTCGAGCTGTCATCCAGGTAAAACTTAGCTCGTGAATGACTTATATTAGTATTTTAACTCTAAAAACAGATTTCACTTAAAATATGAAAACAATTATTTTTTTCAGGACTTTAGTCTTGAATTCAAAATTTTCTCAACTCTTCAAATATCGAATATCCTTAAGGATTCGAGGATCCTGGCCTGCCATATTTTTTTCTTTCTTAGATACACACACACTTTGAAATTGTGTCACTCAATGAAGAGGTTCAAACCATTTCCGCAAAACGTTTTAAAATGGTTGTGACACACAGAGTCATTCTTAGTTCCTTCTATATTCAATATAGTCAAATTCTCTCCTATCTTCATAACCGTGACTCAACATAAGTTAGATACATTTGGTGGGAAGACAACTTTAAAATCACATGTTGACCTTGAGAATTGATATTAGTCTGAATGACACAATCTGCTGTGTTAAAAGAGATGCAACTGAAAGAAAAATATTATTTTAGTTATTATTACTAGCAACGCGTCTAACTACCTGTTCCGGTTATACGCCCTTACGCTCATGTGTAATAGTAGGGTGATTGTGAGATGAAATGGAGGACCTACAGTTTAACGTGGGATCCGAACCACGGTGGAGGCCTGGCATTCCCCACATTCACAAGTTGTGATTAATACACGTCTTGTCAGAGGTGAAGGAAGGGTTTGGCAATCAGATAAATCTGTACCGGGACCGAGGATTGAGCGTACACTTTCTGAACCGATTGTTTATGTCAGAACACTATCCATACACAATAAATGAGAGAGTTGAGGTCTATAAGAAAAATACCACAAGGGAGATTAAAAAACATATGGGAGAAACAGATAACCGAATATATTCAAGTGAGAGAAGAATAGAAGCTATAAAGGAAGAATGGTGGAAGGAAAATGGAGGAATTTTACTAAACTGACCCAGCCACAGGCTGCAAACAGTAGATGGTGATGATAAGGATGGGACCCTCAAATTCTTGAGGATATTCAAGATATGAGGATGCGAGAAAATTTCAAAATCAAGACTCTAATCCTTAAATATTTTTTTAAAAACTCTTTTCAAGTGAAATTTGTCCCCATCTGTTAATTAATCACTGTGAAAGGGTAAACCCATATTTCACCAATGACAAATTTTTCGGCCATGCCGGGAATTGAACCCGAAGCCCTTAGCTCAGTTAAGACATGCTACCAAATGAGCTAAGGTGTCGAACTCAACTGAATATATGAATGTTATAACGAATGGATGTGTTAGAATGTTAACATTTACTTCATTTTTGTAGTTTATATCATATTTTTTTTAACACCGCGGATTACTACCGGTTCGAGTTATATGCTTAAAATCTGTTACCTACACTATTAAATTTATATTTCCTCTTATGTTCGTCATTTTTCCCAAGATTCAGGATTCAAAGATGAAGTGAAGATCGTATTTGAGATTAAGATTAGTAAAATAGTGGATTTGTCCCAACACAACCTCCAAACCCCCCAGCCGTCAATTTATCACCATGAAAGGGGAAACTCATATTTCACCAATGATGGACAATTCTATGATTCATATCTTAATGAAATTTTATTATATTCTTAGCACATTTTATTTCATATATATTATTTTAAAGTGTATACACATATATGTAAGCCACAGACCTCCTTGTGTGCTGCCATGTTCAGTCCCATCGCTTAGGAGACTAGTGTAAGCGACCAACTGCGCGCGACTACACGACCACATCCTTAGGTAACCGTCTTGACACACTGCGAACAGGTAAGTCTCCAGACCTATCTCGTGTAGTACCATACTCACCGCTACGAGATCGTCGCTAGCCTTGCCTCTGAAAGAAGAGAAGCACCCGCCTTTTTAAGTATAGCAAGAAAAATAAAATAATAAAATACATTGATTTTTCGTTTTTTAAGATATTTTACCTAATTTTGAATAATTCAAGGAATTTATAATATAAAATATTGAGCCGATTTGCCTCGCTTGTGGGTGCACACCACAGTTTTTTTATGTATAGAATATAAAATTAAGTATGAAAAAACAAATAATTAGCTATAAAAACTTTGACTCCCAATCCGAAAGAAGAATTCTGAATTTGACAATTGCTTCGCCAATAAAAATATTTAAAGTGTTTTTTTTTTGCACTGCGTCTTACTATTTCTTTATGTTATACACATAAGTACTAATTATACTAATATGTTAGAGATGAGTAAATTTAGATTTAGATGAAGTGTACCTACATTTATGTGGAGGGAGAGTGGAAAAACCCCTTTAGTATTCAGAGTTAAAATCCACTATTTATGTCTAAATTTGTGTTATCATATTTATTTATCTGAGGTATTTAGCGTGTGCTTTCTGAAAAGAATGACTTATTAGCAAATGAGAATTTGGATGAGTGAGAGAGAGAAAGGGTCTAACAATTTTGGCGAGAAAGGTATTGTCACATCTCCTGGGGTTCTTTTACATGCCACAATCGAGTTGGGACCTCTGAAGCAAGTTGTGCGAAGAATATTTATTGCTAGAAAAAAAAAATGTAGATCAGTGGTAAGAGCATTGGCGTAGTGAGTCAAAGGTTCCAAGGTTCAATTTCCGTGTACAGGTGTCATTTTGCAATTTAGAGAAATAGGTTCGTGTTCTTTTTATAAGTTTTTATTAACCTTTCCTGTACCTTCTTCTAAATTTAACAGAACATACAAATATTTCATTTTTAGAAGCTGTTCTGTGTAATTCGAGTTTTCAATGGTTTGGGTCCTATTTAACTCAAACCCATCTCAAGCCCGTTAGCATAATTAGTACTTAAGTGTACAACCCGAACGAGTAGTAAGACACGGTGATAAATAAATAATAATTAGGAACAGAAACACTTCTTTCTTCGTTTCTTCTTATATTTAGTTAATTTGTGGATCCATTACAGAGAGACCGCTTTAAATATCAATAATACAAAAAATGTTGTTCTATATTACTATATCATGACTCAAACTCAATATTTTCATTTTAACTCTTACTCGGATTGAAAAATGGTTGCTCACCCACCCTTAGTAGAAAATACAAATATTTGTAGGATATATATTAAGGGTGTACAAAGTTCATTTATCTAATTCGAAGTGAACTCGAATCAAATTTATGAGATATTTTCAAGGCAAAACTGAAGTGTTAATGCTTTTTAAAATTGTTTAATGATAGAAAAAAAAAATAGGGCATACATTATGATTAATTTTACAACTTTATGACCTAAAGTTACTTGGAAAACGTTTTATTGTGCAAATGTTTGTAATAGTTACTTTTAATATGATAAATTGAATTATTAACACATTTACATATAAAATCATCAATTCGCATGGAGTCCTTGGGAATGAAGTTTTTGAAGAGCGTGCTATAGCTGTCACAAGGAGAGATAGGATTAGGATGTAAGGTATAGAGTTGGGGTACATGAGATAGTAGAGGACGGTAGGATGAGATGGTATGGACATGTAATGAGGATGGAAGAAGAGAGGATTCCAAGAAGATTAATGGATATGAAGTATGTAGGGAAGAGACCAAGGAAGAGATGGGAGAAACAAATAGCATTATTATCATTATTATCATCATCATCATCATCATCATCATTATTATTATTAATATTAACACCCCATCTTACTAGCCGTTCGGGTTATACGCACTTACGCTAATGTGTAATGATAGGGTGATTGTGAGATGAAATGAAGGACCTACAGTTTAACAATTCCACACATTCACAAGATGTCTTGTCAGAGGTGAAGGAAGGGTTTGGTAATAAGATAAATCTTTGCCGGGACCGAGGATTGAACCCATGACCCTAACAGAGAAGTCCGACACCTTACCCCTATACTGCCAGGTCACCAACAAATAGCAAGTGTGCAAGTGAGAGGAGGAGAGAGGAAGAGAGTGTAGGAGGAAGAATGACAGAAGGACGGCGGGAGATGAAGGCATTTTACCAAACGGACCCAGCCAAAGGCTGGAAACAGTTCATGATGATGATGATCAATTTGCAACAGCTCATAATGAAAATAATCGGAAATAAATGAAGCACTTTAGCTGTCAATAACATTATTGGCAGAAATTCAAAATGATCGAAATGTGGATTGTTATTAAAGTGAAGTCGATATTTTTTTTCAAAGCCAAGTTCAAGTTTCAAAGCTTCACACATCCTCAATAAATATCTGAGTGGAACTTCATTACATATATTCTAATTTAATTAATAGTGTGCAAAACTTCGAAAACTTCAAATTTGGTTTGGAACTGAAATTCCAGATTTAACAGTTATGAAACTTCACCAAAAAATATTTAAAGTTAAAACACAAATTTATGCTTATTTTTTTCATTCACTGCTGTTATTTCCATCTTAAATTAGTGTTCACATAAAAAAATCTGAAATAATAATACTATGTTTTGTGATAATGACAACTTAATCTATTATATTAAAATGAAACATATTATTATAATCTAGATATAGCATTTTGTAAAATTTATTTAATACCTAAATCTACATAAAGTATCATATTCATATCCAAAATTGAACATTTTTAAAAAATATTTGAACTTCGGTTCAACTTCAGAAAGCTCTCATATAATTCAATTCGACTTCACACACCCTTACTGGTTTTCATGGGAAGCCAGTTATTTGAAAACTGAAAACACATGCTGCCAAAGTGACAGAAATAAAAATATTACAATATATATTTACATTCTTAGTTCAGTTCAGTTAATAATGTAGAGAAAAACTATAAAGTTATCTATAAGGAAGTAATTATTGGAAGCTTTTGATACATTTTAATTAATAAATCAAATAAGACATATTTCTAGAATGAAATTTTTTTAGTGACTTTCAATCATCGTTGGTGGCAAAAAATTGGCTTCCTTTAAAAATCAGGGTTAGGTTGTACCCAAAGCAAACAACACACGAAAGACGCGATTTGGACTGACCTCAGAGCTCCGGCTATCCCGGAAAGAAACCTCGGCACAAGTGTGTCTTGTTTGAGCTCCTGGGTGACTGCCATGCCGGACACGGGGTCCAGCCTTATCAGAAGAATTAGACCGGTATTGTAGGCCAGGGCAAAGAGAGCCTCTTCTTTCATGGCCAACCACGTGACACACGCATGAGGAAGACACGTGTCTGCCAAGGGGACAGAGAGTTGTGTTAACAAAGTCAAAACTAGGGGTGGAACACCAGAATCCTTAGGGATATTTGACAAAACTTCGGAATAGAGATCCAAACAATGGGTTTGTACCTTTGAATTTTGAGTTTGAACTATTTTAGAGAACTATAATAAATATTGTTTAAAAATTACAAAATAATTATAAAAAATCATCAACAACCTGCCTCCTAGTTATTAATTTACCACTAAATATGAACATAATCAAATACAAAGGGGGAAAATATATACCAACATGGGAAATTTAAACCAATATGCTTTTATCATGATTACCAAGATTTGAAATCGAAAAACGGGGATTCAACACATATATATTTCTTAAAAGGTACCCATTTAGGTTACATGCAATGTAAAAATTACATAAATGTGTGTGGGTGAGGAAGGTTAAATTCAGAGGAAGCGTAAAAGCATTTGCATGGAGTGAGAGTGGAAAAACATTTAGCAAAAACCCCCCTTTAGTATATCCAGAGAGGACTCAAACCCTGGTCTGGCGTCAGGGGCCGCTCAGTCTATTGTGAAAGTGACAACTTAGACCATTTGACCATCAAACCAGGTCCATTTCTTATTAATTATAATTGCAGGAACTTAAAAAAAAAAATCTATTGGACACCTTTAGGAGGGTAGGTGGTTAGGAATTCTCGCATTCATTACAGACGCATTAATAGCCTCAAAATAGTTTTTATTTGCACCCTGCCTTACTACTCATTTGCGTTATACGCTTATGTAATTATTATGCTAATCGTTTTAGGAATTAGGAAAGTTATATTTAGAAGAAATGTACCTTGTGTGGAGGGAGAGTGGAAAACCATTATGGAAAAACTATCACCAGTACCCCCGACAGAGATTCGAACCCTGATACCCCCATCATCGGTAGTTTAGTCTAACACGAGAGTAGCGTGTTTGACCACGCGGCCACTGAAGCAGATCCTTACAGTCCTATCATGTGGATTTTAAATATATTCATTCTAAAAAGAGTATGTTAAAGTTACATATCTTTTAAATTCATTATCAAACATGGACAATGAATGTAAGAGAGACTAGAAAACCGGAGGACATGGGAATAAAGTTTTTGAGGAGCATGTTAGCTGTCACGAGGAAGGAACAGGATAAGGAATGAAAATTTTTTGACAAGTGTTGGGGGTACACGAGATAGTAGAGGAAGGAAAGGTGAGATGGGTGGGTGGATGTAATGATGGAAAAGGAGAGCATAGCAACGATAATGATGGAGATAAAGTATACAGAAAAAATACCGCAAGGGAGACCAAGAAAGAGACGGCAGGAGCAGGTAATAACAGGAAATGTGATAAGAATGAACGCAAATGTAGGAGTAAGAATGGCGGAGGGACAGCGAAGGACTAAAAGTGATCTAGCCACAGTCTGTGTTCAATATGTTTATCGATACACTAGTTTCTAGAAGTGCTCACTTGTGACCGGGTGGTTGATGACATGAAACGTGGAAGAGTTCTGGGCGGCATCTAATGTCACCCCGGCAAAGATAGACTGGGTGCCGAGGTCAGGGTACAGCGAGAATGTGTGGTCCTGAAACACACGACTATTACTATAAGGATTTAGGACACGGTCTCGCTTTATCTTCCGACCTCTCTACCGACTGAGATATATATGGTATCATGTCAGTTAGTCATTCATAGTTTTATTTTCCCCGCATATGTACTAATTATTATGAGTGAGGAGGATCTAACTTATAGGAAGTGTACCCAAATTTGAGTGGAGGGAGTGTGGAAAACTATTAAGAAAAAAACCACCCTCAGTACACAGAACCGTGGATTCGAACCTAGATCTCCACGCCATCGGCAGTTCGGCGTGTTTCTAGTCAGATACCTTGGGTCGGTGTTTTGTAAACGGTACATACTGCGTCTACAAATTAGGTGTGCCGATGCACACAATGCAGAGCACAACGCATCGATGTTCGATAAGAACTTACTAATACTTAAAGAGTTAAATTTATATACATCTGACAAAATCCAAATCTTTTTGCACAAAGTTAGAGTTATGGATTACCCAAATTGAAGAACTTGATGAAATAACGAGACAGCTTCATTTTCATATTTTGTTTTCAAGAACTATAAAAATAGTTTTAAAAACATAGCTATTGTGGAAGCACTTACGAAAATAAGTTCAGGTTATTTGTATAGTATAACATACAGACATTTTTTTTTTTCAAAAGACCATTCAAACTTGTTATGTTTAAAAACTGTTTTTTTTTTGTACCACCTGAAAAAATAAATAAAATGGAGCTGTCATGTCTCGTTGGTGTCTTCACCTACTAACGGTTTTAGTGAAATGTTTCCAAATGTTTAAATAGTCGGGAGCAGAAAATATTTTGACTTAAGTGTACTTAGAACGTTTGTGGAACAATGTCTATAAAAATTTTTTTTAGCACCACGTATTAATACTTGTGAAGGTTATTCACATATGTACAAATTATGCTAACTAATATGTTAAGGATGAGAAAGGTTGAATTTAGATTAAGTATACTCACATTTGTATAGCTAGGGAGAGTGAAAAACAATTTATGAAAAATCACCCTCAGTACATCTGGCTGAGATTCAAATCCCAATCTTTGTATCCTAGATAGTTTACGTTGTAGCATGACTAACGCCTTAGACCATGTGGCCACCGAAGCCGGGATTCATATTGTTGAATAACGCACAAACACGAAGGAGATCCCGTGTATCTAATTTGGTAGAGGTGTTACCAGAGGAGTCACCACAAAAACTCTGAGTTGAAATTCCTGTCCTGGTATAATTTCTATAGTTACAAAATCATTCCCATCGGACCCTAATCTGAAAAGATGTGTTTGTTTAAATGTGGCGGATATCATTGACAATTTTTATTTCATTCCAAGTGTTTGGATTTAACGTCATTAAAAAGTTCAACTTCTAGCGGCAAAAAATGATAGCATTGTACTATCTTATATTAAAAAAACAACAACTAAATGTCATGAGTCCGCGAGCGAGTTATACCGACAGAGGGACTGCTGCTGCTAAGATATCAAAGTGGCAATTCATTTGCAAATGGAGGGTGTTATGTGGCCAGCATAATGAGCCCTCAGGCCGCTAATCCCAGTTTTCAAAACCATAGCTGCTACCTTTTTATTCAAGTAGCCCCTCATTTGTCGTCGTTCCAGACCCACTATATCACAAATAAATTTTGGAAGCACTGGAGATTGAACCCAAACCTCTGGATCTATAGTCAGGAACTCTGGTCTCTAAACCACAGAGGCGGTCACCATTTTATTACCAAGTATTATTTTTTTAGGTAATGAAAATATCTAACAAAACTAACAGCTTCAAATCACATGACTTGACGTACGAATATGTAAAAGAAGGTTTAAAAGTTCTGTTAGATGTCCTATGATAATTGGGCTTTTGTTTGGTGCACAAATCTTTTCAAAATTATTTTGGGAGCACCTCAGCTAACTTTGCACTGTATATTCAACCCTGGTAAGATTAAAACAAGGGGTGGTTTGTTTCAACCTCTTTATGAATCTTGTTAGGATGTGGGAGCAAGAGGCGATGCACGCTGGATACAGTGGCTATCAATATGACAACGTTATTGAACGTCTCGTGAATGGTGATCCCTTCCAAGATGTGCGTGTCCTGGAATTTGTAACGGACAGTGTTGCCAGACAGGTTCAGGTCCAAGCTGTGTTCGACCAACTCGAGCACATCCTGGCTGATCCGCCTGTAACAGAATTTGTAATAATTACCCCTAAAGCATCCCTGTATGATAGTTGCGCTAACAGTTCTAGGGATCAGGAAGGTTACATTCAAATAAAGTGTGCCTACATTTGCATGGGGGATCCCTGTATGCTGGTTGCGCTAACAGTTCTAGGGATCAGGAAGGTTACATTCAAATAAAGTGTGCCTACATTTGCATGGGGGGGAGACTGGAAAACCAGCCACATCCGACCGAGATTCAAACCTCGATAACCCCGTCATCGGCAGTCTAATTAACTGCGAGAGTAGCGTGTTAGACCATGCGGCCACCGAAGCAGGCAATTGTGCAATTAATGACGGCAATATAACATTAAAATAATAGTTATTATTACTCATATCCTGTTTACAGGGTGAATTGAAAACTTTTTTTTCCCCCTAATGGTGTAACACCTAAGCTCAGTCCATAGCGTGTCTACCTACTAATCTAAAGGTCCCGGATTTGATTCCTGGAATGACCAGAAATGCATCAAATTAGTCCAAAGTGATGAATTGATAGCTGAGTGTTGTGTCCACTCTAGATTTAAGTTACTGTAGTTTATAAGTCATGTTCTGATAACTTATAATTAGTTGGTTCAAAGAGTACACACTAAATGCCTCAAATAAATAAAACAAATATGTTTTTAATATACTTAGGATTGGTTTTAACAATCGAGTTCCCAAGGGGTCAATCTCACTACATATTTTTTCAGTACTATAAGGTTGAATATAGAACATGAACTAGGCCTTACAACTTAGGTTAAGTAGAGAGTATTTGGAACAGCTCTAATCTTTCCATTTATTTATCACAAAACGTATACTGTTCGGTAAAATTTACAATATCTAAAAAGAGTCGTACCAATAAATGAATCTATTTCTGGTGTGATATTTAGATGAATCCTTGTAACAGTAGCCTCCGGATTTTTCAAGCACTTTAATGTCTTGTAATGTGCTTTGAGTTCCGCCTGTAAAATAAAATGATCAAATATGTACACAATTCTTATATTATCACCAATTAGAAACAAATTTAAGCAGACAAAAAAGGGATGGGGGAATAATAAGCAATAAGGGCAGAATCCAATTAAGCCTACACCTTTTCTATATCATTTTATAATGAATTAAATAATTTTACCATATCCCACAATAATTATAGTAAATGTATATGCCCCCTTTTTTTTAGTGGAATAATAAGTCTTAAAGAGGTTATAGCAGCTACTATGAATTATAAATTTACCTGTATTTAGATGGATTTCTTTCCACTTCTCCGGTAGCGTTTGATCTGGTATTACTTCCCTAAATCCTAAAGAAAATTCACCCATCTTTCTAATATCCTTTATTCTGTAACTAGAAACAGATACAAGAAAATATTAATTGAAGAGTTTTCCCACGCCAGAAAAAGTTAAATAAATTTAAAATACAAGTTCGCAATTCTCTTTATCAGCAAAAAAATTTAGTAGATAAACATGACCACAATTCGTTTGGCCACTTGACGCGCTAGCAAACAAGTGATTGCTACAAATAAACGCTACTAGATAGCATCAGCTATTACAAATATCCAAAGTGCGTCTATAAAAATGTCACGATTAAAAAAAGAATATTTTTTTTGGTCCCATTTAAACTAATTAATAGTTAATTATCATTTTAGTGTATGGTGTATTAATATTTTGTAGCTAAGATAGAATACATACAAGATTATTGATGAAAGTTAAAGGTTTTATATTATTTTAGTGTCATGTTAGCTGATTCCAAAGATACAACCAAAATCAAAACCTATTTACTAACCATAATGATTAACAATGAGTTTAATAGTTTAGCGTAATTAACACTGATATAGGTTTTACATTGGACATAAATAGTACGTAGATAAGTTCTGAAAATTTTTGTGAAATTTGAACAATTTGCTCTTTGCCTCATTGCAGGTGGCAAACAATTGAGTGTGCTAAACCATGTCAATCAATACTTATAATAATTAATGGTTCTCCTAAAAATTATACTCGAATGTCTCAAAGTTCCTAAGTACACTTCAACCAAAATATAAATTTATTGGCAAGGTTGTTGTACTGGTGTACACGCCTGACTGCTCTGGAAGAGCCGAGTTCAATCCCAACAGTGTGTATTGTAGTGTTTTTTTCCCATTGTTTTATAAGTGAATGCTGGTACTTTAATTTATAGTTCATTATTCTGATCCTGTATAATCGACGGGCAGCGATAAAGGTCATTCAAACGTGCAGTGCTAAAAACAGCTACATTAATTATTGTTAGTACTGGAGACGGTTACTAGTTTTGAGAGAGTATAATATGCTATCAAGTTCATTTTTAAAGAACTTCATCAAAGAGATTAATTTTTTTAACTGGATTGATTTAATCGTGTGTGTCTCCCTCTCCCCCCATTTTCAGGCTAAATAAAGTTGCTATACAAATTATATTTTTAACGACTGTAATATTTGTATAGCCTACTATCCATCTTTTTTAATATTAGCCAAGCCTTGCACTAAACGTAATAAGCCAACAGATCACTCTAGCTTGGCTAGCTAACAGTCGGAGTGTTTGGAGTCAAACATAGATGATCATTGTTCGATCCCGGTAGAGGTGATATTTACTATTTGTCTACGAGTTCTAAATGCTATTCTATTATAGTAAATATCCTTAGGGTTGGGCATTTAGAGGCGTAGTTTCTTATGTTTGGCTGAACTGGGTTTGTAAGTCGTGTGATGATAATAACTAAACGTTGAGAATATGCGTGTTAATTATGACAACAATAAAACAATCTACCATAGACGTTGCCCAATCTATGGTAGCAACATTTTTTAAATGTATACTGTTGCAACGGTGACTACGCTGTTTAAGGCGTAACATACTTATGAAAATAATATATTTAGAAGTGATACTGTGGATAATAAATAATTGATTTTTTTGTCATTTACTAAAGTGAAAGCAATAACATTTCAAAGTTTTATTAAAAAATAAGTCTTTATTTCATAATTATTTTTTCAATCCATTATTGAAATTTAATTTAACATTTATTTTATTTTATGGCTATTAAATATATGGTACCTGTGAAATAAGAAAGGTTACCAGTAAAAAATAAAATGAATCTAGACTAATTTAGCTTTGCATCAAATCACCAAGAATAAAACATTATTCATTTATTATAAAAACACATATTTTTCTTTTAGCAAAATACAATAAAACTAGTTTTATTATCAAACCGAATTAATCATTGATTAATATAATGTAACCTACATGTTATTAAAGAGACCTGCCCAAAAAAAAGATCAAGGGTGAACATAATTGAAACCCTGAAATCCCCAACTTTTTTACTAATTTTGAAACTAGTTATTTTCTTTATTGAAGTTCTCTTCAAAATCTTTACTTGATAATAAAACGTTTGAAAAGTCATCAAGATTTAATCAAGTCGTGATAAAGATTACATCACAAACAAGAAACAATCAAAAATAAGTTATTTGGTTGCCATCCTCATCGGTGACCACGCAGGTTATGTCGTCAAACACGTTTGGTCTGCTTTGATAGTTACGGGAAGGTTAGTGTTCGAAACCCAACATAATATAATTAGGATGGTTTTTGATAAATTATTTGTCCCTTCCCCCCTCCCCCTCTACAAGAAATTGCGGGTACATTGTGTTATACAAATATATATTCGGTGCTAATTTTTTCTTAGCGCCACATCTTACTATCCGTTTGTTTTATACGCAATCGTACTAATTAAGCTAATGTGTTAGGGCTAAGAAAGGTCGAATGTATAGGAAATGTATTCGCATTTGTGTGAAGTGAGAGTGAAAAAGAATGGAGGGAAAAACCCCCCCTCAGTACACATGACGTGCATTTTAACCCTGATCTCCCCATCGTTGTCAGAATAGTCTATTGATCATGTCAAACTCTCATAAACAAAGGAACACAGTGGAGGGGTGAGGGGGGGAAAACATGTCCCAGTTACAGTTTAGACAATATCTGTCTACCCTGGCAACATTCCACGACACGCCACTGGTATTTGAATAAGCTGAAGGTATAAACCACAAATATTTAATTTTTTATACTACAGTCCTAGTTTTATGTTTTGAGTAAATTTCAGATCAAATTTTTTTTTAGTTTTAAGAGGGGGTGCTGCCCCCTCCTAAACCCCCTTTTGTGCGCGCGTCAGACAGTGAGTTCAAATGATTTCGGAACCTGCGGTTCAGTCAAGAAGGAAACTTTGTCTGTGATTATCACTAAAAAAAAGTTATCAAAACGAACACGAAATAAGACACTGGTAAATTGTTACGTTCCACAAAAGAAAAAGTATGGGGTGGATTTGTTAAGGAAGGGGATGATGTGATTGGCCGGCCAACCTCTTGCGATTGGTTCCAGAGCGCGGCATCGATCCTTGCTAGAGAGCGTGTGGGCGGAAGAAATGGAGGGGAGGCTGTGTCAGTAGTAGTGCGCGCAAGGTCCGATAGGTGGTGACACGGTCAAACAAGGGAGAGCAGTGGTGGCTTTTTCTCGCGAGACCTCGCCGTCGCTTCGAACAAAACCGCGGCGCGGAGATCACCGAATCGTGGACAGTTCGGACGCGTCGTGACGTATTTTTGACCGAGACCAGTTGAGAATCTGCGAAACTGTGCTTAAAGCACTGAAAAAAAAAGTCAAATCATTGTATGTATTTTTTATAATAGCTACATTATCGTAAGTAGCATATTATAATTTAACTGTGGGTAATATAAAAACAACAAATTTGTGAATATTGTTCATTAATTTTAGAGTATTTTTATTTAAATGTAATTTTTTAAATTCTATCATAATAATGTTAAAGACTAAGAATTTATCATGCAAGATAAATAAATAAATAACAAAATACCTACCTTTGCTTTAGCTTGGTCAAGGTGTTTTAAAGAAAAATTAAATTAGAAAATTAGTTTAAGAACTTAAAACTAAATATAAATGGCCTTCCAAGAAGTAAAGCGAAATTTGTAATTATTTTTTGAAAACCAGCTCTTTAAAAACCTCATTCGTGATTTTTAAAAAACTCCAACATAATAGTGGTCGGATTGGAACCAAAGACAGACCGGTTAAAATAACGAATCGGACAATATTATGGGCGTTTATTTCCTTCCGAGTGAGACGATTTTATGGCCGATTGTGCGTTTGACTTGACGGGCGAGTTCGTGTGACAAGCCAGTGGGCCGAATAACGAGTAGTGGCCATAAGATGATGTCCAATGACCACCATTGACCATGAGCAGTGAAGAAAAGAAACATGAAGGTGTCCTCACCATCGACAGGGCAGCCTTTCTTCTACTCAGGGTCAAAAAGGCGTTCAAGAAGAAGAAACAACAGCGGAAAGAAAAAAGGTAATGGAGCATATTTATGCATTTTAAAAACATTTTTTTTAGTTGCTATTTATTTTTTAACTGTCAAGTCTTGACATACGTTCGAGCTATACGCATTTACTATCACGTGTTAATGTATTTTAACAGGTCCGTTGCCTTGCACAAATTGAGTCATCCAGAATAAGCTATTTGCAGCTTTACTTTATTTTAGATCCCGAAACTTCATCTTCTTTCCTTGTTTTAAGTCATCCGTCAGTTGAATTCGTTTCCTTCCTGCTCCTCTTTCCCTTCCACCGCCCCTTCTCTAGCCCCGCTCCATAAAACATCTATTATCATCATGTCACTAATCCAGTTGGTCTTTCTTCGTAAAATCATATACAAAATGGTTCTATTTTCATTGACACTCGTTAAAAATTATTCATAATTTAACCACTCTAACCACCTTATCCCCTCTACTCTCTTCCAACATCACACCTCAAAGCTTTCCAAATATTTCTTCTTCATCGTCTTCATCAACTGTTTACAGCCTGTAACAAACGTGTCAGTTTAGTAAAATGTCTCCATCTTGCTCTATCATTCCATCATTCTTACTACTTTAATTCCTTCCATTATTATCCTCTCACAATGTTGGTTATCTACTCCTCTCATCTCTTTCTTGGCCTCTCTTGCGATGTTTTTCCTATGTACTTCATTTCCATCATTTTATTTGACATACCATCATTCTCCATCCTCATAATAATGTCCATACCATCTTAATCTTGTTCCCTCTACTACCTCATGTACTCCAACATCCTCATTACATGACCATACCACCTCACCCTTGCTTCCTCTACTATCTCATGTACTCCCTGTTTCCCCACGTGACAGCACACACGATCCTCACAAACTTAATTCCCATGTCCTCCCCTTTCCTAGTCTCTCTTGGATTCATTGTTCATGTTTCTGCTGCATATGTGACAATGGGTTCTAAGTACGTCATGTATAATACTTACCTACAAGGGCAATTCTCTTCTCCATAGCAGGTTTCTTACATACCTATAAAACAACTCTTCTTGCAGTCCTATTCTTATTAGATAATGTCTATTTCCAAAATTTCGTCTCAAAATACACTTCCAAGATATTTCATCACCAGTTTCTTCCTCCTCGCCAGGTCCAGTTTGCTGGTCAGTAACATCCTCTTCTTATTGAAAGTAGCCTTGGCCATGTTTGTCTTTATGTACCGAGAGCACTGAGCGCTAACCTAGTAAGGATGAGTAAAGTCTAATTTAGAGCAGTTGTACCAACATTCGTGTGAAGAGAGTTATAGACCATTAAGTAAAAAAACAGCCTCTATATAACCGTTTGAGATTTGAATCCCGATTTCTTTGTCACTGGTAATTCAGTTCAACACCAGAATGACTCGTTAGACCATGTGAGTATAAAATTTAACCAATCACTACTTATTCATCTATTTATTCATGCACACATTTATCAATGTACGATATTTATTTACATGTATAGCTATGGATTGATTTGTCAAAACATTTTTTTTTTAAATATTTGGTATAGTTTATTGCGAACAGCTTGTTCCACTTGGTAACTATTCATCAAGTCGTTCAACATTTATTTGTTTGTTTAAATTATTCGTTAATGTTGATTTGAAATCCTATCAAAAGCGTCTTTTAAAGCATTTCATAAAATATGCCGTTAAAAAGATTTTTTTTTCTTTCTTAATTTTTTGATGTTTCGTTTAATTCGGGGCTAATAACGTCATTGTATTATTTTCATTCAAGTGGTCTCTAAATCATACATACTCTGCTTACATACCCTCACGTACTCTGCTTACATAACCTCACGTACTCTGCTTACATAACCTCACGTACTCTGCTTACATACCCTCACGTACTCTGCTTACATACCCTCACGTACTCTGCTTACATACCCTCCCGTAATCTAAACAAACATCGTCTCTCTCTGTTTCAGCTACAAAATAAACACAGATATTATTTTTAGGAAGCCCACTCTCAACCACCAACATATTTTATTGAAAGTCACGAGAATTTGAAATTCTAGAACTATGTATTATTTGATTTATTAATTATAATGTTCATCTAAAACGTTCTTTATAAGTTTTCAATAATACTTCCTCGTGGATTAATATATAATTTATCTTTACAATATTAACTAAACGGGTTACTAATGTAAACAGATTTTTCTTCTTTTTTTGTTATTGTGGCAATATGAGTTGTAAAATTTTCAAATAACGGCTTTTCTTTGAAAATCAGACTCTATATTTTAATTCACTCAGAGCCGTTTTATCTTAAACAGATATTTTCTCTATTCCATCTTTCACCTATTTCTTTGTAATATTCCACCCATGGTCATAGAAATTATGGTATAGGGGAGTATGGGGGAGTAAATTGATGGGCCGCACTTGGGAATTGGCGGAATCCTTAAAGTGGGGTCAAGCCGGAGATTTATATCGACAACAAATTCTTCTGGGGAGTTGTTAACTCTCAGCATTTATAAACCTGTGGAGATCTAGCTCAAAGCACTTACAAATTGACGGAAATTTAAATTCGCAGCACTGACAAAATACTACAAGACATTTAACTCGCAACATTTTACCAAATTTCACTGGTAATACTGTCAGATAGCCAACTGACAAGGTTTCATATTTTCTTTATCAGCTCTTTGTTCTTACAATGAGAGACTTCTAGTATAATACTATGTTTGCTAGTCTCATTCAATAGAAAGACAGCTATAATCTAACTATCTACCTATTCAATTAATTGCAATTAACTACTATAGACGTATCTTGTTTCAATGCAGTCTATTATTTTACCAACTTATTAAAGTGTAAACACAATATAAATTATCATTAGCACCGCGTATTACTATTCGTATGGGTTATACGCACTTACGCTAATGTGTAATGGTAGGGTGATTGTGAGATGAAATGAAGGACCTACATACAGTTTAACGTGGAATCCGAACCACGGTGGAGGCTTGGCATTCCCCACATTCACAAAATGTCTTGTCAGAGGTGAAGGAAGGGTTTGGTAATCAGATAAATCTGTGCCGGGACCGAGGATTGAACCCCGGACCCTCAGTACACAAGTCTGATACCTTACCCCTAGGCCACCAGGTTACTCCACTATATATATATATATATATATATATATATATAGTTTTTTCTCAGATGTAGAATCCTTAACAAGGTGTAGACCACTATATCATATTTTTCTTGAATAAACTTTAAAGTGGTTTTGAAATAATTTTCCGTTCCGAGAATCAGGTTGTTACGTTGTTGAAGAACCTTGACAAGTTTCCAAGTCACAATTATGTTCTCCATTAAAAAAAAAAAAAATTTCACGACAAACTTCTGTGGATAACAGATGACAGTTGTACCAACCTGACCACTGAATTGGAAACCGAAAGAGGAATATTCAACAAATAGAACGAGCAAACTTTGCAGAGTTCGTAGCCACTCAACAATAAAAACCGATAAACAACATACAACAGAAATTAAATCAGATTATTATTATTTATAAAAACAAAAGTAATTAGAGGTGTGTACACCTTAAACCAGTATTTCTCAAACAGTTTCAAATAACGGATCACCCTTAAAGTGTTCGATGCTCACACGGACCACCCACCTTAACATACCACCCACCCGTCATTTGTCGAAACAGGACATCTTCTAATGAAAGTGTTTATCAAGCAGTGAATACAGCATGTTTATATAAAACTTTGTTTCATAAACACATTTACAGTCCAATTTACACAGGAAGAGTTTTATCTGACAGATAGAAACGATACTAATCCTACTTCCAAATCAAGTCAGGTGATATGTTACTTTATATATATTATTATTATTATTAATAAAATATATATTTATTTTATCTATACTTATAAAATAACATGTCCTGACTGACTGAATGACTGATTCATCATCGCCGAGTGCAAACTATCAAGGCTACAAGCATGAAATTCGGACTGTATATTCATTTTGTTATGTAGGCACCCACTAAGAAAGGATTTTAGAAAATTCCACCCCAAAGGGGTCAAAATAGGGGATGATAATATGTATGAAAGTCCGTCATTTTGAAAGTTACATAAACAAAATTTTGTATTTCGGTTATTGACGTAAAACAAATAAATACGTGTTTCAGGAATTTTGGAAATTTTATTTAATAAGGGATGAAAAAGGGGGTGAAAGTTTGTATCGGACTTGCATTATTTTTGATCTGAGGTCAAGTTATGGTCATCAACGTAACGTAATATTTTAAATTAATCTGTAAATACATATGTATATTTTCGTATTTGTATATAATCAACTTCCACGTGAGCAAAGCCGCGGGCGACAGCTATCTAGTTATTAATAAAATAACACCAAAAAACAACCTGTTTCAGTGACCGCGTGTTCTAACGCACTACTCTCGCAGTAGACTAGACTGCCGATGACGGGGAGATCAAAGTTCGAGTCTCAGTTGGATGTAATGACGGTGGTTTTTTAAAAATAAATGTTTTCCATTCTCTCTCCAAGAAGATGTGGGCACACTTCCTTTAAGTATAACCTTCCTTATCCCTAAAACAATTACTGTAATTAGTACAAAGGCGTATAACCCGAGTGGTTAGTAAGATACGGTGCTAAAAAAAACTAGTAATCTAGTAAATTTGTTTATGAATGTCGGCTATTTCTATGAAAGTTGGTCTCTACTTGTGAAGCAAAATATGGTTGACTTAGCGGAGTTGACCTGTCAATATTGTACTCTTTTCATCTATTTCACTTTTTACTTTATAATAAAGAGAAACAAATATTTTAAACGTGAAATTTTTGGCCTAGAGCTTATAATGAATCTGTAAGTTTTATATACAACATAATAAAAAAAAACAATTCTGTCTGTCCTCGGGGTGGTGTTTTTTATTTCGATTGAAGCCCTTAAACAAATAATAGTTTAATGTTGGGTAATTTTCGAAAATTTACATAAAGATTCTGTTTAAAATGGGTGACCTGGCGGTCCAAGGATAAGGTGTCGGACTTCTGTGCTGGGGGTCCGGGGTTCAATCCTCGGTCCCGACACATATTTATCTGATTGCCAAACCCTTCCTTCACCTCTGACAAGACGTGTATTAATCACAACTTGTGAATGTGTGGAATGCCAGGCCTCCACCGTGGTTCGGATCCCACGTTAAACTGTAGGTCCTTCATTTCATCTCACAATCACCCTACCATTACACATTAGNACTGTAGGTCCTTCATTTCATCTCACAATCACCCTACCAGTACACATTAGCGTAAGTGCGTATAACCCGAACGGGTAGTAAGACGCGGTGCTAATAATAATAATTTAGTCTAGCCTACTGGCAACGGGGAGATCGGGATTCAATTCGCAGTCGGTCATTCTCGAGGTATTTTTTCTAAATGTTATCCTTTTATTTCTGTATGCAAGTACAGGTACATTTCACCTACATTCTACCTTCATCACCTTTATCCTATTATCGGGAGTAAATGTGTATAACACGAACGGCTAGTAAGGCAATGAGATAAAAAATTAAATTAAAGAACGTCGAGCAGGATCTTATCTAGGGTGTTGTGCTCATTATAGGAGCCAGGGAAAACCTTACTAAAATGCCAAATAGCTATTTGTGCTAACTTGTATACTTTTTTTAAAATCTTCATATTGTTCTTATCATTAAAAAATAACTTTACATGAATCAACACATTGAGGAGCTTTGAGCGTAAAATCACCACTCCTCTTTTGATTAAAAAAGATGTCCAATAATGTCAATAGATATGTTGGGTTTGTTTATTTCTACAACATTCTTAAATATTTAATTTGTGTAATCTCACTAGGCAAATAAATATATTTATGGTGATTTAAATGGTGATTTAAAAAAGTAAACTAAAGATTAGGGCTAATGTTAAAGGGTGTTTAATTAGTGAAGAACATTTTTTAAATAACGGCTGTTTCCATAAGCTACGTGATTTTTTTAAATAATATATTTACTTAGTGTTAACATTTATGACTAATTCCCCTTTTAAATGCATTGTTTTGCAAACTTGTGTGCATTTTTATGTATTTTAAATATCAATTTTGTGTTGACAGTTACAAATATGTTTTATGTTACATACTTTTTTTGTTTTGACAGATGTTGTGCATTTTAATTAATTTATTTTAAACAAATGTTATTCAAGCAAAGTAATTTTTTTGCCACTACATGAGCGTCATTGTTCAACGCTCGATTTATTTATCTGACCATAACATAATAAATATTCAGATAACTAGACATTATTTTGTGACTAAATATTATATTGTGTTTACTGGGAAGGGTGCTAAAGAAGATAATTATTTCAAATAATGGTTTAGGGTGTAATCATCACACTTTTATAATTTACTAGCAGGCAGATCCATTCTTTGTACTTTATCAAACTATTCAAATTAGGACGTTAAACATCCGGCTACTAGCATTTATATAATTCCTCCTTGCACAATACCAAGCTAACTATGGCAATCACAATTTAAATTTCACGCTCAGCTTTCACTGATAAATCTTAAATTTGAACACTTATATTATTCTCTGGAGTGGTCCCCCTACCTTCTCACCAAATTTCAATTTCCTACCGAAGTTAAAACGTCTTTCTTATTTTGTCTCACTCCCACAAGTCCTGGAGCCCAATTTTGAAATTCCTAATTTCGTAAATTTTCCTTGTTAAATGAGGTGGTCCTTCTAAAGATCTTTAAAATTTCAATTTTTCATCTTATCTCGAAGGGGCTTGGATTTTTCTGAACATACACCTAAACTCACTTTTGTTTTTTATATATTACTAGCATGAAGTACAGCTTTGCCCGGGAGAATAGTTTAGGGTAACTAAAAAGATTAAAAAGGGTAAAAATTAAATCTAATTAATTTTAAAGTTTATGTAATAAGTTTAAAAAAGTTTCAAGTGTATAAAAGGGGTACTAAGGGAAAAGTGACGGACAGACAAACGGCATTGTGAAAACCATGTTTTTGGTTTCACGAGGTCATTGAACGTTGATATTTATCGAAATATTGAGTTAGATTTTTTGACAATCACAATACCATTAGATATAGATCGTTCCTTGTATTTATTTTGTTATTTTTAAACAATAAATAATGTAGCTTTAATTCAATATTTATCTGGCTTTGGCCTTGCTTACAATATATAGAATCTAGTATGAATTTGCTTTTTTTCAATAGGAAATTCAGGGATGATTTTAATGTGTATAGCATTTATCTCTTTTGAAATATAAATCATAAACCTGGTTTTAAAAGTTAGCTTATGCGCTCGACACAGTTTTAATGATCTTTATCTTAACAATCATATAATTAATGTATTTATTAAAATAATATTGAGTCTTAGGGGAGGCCAATTCCCAGTTTTCCCTCTATTGGGTGTGACACTGACCTATATATATATATATATACACGAGTATATAATACCTAAGGGAGAACAGAGAAATTCTTCATTAGTCTTTTTTTGGTGGTATAGCTTCAATTTGAGGAAATACTTAAATTTTCTATGTTAATAGGCTGTCATTTATAAATTATCAGAACTATGTTATATCTACTAAAATAACTGAATATTTTGTTTTTGCTTAGAAACATTTTTGACAGTATTTATATTGTGATAAATTAATGAAAACTCTCACTTTATAAACATTTTAACGTAAATTAAAATTAATAGTACGACAGTCTTACATACTTTCTCATCTAGTAACTAGACAAGAGTTGGTTTACTTCAATTGTATATATTACAATTAGGAATCATATTTTCATAAATTTGTCGTCAGTAACCCATGAGGGAATTTCTGTGCGGTGCACTGTACCATTTATTTATTTTTTCAAACCTCTAAATACTTTAAGCAAGATTGATCCTGCTAATTTTAAAGTATGGTGTTGCGAGTAAAGACATGCCTACTTTGATGATCTACTATATTTTTATTTAGAGTAATTAATCATATTTTAAATATTAAAAGGGAAATATACTAACTACTTTCAAAAATTAACTAGACAATTGCTCTGTAATCAAAATATAATAAGTGTTTTATTGTTTTGTTTTTTAAGTAGGTATTTTTAATAAAACCCATGTGTTTTTTGCAACTATATCATTTAAGTTTACCTTTTTATTCTTATTGTTAACTTATATGGTTGACGTGACTTGATGTATTTAATTCTAATATAAAACTACTTTTTAAATTACACTTTTACATACAATTGTTTGATACTTGTAAACAATAGGAAACCCCAAAAACATCATTACTCAATCGTTTAAGGAAATTGTATAGTGTTAGATTTCATTTCAACATTAATTAATCACTAACTTCCAATACTAAATTTAAATATTTTTAAAGATTGGACACTTTAAAAAGATTTTTGATTATTAATAAATAAAGAAGTGTTTGGTTTGTCATTGGTTTTATTTATAGTTCTTTCCCTTACGCTAAAGGACTGGACTTAAAATACTATGGGAGTTAAACACACATGGAAATGTATTAACATTTTCACAGTTGTTTTATAAAGTATTGTAAAATTTTACTTAATATAATTTATATTTTTACTGTCCTTAGGTTGAGTATACTTTAATTTTGATCGTAAGAAGAGTAAATGACAGTCACAAACGTTAGTAAAACTACATTGATTCATTCATAGCCCAAATAATGTAATTTACATCTTTAACTTTCGATATATATATA
>CABFVZ010001272.1:44092-68971 GCA_902151445.1 Timema monikensis
TAAATATATTCTTGGTGTTACATGGGGTGAGGGAAGGAGGGGGGAGGAGAAGTAAAAAAGTTTTTTTTATGGTTTCTGTGCTTATGAATCCATAGGGAAAATATTGAATTCACGATTGCGGTGGATTTTGATAAAGAGAGTAAGATTTAATAATTGATTAAGATATAAATTGCGGTCTAGGGGTAAAGTGTCAGACTTCTGTGCTGACGGCCGGGGTTCAATCTTCGGTCCCGGCACAGATTTATCTGATTGTCAAACCCTTCCTTCACCTCTGACAAGACGTGTATTAATCACATCTTGTGAATGTGAGAAATGCCAGGCCTCCACCGTGGTTCGGATCTCACGTTAAACTGTAGGTCATTCATTTCATCTCACAATCATCCTACCATTACACATTAGCGTAAGTGCGTATAACCCGAACGGGTAGTAAAGACGCGGTGCTAATAATAATAATAATAATAATAAAGATATTAATTATGTTTGTTCTTGTTTCGTTATGGCTCATAAAGCAGTATTTTTTAAAAAACTAGATAATAATTTTACACTTTATACACATATATACATACAATCGTATATATATTAGGGCCACGTCTTACCACCCGTTCAGGTTATACGCTTATATACTAATGGTTTTAGGGGAAAGGAAGGCTATATTTAAAAGAAGTGTACCCGTATTTGCGTGGAGGGAGAGTGGAAAACCATTTTGGAAAAAACCACCCTCAGCACACTTGACAGAGATTCGAACCTTAATCTACCCGTCATCGGCAAACCTAGTCTAATGCTAGAGTAGCGCCTTAGACTATGTGATCAACGAAGCGGGTTAGACTATATTTGCGTGACAGTTTGATTGTTGTTTTAAATTTTATGTTTGAATTTTAAAATGTTTCTTTATTAATTTAAAAAATATATATTTATTCAATGCTATTTTACTTTAACATTCTTATTCATATTGCCACTCAATTATACGAGTGTATTACTGAATTATAAAATTTAATTATAGTTAAAAATTAGACCTCTTGTTATGGCCCAACAATTGTTAAGAAGTAATCTAAAAAATTAGTTCATATCTTATGTAATTATTATCTTTATTTCACTATTCAACCAGAATTAATTAATATCCATTTAAATATTGTATTAGCTCTTACACAACTCAACATCAAATAGAGTTTCTTTTTTTTCCCCCTGCTTTTATTATTACCCTTTGCAAAGTCCACTTAAATCAAATCAAAATATCCCACTTGCCATTTTTCTTTTCACAGAGTTTCCCCTTAAGGCGACGTCCTTAGTCTTTGAGTGTTCATGGCATTTGCCGATAGATATCTCCAGCATCGCTCTGGAAATGACGTCAAAGGGAGAATTGAAATACAAGCTCCTTCTTAGAAGCGCTACATCTTGTGACTAGGATTCGTCCGTGTCCATCGAAAGTAGTAAGGAGGGGGAAGAGGGGTGGGAAGAATAACGCTGGTAAGTTAGTGGAGGGGTAAAAAAAAAAAGACGTGTGAAGCCTGCCCCTGGGCAAAAGACACATTATTCGTAAAGATCGAGTAAATAAAAAAAAAAAGAGGAAGGATAGTAAAGAAGACTCCGTTCATTCCTCTCGGGACAACGTATCGCGGGTTGAAGATAAGAATGCACTAAGTCGACAGTTTTTTTTTTTTACTTTCTCACGATCTCTCGGAGAAAGAAGGTTTAGTGATCGTCAAAACATCGATGGCTCTCTGACCCTGAATTAGTGGTTTTTCTATCTGCCTGTTACAAAACCAAAACCATTTAATAGATTGGGCTAAAGTTTGGTAGCTATAATTTTTCATTAAGTTCCCTAGATCTAGAAGAATTTCTTGACCTATCTATCAACCCTAAAATTAAGGGTAGTTTATTTAAGAGTGAAAAAATAAAAAAAACTTTCTCAAAATTTATTTTAAACGGTATTTTTTGTGTGAGGTGTTTTTTAGGTTAGACAATTCACAGGGAGGGTTGGGATTCAATTCCCGGCTATTGAATTGAGGATGTTTGTTTCCATGCTGTATTTTCAAAGCTTTATTCTGTTATAAAATCTGGTAAAATTTAATTAAATAATAATGACTGTATGTATAACATTGTTTAAAGTAGGGGACGCGAGTTAATGTAACAGTTTTTGCAGTTTTTCTAATAGCAAGAATGGTTTTTTGGCTAAAATAAATAAAACAAACTGCCCCATTAGATACGTTTAATATAATTTTTTACATATGGTAATACCAAGGTATTTAACGTTCACTTTCTGAACCTATTGATTATATCAGCACGTGACTTACAAACTAACTTGATTTTATAACAGATACATCATCCCGTCCCCAGCTGTTAATTCATCGCTCTAAAAGGGTAAACCAACATTTCACCCATAATACATTTTTTTTGGCCATGCCAGAAATCGAACCCGGGACCCTTAGCTCAATACAGTCACGCTACCGACTGAGCTTAAGTGTCGAACCGCATAGTAATAGCAATATTTATTGAATATCGGTCAAAGCCTTTGCGGAATTTGAATAAGACTTTTTATATGTAGATAAAAAACTGGTTCAAATCCACAAAACATTTTTTCTAGGTGAAGGTTGAGAGAATCAGATAGAAAATTATACTAAACCTTTTGTCAATTGGCTGACATGAAGGAAAGAAGAGAATTCTGGGAGCTTAAGGAGGAGGAAGAGGACAGGGTGCATTGGCAGCCCAAATTTCACTGACAAAAGGAATAGACCTGTCGTCAGACATAATACCTAATAATTATAATACACACCCCGGTCTCCCATAGTGGTAAGTAAATTCAAGTTTTCTACGACATTGTTTATATTAAATTGGGTGTATTTGATAAACCAGTTCTAAACAAACTTTCTAATGTTTGAATGTCAGATTATTTCCCCTACCCTTCCTACTGATCCAATTTTACATCATAAATAGAAGTTCTGGGTTTGTTCTCCTCGAGTGAACTATTTCTTCCATTAAATATATCTGCAGTTCGTGGAGTCTTGCTCCCTCCATAAAATCTAATTAGAAAGTTTCGTATTTTTTGTTAAAACAAACCTGCCCTTAACGAGGTACAGTATTTATTAGTACAAGCTTTCACTTGAATTTACAACCCTCCTCTCTCTCCTTTAAGCATGTCTTCCTACCCTGATTGCATCTTCGTAGTAGAGTGGTTTGGGAAGTCGATGTTTTCAGTCTTATGGTTCTTGTTTAATCCCAGGTGTTGGTTATAAATTAATAATTATATAGATTTAATTTTACCTTATCACCCTGATACTTATATCCCTTTTTACTATGGGTTGTCTCTTTGGTATTAGTGTAGGTGTCCTAGGTTAAGTAAGTTGATGAGTCGAGGTGGGATTCTGTGCGTAGGTATACTTGCAAAAACCACAAATGACTATATAGATGGTCTTAGTGTATATATATATATATATATATATACACTAACTTTTTATAGATAACATAAAACAAAATCACTAATTGTTTATGGTCAACACTGATAACATTTTACTTTATCACTAATGTTGTTTTTTAAGTAGTGATAATATCCATCAAAAATGACAGCTGTAGATAACATGACTTGACGTATGAATACGTGAAAGTAGATTTAGATCCTTTTTTTCTAACTGCCAAATATGCCCATTATGAAGTTTAATATGTATTTATAGACGGAATTTACAATCATTCTTTGTTAGGCTAGCGAATAACACGCCAGATTTATGACTCAACGAATGATGGTGCAGTAATTCAAGATTAAACCCTCTCATTCAGTGACCTTATATTAGTTAAAAGTCACTGATACGTGGTAATGTCAAAATTCATTCGTATTTTATTATATAGGCCTGTTAGCTTTTTATTTGTCCCCGCGTCTTACTACCCTTTCAGGTTATACGCGTTTTTACTAAGTACGCTAATATTCTAGCGATGAGTAAGGTTGAATTTAGATGAAGTACATCCCCATTTGCGTGGAGTGAGAATGGTAGCACATTTAATAAAAACCACCCGACCAGGATTCGAGCCCCAATCTATTTGGCATCAGATAATTCTGGTCTATTGTGAGAGGGAAGCCTTAGACCATTAGACCATCGAAGTGGGTATTAGCTAAACTTAATTTCTGATAGGTCTTAAGTTCAGTAGCAGTATTGGCTAAGTTGAACTTTATAACTAGTTTCCAAATAAGCATCCCAACCAAAATGTAAATAAGTGGTATGGTGCACCGCATAGACTTTCTAGCTCTTTTGACTGAAAATAGAGAAATAATATACATTGTTTAAAAAACAGGGTGACCTGGTAAGGTTTCGGACTTCCGTGCTGGGGGTCCGGGGTTCAATCCTCGGTCCCGGCACAGATTTATCTGATCACCAAACCCTTCCTTCACCTCTGACAAGACGTGTATTAATCACAACTTGTGAATGTGGGGAATGCCAGGCCTCCACCGTGGTTCGGATCCCACGTTAAACTGTAGGTCCTCCATTTCATATCACAATCACCCTACCATTACACATTAGAGTAAGTGCGTACAACCCGAACGGGTAGTAAGACGAGGTGATGATAATAATAATTATTATTATTTTAGAAACACTGTACCAAAGAGAATACATGAAATAATATACACTCTTACAGAAACACACTGAGGAGAAAAGTAACATCTCTGTCCACAAACGAGCATAATACTCAATCACCCGAACCTCGATCTAAATATTAATTTGACAATATCTCAGAACTTATTGGTTTTATACAAATATATTTTAAATACCACTACAACTTCACATTGATAAGTTTTTTCATATCTCAAATAGTTGTAGAGATATTACAAAGATTAGAAATATCTGCTTATCTAAAGTGCCCTTAAAGACTTTTTCAGGGGGAAAATAGAAGAATTGATATTTTATTTTTAATGTTTAGCAGTGACAAAATACGAAATTTAATCAAAATCGTTAGCATCAATTTTGAGAGAGTCGATTTCTCTCTCTCTCTCTTTACTCCTTAAGTTAACGACCCTTAATTTTACGTTTGAATCAATAATTTAAATAATCCTTCTAATGAACCTTATAAAACCCCTAGATACCAAGTCTTAACCCGATCGTTAAAACGGTTTTGCTCTAGCCCCGGTAACAGACGGACAGACAGACAGACAGACAGTATTGCTCAATATATTTTTTTCAACTTCAAAAGGTTCATGAAACGTGGATATCAAACAAAACTTCAAATTTGATAAAAAAATTTATGATCACAATACTTCCTATAATCAAGGGGTGCAAAAAAGTAAAAATTGTGTGATATATTTTTGTCTCGTCTCTACTCGACGTCATAATTATGTAATTAGCGACGTAATCAAACTGCCTAACTTAAGCCGACGGTTGTTGACACGTCTAATTAAGGTTGATAAATATGACTAAGCTCTTTACAGAAGGGAGATTTGTTGAGGCTAATCCGTATTTTTTTAATACGTCGTACTATACACGCTAAAACTAAAAAAAAAAAAAAAAAAAAAAATCATTGNAACTTCCAATAAAGTAAAACTTTTTTATTTATTCATGCTAACGATCCATGTCGACGTATTATTACTATTATTATAAATAAGAAATATGACTGGGTATGGGGGCAAAATAAAATGTAATATTTTCAAATACATGAATACAGAAACTTTTATTAAATCCACTTTAATTTTCTTTCAGAATGAATAAAAAAAAAGTATTTTCAGAAACTGTTTTAATAATATATTTAAAAAAAATCAACTCCATGTTAAATCAAATTTTACTCGAGCCAATTCGAAAGTTTATTTTTTCTAATTTCATGTTTGTATGATATTTACAAACAAACTAGATCCAAGCAGTAGTAACTTTTAATAAAATAAAAGGGGGGTGACATGACAGATATATCTAAGTATATATGAAATACTTTTAGGCTTCTCCTAAAATAAAACTAGGGTTCTGTAAACTACAGAAAATCCCTGCTAAACCATAATATGCGAAAGTCAATTATCCAGTTGACACTAAACAAAATGGCTGGCGTATCTCATTTTTCCATGAAAATTACTTTGAGAGTAATCTTCACTTGAGCGGAAATTTTCAATTTTGATCACATCTCCACAACTATTTGAGTTACAAATTAACTTATCATTGAAAATTTGTTGTACTAATAAATATATAAAATTGTTATTTGAAATCTATTTGTACAAAACCAAAAGTTTTCTAAGCTATTGGCAAATATATTTTTTAAATTGAGGTCTGGGAAATTAGTTATGTTTTTTAGTGAACAGAGAAGTTACTTTTTTTTCTCGGTATTTTTTTGTAACAGTATGTATTATTTCATTAATATCTGACCCTGTGGGGTAAAAACCAGTGCACCTAGCTACGAATCCAAAAGTACCGGGCTCGATTCACGGCTGGTACCTTGGGTATTATTTATCTTAAGGAGAATAATCCCAATGGTCTCCAGGATCTGTTTAATTAGCCTTAAGCTATGTTTAAGCCTCCCACTGGTCCAAACCTCCATATTCACTATCATCACATCATCGCAATACGGGTATGTGTGGACAGCACCCATAGATGCACCCTGATCAACGCTCTGTGCTACCAGAGCAGCTAAAGTCTGCATACAGGCGACCGAACTGGAGGTTATGTACCTCCAAGTAAAATGTGCCGTATGATAAAAACATCATCATTTAAGCTATTTAGTGGAATGTTTATGCAACATTGTCTATTATTTAGTTTCTTATAGTGTATCTTAGAATTCACCTCTGACAAGACATCTTGTGAATGTGGGGAATGCCAGGCCGCCACCATGGTTCGGATTCCACGTTAAACTGTAGGTCCTCCATTTCATCTCACAATCACCCTACCATTACACATTAGCGTAAGTGCGTATAACTCGAACGGGTAGTAAGACGCGGTGCTAATAATAATAATAATAATAATAATAATAATAATGTATCTTAGATGTTTGAGTGAATATCTCCAATTTTAGGTAAAAGAACGAGAAGGTATATGTGGTGCACCGCACCATTAATTTTTAAACAGTCACTGTTTATTTTGTCCACGTAACAAGACAAGTTAAAAAGTCCTTTCATCTTTCTTTAGACCATTTTTCTTTTGATTCCTTTAAATCCTGTAAGAGAAGTTACACACTGTAGAAAAGATGCAGTACTGTAGGATGTTTTTTTATATGTATTTACTGATCCTCACATGTAACAGGACCTCTCAGAAAGGATTACGTTATCATTTTATGAAACATGAAACAAAAGGGGAAAGAAAAATGTCGAGAGTGACCAAAGCTTTGACCCGAAAGTTTTCTTCTTGATACAAGTGAGGACTTTCAGGCTGCTTTCTTAAGGACTACAGGACCTAAAGAGGAAATCTGGTTCTCAGGACTTGAGAGAAAAAGAAGGACCTTTATATATATATAATATATACATACATACAAGAATTTGTGGAAGATGGCAAGAAGGATAATAAAGGAAGATTGTTTGGGAAGACGTTGAAGAGGTAACATTTTTCAACCTTATCTTGAGCTGATAAAAAAAATTAAAGAAAAAAAGCTGTGAGTGGTCACACAGTCAAGGGTGTCAGTCACACAATAGAATGGATCGCTGGTGACAGGGAGGTCGAGGTTCAAATCTCTACCAGGTGGTCCTCTGACCACATTTGATTTATAAATGTTACACGTTTCGGTGGCCGAATGGTCTAAGACGTTACTCTCGCAGTAGTCTGGGGCTGCTGATGGTGCGAAGATCGAGGTTCGAATCGTGGTCAAGTGTACTGTGGAAGTTTTTCCTTGAATATTTTCCCACTCTCTTTTTCTCCAAGAAAATGCGGGTATATTTATTCTTAATTTTTTTTTTCTCCAGCCCTATCCAAGTAGTGTAAAAAAACCGGATGGACTGGACCAGTATTAAAACTGGTGTACAAAATATATGATAATTTAAATGTTTTTTTACCCTCCCCGACATAAGCTAATGCGGGTACACTTATTTAAAACTATCCTCCTTATAGTTCTATTATTTTTTCGGCATCGCGTCTCAATAAATACCCGTTTGGACTAAACGCAACTATATTAATTTCCCTAGTGTGTTTTGGATGATAATGGTTAAATTTAGTGGAAGTGTACCCACATTTGCGTAGTGGAATTGGGAAAACATTTAAGAAAAACCACCCTCACTACACCCATTGGGATTCGAGCCCCAATCTCCCCATATCGGCAGTCCAGTCTATTGCGGCCACCGAAGCGGGTCATATCGATGTTCATTTGTCTACTAGTCATTGTTTTTCCGTAGCCGTCCACGATAGTCCGTAAGAAAGTTAAAGTTGATTTAACTTATACGGTGTAATACGGATAGACTTTACGGACAGAGCAATCTGTTGAATTGGGTTTAGACGCTCAAACCTTCTGCTCAAACAAGTTGGTGCAAATCATTCTGTGCAAACCTTCCCCTTTATAAGTTCAATTGGTGACCTGGTGGTCTAGGGGGTAAGGTGTCTAACTTCTGTTGGTGGTCTGGGGTTTAATCCTCGGTCCCGGCACAGATCTATCTGATTGCCAAACCCTTCCTTCACCTCTGACAAGACGTGTATTAATCACAACTTGTGAATGTGTGGAATGCCAGGCCTTCACCGTGGTTCGGATCTCACGTTAAACTGTAGGTCCTCCATTTCATCTCACAATCACCTTACCATTACACATTAGCGTAAGTGCGTATAGCCCGAACGGGTAGTAAGACGCGGTGGAAATAATAATGATAATAATAAGTTCAATTAGATTTGCGCAAACATTTTTACTTGTTTCAGTAATTTACCGTTTCTTCTCGTAAAGGGTTTCTTATTAATAGTGGCGAGTTTTTTTTTACTAGATTCCAAGTTTGCCCAAAACAAAATGGATGAAGAAGAGTTACTTTTGTAAGTTGTCGGTTTGTGTTGTGTAAATAATAAGTTAAAACAACCTAAGAAACGTCGAAGGTGGACCAAATCTTGGCTGCTAAAAATAGAAGAACTTTCGCATCATGAATCGCAGGATGATTCAAATGATTTTTCGGAACTATTTTCGTATGGACGAAGAAACCTATCTACATACCTCCCGACTCAGATCCTGTGTGCGCATGCGCCTAATTTATGCAAACCAACAAAACCTCAACTAGAGAATCAAACACGGACAGAGTTAACTCAAACCATATTTGTTTGGTTGCGCAAACTACAATCTATTGTTTTAAGGAGACAATAGTTTACACAGACCACTATTTTGTGATGCTAAATAATTGAGCGTGTAAGCCCAGTCTATCCTTACACTCTACGGACCTTCTGAATACGGAGTATATTCCGTTCACGATAGGTTTTTACCTGGATGACAGTTCGAAAATAATATGTTTAGATTTTGGGCTGCCAACACCTGTTAAAGATCACAGTTTTGTTATAAATGTAAAAATCTTTAATTACCTGTTATATATTACATTTAAAATAACGTAAACTTAAGTTCTCTCATACTATTTCATTTTATCCAACTCGAAACAATATTTTAGACATAATTAAGATTACTTATTTTTGGTTTTGTAATTTTATCTATACTGTGTAATATAGTGCACACATCAATACCTTTTAATACAGGCATCGTATTTATTTGGAAAAGAGAAAATTGTTGTCATTTTTTTACATACAATAAATGATTTTATGATTATTTTATCGTATTTTGAAATATTTAACTGAATAAAATATTTTCATCAACTGCGTGTCCGCATCATTGTAAAAAACTTGTTTACCTTCATGTTCAACCATATAGTTTAGATTCGTCAGCCGCCATTTTGAAGTTATGTTCATTAGAAGTTTTTGTGAAAGTGGTGTGAATATATTTTTTTAAGGGGAATCAAACTATAAATAAACTTTGTGTCCATTCTCAAATAAATATATAAATAATATTGGCCTAAATTACTGTGGTTAACTATCATATTAGTATATTACCATCTGTTTTCATTACAGTCTTTCAAAGTGATAAATGTCAGCTGTTGGCGTAGTGAGATATATATATATATATATTTTGAAGCTATGTTCGTTAGAAGTTTTTGTGAAAGTGGTGTTAATAATTTTTTTTAAGGGGAATAAAACTATAAATAAACTTTGTGTACAACCTCAAATAAATACATAAATAATATTGGCCTAAATTACTGTGGTTAAATTACATTAATATATCAACATCTGTTTTCATTACAGTCATCCAAAGTGTTAGATGTCAACTGTTGGCGTAGTGATATATTAGGGATTACTTCTAGTAACATTTCGAGCTGTCATCCAGGTAAACTTAGCTCGTGAATGACTTATATGTATATGGACCTTAAAGGACAGACTACTCTGAGCCGCATCGCAACCGGCGCGGGCGAATCGTCGAGAGCATCGCTCGGTACGGACTATGTGACCACCTACCACAGGAAATAAATGTTCGGGAGCTTCCGAACTTTGTTTTCATGCTAACCATTGACCACTGTAGTGATGGGCGAAACAGTGATTTTACGATATCAGTGACCTTGATTTTAAAAGAGCGATGATTATACCAGTGATTGGCAAGTCACTGTGTCAGGACTTGTAAAACTAGCCATTTCTTTCACACGTGTGACGCTGTAGTAATTGTTTCCAACATTACGTACAAGATAAACAATATTAAATACAACAACTTAATGAACAACAAACACTCTTCTTTATTATTAGCTAACTATAAAACTTTATTATTATTATTATTATTATTATTATTATTATTATTATTAGCACTGCGTCTTACTACCCGTTCGGGTTATACACACACTAATGTGTAATGGTAGGGTGATTGTGAGATGAAATGGAGGACCTACAGTTTAACGATGGGATCCGAGCCACGGTGGAGGCCTGGCATTCCCCACATTCACAAGTCAGAGGTGAAGGAAGGGTTTGGTAATAAGATAAATCTGTGCCGGGACCGAGGATTGAACCCCAGCCCCCAGCACAGAAGTCCGACACCCTAGACCGCCAGGTCACCCTAAAACTTTATTCTTCGTAATTAATAGTTAACTTAATTTTATGAAAATAGGTGAAAACTTATGCAAGTAAAATAAATAAATATACAAACATATTTTGTAATAGAACTCAGTCTATAAAAAATATAAAAAAGGTTAGAAAATGCGGTGCGGGTTGGCTCTGTGTAGCCATTACCTTTACAGGCGGTAGACAACGCAAAAAAAAAAGGGCTGTATTTCAGGAACGACTTTGACCGCAATGCGGGGAAGAACCGGACAGCAATAAACAGTTGTAGGAGAAAGAGGGGGAAAAAAAGAAATAAAGAAAGAATTAAAAAAAAAAAGAAACGGCTGCACTCTCGCAATTCCTTCAAGGCGTGCATTTCTCAGGAGGGTCGGAATGAAGAATAGGCCTATTCCAGACAATTATTACCTCGATGTTAGGTGAAGAAGCAGGGATGAGGGTAATAAAGAGAGGGGGCTACTGAGATGTCCAAGGCATTCCTTAGAAGAATCTTTTAATTTTGAAACTCATATAAGGGGTCGAGGGGAGTGTCCCCTTACAGCTCGCCCTCTCAAGGGGAGTAATAAAGAAATATATGAAAAAAGAAAGAAAGAAAGAAATGAATGTCCAATTGACCTTGGGACAGTTGACTGTGTCAGTTGTTTTAAATTGGGTGCGTGTCGCGGGCCACACCTTTAGAAACATGGTTGCCAAAATAAATTACCTTTTTGGATTAATTAGTCTCGCTATTATAATGGGTTTTTTTTCAAGCACAGTGTCTTACTACCCGCTTGGGTTATACTATTATGTACTAATTACGCTAATGATTTTAGGGATTAAGATGGTTTTATTTGAAGGAAGGGTACACGCATCTGCATGGAGAGAGAGAGAGAGAGAGAATGGAAAACAATTTTGGAAAAAAATAACCTTAGTATATTGGACCGAGATTAAAACCTCGATCATCCCCTAATCCACAAGTCTAGTCTATTGCGAAAGTAACGCCTTAGACCATACGGCCACCGAAGTGCGTAAGTCATTATTAAATCATACAAATTAAAATTCCCATTCTCAAGTATAATAATTAGTTAAATAGCACAGTTTAAAATAGTTCTAAGTTTGTTTTTTTGTTATTCAAAACTATGTACACACTAAAATTTAACTTATATTTTATTGTGTGCATATATGACAGATCCAGAGGTCTTGGGTTTGATCGCCGGTTTGGAACGGGGTCAACTCAGCCTCGTGAGGACAAATAAGGAGACACTTGAAAGAAAAAGGAGAGGTTCCCGGTATAGAAAACTGATATTGATGTCCCGAAGGACTTGTTGTTATGAATACATGACATCCTGTATCCGCAGAGGTTGGCACCACCTTCGCCGACAGACGGCTCGGTCGCGGACTGACGACAAGCAGGAGTGGTATGTCTGCAGGCCGGATAGTAATATTAAAAGTATCGCAGAAAAGCGGTCTGCATGCGGCCCGCGGGCCGTGAGTTTGCGAAGCCTGTATTAGAACCTTGAGAAACATATCCGCAAGGTTGATTAACGTACCAAGAACCTGGTTGCTAAATCTCTACAGGCACCCGAACCTCTGCCTACCCCCCCCCCCAATCATCCCCTTCACCCCTATCACAATCAGTTAGTTACCTATGATTGCAATCCGGGTCTGGAAGTATGCTGCTTCTTTGAGAGGAAAAGGTGTTCCGACTAACTGTCGATTATTAAGGAGGCCGAGATTGGAAACTGTCGAGGGGAGCGGGGTTGGGTAGTGGGGAAGGGGGAGGATTAATATGTCAAACGACAAAACGAAACTCGATCACGTGAACTACAGAAGGGGAACGAATAGCATCACAAAATCTGTTTGCAAAATTATTCATTTCTGTTATCGCGTTATCCTAAAATGTCACAACTCTAAATCTAATAGGGTCGATGGCTCATTTCCAACGACTTTTTAACCATAATTTATTCGCTGGTCTTTGAGACCAGGCTTGATGAAAATAGCTCTAGATTTACCCCTTCTCTAACAAATATAATACATTCATGACCTAAGTTTACTTGGAGGACAGCTCAAAAAGTTACTAGAAATAATCCCTAATATATCCCTACGCCAACATCTGACATCTGTCACTTTGGATAACTGTAATGAAAACGTATGTGTTTGATAGTTAATCACAGTAATTTTGGCCGATATTATTTATATATTTATTTGAGATCGAGCACAAAGTTTATTTGTCGTTTTATTCCAGTTTAAAAAAAAATATTCCCAGCACCTTCACAAAAGGTCTAACTAAAAATAGCTTCAAAATGGCGACTGAAGAATTTAAACCATGTGATTGAACGTGACGAAACAAGTTTTTTTACAATGATGCACCCACGCAGTGGATATTAAATATTTCGAAATACGATCAAATAATCATAAGATAATTTATTATATATTTACAAAATTATAAATATTTTCTCTTTTCCAAGTAAATACGATGCCTGTATTAAAAGTTATTAATATATGCACTATATTACAAGTCATAGATAACGTTCCAAAACGGAGAATAAGTACTTTTAATTATGTTTAAAATATTGTTTCGGATTGGATAAAAAGAAATTATTAAAATTTATAAAACAGTTTAAGTTATTTTAAATGTAAAATGTGATTACAAAACTTAGCATTTATAACAAAACAGTGATCTTTTACAAGTGTTGTCAACCCAAAACCTAAACATATGATTTTTTAACTGTCATCATGAACAGACTCTACAGTGATTTGTTAACAAGCTTACAACAGAATATTTTAACATATACTTTAAGAACTAGCAGCGAGCTTTCCTCTTTACCTTGCGTTAAGAAGTTTCGTAGTTTTCTTTCCCCTCTTTCTTAATGACATGACAAAGGGTGGTTGTAGGGGAAGAGCGAAAGAAATTGTAAGCCTAGACAGAATAGAGAAGTAGTTCCATAAAACGAAAAAGACCATTGTATTTTATGCCATGGTAGCCTGACAGCGATTGATACTTTCTCGCTGACCGAGGTGATGTAATTGTATAGAATATGAGTTAAGGGCAGTTTTTTTTGTAATTTTTACAGAGAATGAAAAAAATCCGCAAATCATTTCAAATATAAATCCAGTAGAAACAAAGAGTTTAATTTTATCCACACGATGATATCAACAGTTGTTGAATATCTGTCAAGGGTGTCCTAGAATTTAATGATAACTTTTTATCTTCATTTTAAAGCTTCTCATCTAATGTTGCTATGATCATGACAGATATTCAACAACTGTTGATATCATGTGAAGAAAATGATACTACTATAAAGCCACGTGGCTGACTCACTCACTGACATTAATGTTTAGCCACTTCCAGATGAGCTAGAAACTTGAAATTTGGCAAACTTATAGCTTCTAGCCTGTAACCGACTGGGAAATTCCGAAATGCTACAAATTTTAATTTTTAACAAAAAAAGAAAATTCAAAATGGCGGAGCAAGGTTAAAGTCGGTGCGAACCTTTCTTTGGAGGTCTCTTGAGGCTAAACGGTAAGACCTATCAAAAAACGGCTCTGGAATTAGATTAGTTTACATCCACTTGAAAAGAAAACTCACTGGGGGTTTGAGGGCGGAGCCCCCAACGAGCAAAGCGAATTAAAATATACGTTTCTACTTTAACAAGATTTATTTGTTTTAAACAAATAAATGTTTTGCAATATAAACATCAAAAACACTTACCTCTTCTAGCGTTCCTTATACTCCTTAATCCAGTCGGGTAGGAAATATGGAGGTAGAATTTAGAGAAATACAGTAATGTGCCGTTATTTGTAAGTAAGGGATCGTGGTAAATAATTTAGGGAAGAAACCCTCTCAGGAATTCGAACCCAAATATTCCCCATCACTGGCAAACCAGACTAAAATAACTGGTCGTCTAGACCACGTGTCCACCAATGCGTGTTCATAAGATCTAGACCGTAAAAACAAAGCCGTCATAAAATCCGGTAATTTGTAGAAGAAAGTAAAATTGCCAGGGTTTTGTTGGCTTTACCTTCGGCTTTATGACTCGTTTAAAGTGCGCGGAGGGTAATAGTAGGGTTTTAGAGTAGGGGTTAATTGGTATGAGGGGAAGAGGTGATAGGGTAGTTTACCCTGCCTGTGACTGCCACTTTATCTGACCCTGACAATCACAGGCCCTAAATCCATAGTCCCTATTGCTGCCAAGCCCCCGGGAGGTTAGGCTTACCCGCCCAGCAGCACCGACCTTGAAGTAATGACGTCAGCACTTTGAAAAAGGATTTCTTTGTTCCAGACTTGATCGTGTGTGAGATAGTTTTAAATTTAACCGCCTTTTTTTCAATCACGGCGTCTTACCATACTAATCATACAGATTATACACTTTCGTACTAATTACGGTAATGCGTTAAGGATGAAGAAGGTTGAATTTTAGATTATTTGTATCAGCATTTGCGTGGATGGAAAGTGAGAACCATTTAGTTTAAAAAAAACCTCAATTATCCTGATCCGTATTCGAACCCCTCTATCGAAGTCATCGGCACTTCATTCTATTACATGAGTGACGCCTTGTACCGTTCGACCACCGAAGTGGGTTTTTGTTGTCTTCAAACGTTGTATGGTTTCATCTGAAGAGACTAGTTCGAATCCCGCTGATGTCAAAGTATTTTTTGTGCTATGACTCCTTATATACTAATGGGTAGGGAAGATAAATCTATACTTATAAAATAACATGTCCTGATTGACTGACTGACTGACTGACTGATTCATCATCGCCGAGCGCAAACTATCAAGGCTACAAGCATGAAATTCGGACTGTATATTCATTTTGTTATGTAGGCACCCACTAAGAAAGGATTTTAGAAAATTCCACCCCAAAGGGGTCAAAATAGGGGATGATAATATGTATGATAATATGTATGAAAGTCCGTCATTTTGAAAGTTACATAAACAAAATTTTGTATTTCGGTTATTGACGTAAAACAAATAAATACATGTTTCAGGAATTTTGGAAATTTTATTTAATAAGGGATGAAAAAGGGGGTGAAAGTTTGTATCGGACTTGCATTATTTTTGATCTGAGGTCAAGTTATGGTCATCAACGTAACGTAATATTTTAAATTAATCTGTAAATACATATGTATATTTTCGTATTTGTATATAATCAACTTCCACGCGAGCAAAGCCGCGGGCAACAGCTATCTAGTATATATATATATATATTTTAAATGTCACTACATTTGCTTGGAGAGAGAATAAGAAATCACGGTTTACCTTCGGTACGTTCTACTGGGATTTGAACCTCGACCTGAGCGACACCGGAAAACGAGACTAAAGGTGACAGACGCTTTTGTCTATGTAGCCACCAGTGCGGGTAAAGTGCTCTTTACTTTCTCACGTGAAGTATTGTAGTCATGAACTTTCTTACCTCGAGATTATGATGATTATTTACGTGACCCCAAACACACACAAAAAAAGGTTGATTTTACAATTTATTTCCTTCTTGAAATTGAAATAAGCACCACATCTTACTACCCGTTCAGATTATACGCTTATGTACTAGTTACGCTGATGGTTTTAGGGGTTAATAAGGTTTATATATTTTTAAGTGTTACCACATTTGCATGGAGGGAGAGTGGAAGAAACACCCTCAGTACACCCGACCGAAATTCGAACCTCAACCTCTCCGTCATCGACAAGTCTAGTCTACTGCGAGAGTAGCGCCTTACACCATGCAGCCACCGAAGTGGGTTTCTTTCTGTTCTAATCTCATGTTTCTCTATTCCTGGATTTGAACCGGTTTAGTGGATTTTGGTCAAACTTGATATTTAGATGTTGTATGGATATAACTTGGGACTCTTTTTTAATTGAATCTATATCTTAACTTAGGAAGAGTGTATTGATGTGATTTTTTCAAAATTCCAAAATTTCTCTAAAATGGCTCTAATTATTTTGTTTAAAATATATTTTAAGGCAGTGTTTGACTTGACAAATAAACCACCCTGAGATGCTTGTTTTATGGTGGCAAATTGGTTTAGTGCTATTTTACTAATTAATGATTTTGAATAAATTAAAAATATTTAAAAATTTGCTTTAACGATTTGTTTCTAGGTTTTTTTTACAAATATTCTATTGTGTATTTTATTTTCTTATAAAAATGATTATTTTTTCTATTTGAAATTTTATGAAAATAGCACAAATTATTTTGTTCAAATTTGATTTTGAGGATTATTTTAATGTTAAATAATAATGTAGTTAATTAATTTAGGCGTAAGTTACTTATTAAAAATTTAGGAAAATTTGAACTTTTCTGAAATGGCATATAGGATTTAATTCTAAGTGGATACCTATATGAGAAATGTTATTAATTATAACTAAGAATGTATTTTATTTTTTATAATAATTAATTTGAGAGTAGTCCTCAAAATAACTTATTTTTGATTTATTTTAAAGTCTCTGAACAACCTTGTTTAAAATGTATGTATCAATAGTGTTTAACGTGCTTAACAATGTGATACCTGCTTCACTGGCCACATAGTCTAAGGTATCACTCCCGCAATAAACTGGACTGCCACTGACAGGGAGATCAGGGTTCGATTCTCGGTCGGGTGAACTGGGGGTTATTTTCCCTAAATGGTTTCCCACACTCTTTCCACGCGAACGCGGGTAATTACTTCTAACACCCTTTCTTCTTCATCCTTACCTCATTATAGTAATTATCATATATGCATATAACCTGAACAGGTAGTAAGACGCGGTGATAACTTATCAAATGTAAGAGCAGTTTACTGAAAACTATTTTTTTTTGAAAAATTGATTACAAACTAAATAATAGGCTACATAATAAAGTTTGTACGACTGCGTATAATTTTTATTTTTTTTCCTTTCTTGTACGGAAATAATTTTTTTTACTTGCTATTCCGGGAGCTGATTTAAAATTCGTAGAGGGTAAAAAGCGAGTGAGGGGTTGGAAGAGTTAGGGGGCGATAGAAATGTTCAGCTGTAGGAAATATAAAAAAAAACTACGAAAAAGAAAAAAAGAGGCGATTTCATTCCAACTTGAAAATATGATTTATTCTGTTGGGTGAGATTGAACACGAGTGGAACTGTAATTATAAATCTATTCACCCCCCCCCCCCAACCCCCTTTTCCNCAACCCCCTTTTCCACCTCTCTTTCATACCCTTATCTACTTTTAGACTGTTCATTAGAAGTTGTGTACAAGTGTTGGCTAATTGATGAAGTTTTCTGATGGAAGGCCCAACCCATTCGAAGCCAGACGTCGTAAAAAATTAGTTTCAATTGGTCCGCCCGTGGAAAAGAGGATGAATTATAAATTTTAGGTTAACTGTACTGTTTCGACAACTTTATGACGTGGCCTGGTTTTTATTCTGTTGTCAGTTAAATGAGGTAAAAATTAAAAATACATACATGAACAATAGCGAGCTGTATAAATACTTGAAACATATTCTGTTTATGATTAGTTAATTTAATTTTTTATAGCACACCGTCTTACTAGAAGTTTGGAGTAGGGATTAGGAAGGTTATGTCTAGAGGAAGTGTACCAGTATTTTCGTGGAGGGAGAGTAGAAAACAATTTTGGAAAAACTACCCTCACTACACCCGAACAAGATTCAAACCTCTATCCCCCTCCCCGTTATCGGCAGTCTAATCTACTGTGAACGTAGCGTCTTATATCATGCGTCCAACGAAGCGGGTTGGTTTAATTCATTAAATTGGTTTACAGCATACCATTAATAAAATATTTAATTATTACATAGACGGGTGACCTGGTGTTCTAGGGGTCCGGTGTTCAATCCTCGGTCCCGGCACAGATTTATCTGAATACCAAACCCTTCCTTCACCTCTGACAAGACGTGTATTAATCACAACTTGTGAAATGTGGGGAATGCCAGGCCTCCACCGTGGTTCGGATCCCACGATAAACTGTAGGTCCTCCATTTCATCTAACAATCACCCTACCATCACACATTAGCGTAAGTGCGTATAACTCGAACGGGTAGTAAGACGCGGTGCTAATAATAACAGTAGTAATAATAATAGTAAGACGCGGTGGTAATAATAATAATTACATCGACGTTAAAATATAGTAGCAAGGATATAAATTATGTTTATCATATAAAAAATAATAGATTTTCCTATCGCCACGTCCCATTTGGGTTGTATGCAAATGTACTAATTATTACTCTATATGTGTGTTGAGGAGAAAGGTATAATTCAAAGAATGTGTTACCTCATTTGAATGGGGAAATAGTGGAAAAAAACCCTCGCTCATGATTCAAAACCTGATCACGTCATACGACTTATTAATTATTATTTCAAACGGGAGAGTTAATTTTTTGACGCATCTTACTACCCGTCAGGATTATCCGGCATTAACTATACTCAAATGGGTATGGGGATGAATACATGTAATTTAGAGCTTATGTACCCACATTTGAGTCGAGGAAGATCGGGAAACCGAATTTGAAAACATCTAACCTTCCCGTGATCTTGCCGTTTATTCCACGTGCTCACATATGCGGGTAGTAGAACGCTACTAACGGCTTACTATATTAAATAGTAAGACCGAAGAAGGGTTTTTTAAAGAAATTTCGCCAGTGAAGAGGGATAGAGAAACCCCAGTATTAAATGAAAATTTGAAAACCAACCCTATTACACCCAGTCAAGATTCGAACCTCAACCTTCTTGTCAGGGGCAATCCAAATTCATCGTGAGTCTGACTCCTTAAACCACATGACTATCGGTGTGGGTTTTAAATATACTAGGGTTTTATGAATACGTGGATAAAACAATTAATAGGTTTTGACCAAGGTGGACTTGGTTTAAAGTGCTCGTGGGTTCAAACCCAGCCTGGGTCAACGATTTTTTTTATTGAGCGATAAAAATCCGTAGCACAACTTCCTTAGAAGGGAAGTAAAGCCGTCAGTCCCGAGTCGATTGTGGCATGTAAAAGAAACCTGGAAGGTATTTTAAAATACCTTTCCTGGCAAAATTGAAAAGACCTTTCGCTCGCGCTCATAGAAATTTTCGTGTGCTGATATAATCAGTCACTTCAGAAAGTCCACGTAAATTTATCTCAAATAAATACATAATTAAAAGGTAATCAAGATGTAATTGCTGGTTTGGTTGTTCTAAAAGCAGCACTCTCATAACATTCTGGACTGCCAATGACGTAGAGGTCGGGGTTTGAATCCCAGTCGGGTGTACTGAGGGTGGTTATTATCTGAAAGGTTTCACCTTTCCCGCCACTTAAATGTAGGCACGCTTCCTCTAAATTCACCCTCTCTCAGCCCTAACACATGAGAGTGAATATGCAGATAAACCCGAACTGGAGGTGAAACTCTTGCTTACAAAAATAAATAAATCTTTGAATTACCCTCTAAATTTGTTATATATATACCTAGACTTAGCAGTTCAAACATACCAAGCTAGAGGGCGTAATTAGATAAAGTTTATGTTCAAGAACAACAGCATTTCTGGAGTTGGCAGGGCAAATATAGATGTCTAGATGCCGAGAGAAATATCAACTAATGCTGTTGTTGGAGACATCTAAAGAAAATATATTTCAAAAAGTAGTCTAACAATCCTATTATCTTATGTTTACCATAATTTCCATAAGCATAACTATGTTGTTCAATTTATATCGTAGCGAATAATATCTACAGCACAACTTCCCATCGGAAAGGACTTTTAGAAAATATAAACATTTTTTTTTGTGGCCAACATTGATAATATTTTATTATATTATTATTATTTTATAGGTATTGATATTATCTTTCAAAAATGACAGAAGTAGATCACATGAATTGTCTTATGAATATATTATAGTAGATTTAGTACCGTTTCTAAAGATGGCTAAGGCCCTTCCTATGAAAATTGGACTCACCCAAACTTAACCGATACCCCTTGGTAATAATTAAATCATAATATCATTTATAATAAATTATATTTGAGGTATTTAACGTGCACTTTCTGAACCGACTGATTATATCAGAACACGACTCATAAATTAAATTAAATATAGAACAGACATAAACCCCTGACCTCGGGCTATTTAAGGCGGTGACACGAGAAAAGGACAGTGTTTTTGCATTTTTTACAACAAAAAATATTTTTGACCAAAATAAATAAAAAAATGCTCTAGTAAAAACTTAAGAGTTTAGTTTTCTTCACATAGTGACATCAACATTTGTTGAATTTCTTGTTTGGGTCACAAATCGCGCGGGTAATTTTAGTATAGTTTTGATGCAAACAATTTTACATGGTAACAATTTAGCCAGGACACTCAGTTAAAAAAAAATTAATATTAGACTAATATCCATGCAAATAAAGTCCTGGAAACGGTTGATGATGATGATGATGATTATGATGAGCCCAATTTGACTAATTATGTTTTTATTATTGTTAATATGTAAATTATATTTCAATTTAATATTTTAATATTTACAGATCACAATTACAATTATAAAATACATATAGATTAAGATTTTGGAAGACTTATGAGACCATTTGCTGAAATCGTACCGAATATATGGTTTTGAGAAACAATAATTCTCTCTCATAAAGTTTTTAAATAAAATTCTAAAAATTAAAAAAATTCTCGTATAGCTTCAAGTGCTTACTATATTGGTGATGTGCATTTTTTAAATTATTTTCTTTTAGGTTTTGATATAAATATTAATTTAAAATAAATTATATCCCTTTGTCGGTACGATTTCAGCAACCCCTCCCTTATATAGAAGCGGTTTGTTCCCCAAGAGCCCGTTAGATGATAACAGCAAAGTCCCGCCTCCATAACACTTTTGTTATGGCTCTCTAATGAGTGGTGTAGTCTATTTACTCGACAGACTCTTTGAACGTAACTTAGAGAAGAGGGGGGAATGGCTTGGCTTTTGAGAGAGAGAGAGGGGGTGATGGTGAGTCTAAATAATTGCTACTAACGAACCTACTCTACCTCCCCACACCACCTCTATCCTTTTAAAATTGCGATCAATTCCCAGGGAGGACGATCTCGTAATTACTAAAACTTTAACTGAATTGCGACTTAAGTTTGCGGTAGATGTCACAACTGGCCACCATTGTGGTTTTATTATTTTATTACTCTCATCCGCTTCGCGGTGGTCGAATGGTATTAAAGGGAGTTATTCCCCCCCTCTCCCTCCCCACAAAAAAAGGCCTTGACTACCGATTATGGGGAGATCAGGGTTTGAATCCCGGGCCGGGTGGAATTAAGGTGGGTTATTGCACAATGTGATTTTCCCATTCTACTTCTATGTAAATGTGGGTATATATATTTTTTAAATTCTTTTGTGATTAAATTGTTATTTTTAAGCTCGTGCTTATTTCGTCGTCAAATTCACACCGAGGGAGTGTTTTAAGCGCGGGAGTGTTTTATGTAAATCTGACAAGAATATTAAATAAACAAACCCATTTAAATGCACAAACAGTTTGGATTGCAGATAAACACTAGGGATAGAGCGTGGCTTTATTCACGGAGCCAGTGGCGTAAGAAGGTTTACTAAAAAAAGGAGTACAAATAAATAATATCTTATATTTTAATGGATCACAATAAGTGGCGTGTTGATAAAACAAGAGGGGATTTTTCTTTTTTACCTCACGTATATACAACAATTGGAGGAGAAATGATGAAGGTATAGTTTAAAGAGAATGTAGCAGTATTTGCGTAGAAGGAGAGTGCGGAGCCTTTTAAGGAAACACCACCTTGCCTACACCCACTGGGATTCAAACCCCTATCTCAATGCGATTACAGATGTGGCTGAGGCAGAGTCGTGGCGTGTTGCCAGAGTAAGCAGAGTTAATTTAAACGGTTCCTGTGATTTGAGTTGTTTATGTCACTGAGTTCCATACTCATCCAAACTATACACATACGTACTAACTACGCTGATGGGTTAGGTATGAGTAAAGTTGAGTTTAAATGAAATGTACCCGCAATTGCGTGAATTTTAAGTGGAAAACATTTTTTTTAAACCTCCCTTATTACACCTGGCCTGGATTTTAATCTTGCTCTCCGCGTCATCTGTAGTTCAGTCTATTGCGAGAGTGACGCCTTAAACATCACGGCCATCGAAGTGGGTAACATTTGGTTTCAAGAGTGTCCGATCACATGAACATAATTGTGTTTGGTTTGGTTTGGTTCGCTCCCTGCACAGCTTTACTATACTATAAGCAATACAGATTTGTAATACATATTGCCTAATGTAATATATTTAGGCGGTTTCCCTGTAACGCACAAATTGTTTGTGTAAGTTTTAATTTGCCGAAGACCCGCTTCGGCGGCTGCCTGGTCTAACGCGCTACTCTCGTAGTAGATTAGACTGCCGATGGTGGGAGGTTAGTGTTTGAACCCAATCGAGAACACTGAGGTTTTTTTATTAAATGGTTTTCCAATCTGCCACCACGCAAATCAAGGAACATTTCTTCTAAATGGAACCTTCCTAATCCCTAACCCATTAGCATAATTAGTACAAAGGTGTATAACCATAAGACGTGGTTATAAAAAATACTAAAAAAATATATTTCAGCTCAATATTAAAGAAATAATTATTTTTTATATTTTTTATCGTAAATATATTTGACGGGACAGCCATGTTTTCTAATGACAAGATTTTTATTTAAAAAAATTATTTTATTGAATTATTGAGATATTTAAAATTTAAATAAGGTTAAAGCTGTCTGAATATTTTAATAAAATCTTTGAGATATTTAAAAAAATAGCATTAAACGAAAAATGCATGATTATAAAAATATGATGTTAATTTTGTGTACTGCGAAAATAGGTATCTGAAAACTTTGCAATGAAAATAGGTAATCTGAAAACTTTGCAATGAAAATAGGTATCTGAAAACTTTGCAATGAAAAGAGGTATTTGAAAACTTTGCAATGAAAACATCAAACAATAATTAACCTTGGCTATTTGGTATATCATTTTGAGGGTCCTTTAATATTAAATTTTAGTCATCACAACTAGCGTAAAGTAAGCACCGAATCCCCTCTTAGGTTCAAATAAATTCTATTTTTTCCAGACCATATTAATTTAAAATTCAATAACAATTATGTTTTCAAAAGAGTGTCACATTAAAATAAATTTAAATCTTTATTTTTCCCTTCTTTTACCATAACTCTCGTATTTTTTTTAGCACCAAGTTTTATTACTCCTGAGGGGTATATGCACTAATTACGCTAATGTGTTAGGGATTAGGAGAGGTTAAATTTAAAGGAAGTGTTACCGGATTTGATTGGAGGAAGAATGGAAAAAATTCTAGAAAAAAACCACCCTCAGTTCACTCTACTGGGATTGAACCCCGATATCCCCGTCATCAACAGTCCAGTCAATTGTAGGTGTGACGCCTTAGACCGTACGACCACTGAAGCTAGTAGTTAATATGTTCATCTATTGAAATTATAAGTCCAGAGTTCGATTCCCGAAATGTCCTAAAAAAATATATTGGCAAAAAATTGGGGATTGCTGAATTAAACGGCCATGGTACTGGATGCTGTGTCTAATAAAGTTAGCTTGTAAGTTGTGTGTTGATATAATGTCTATTCAGAAATTACACGTTAAATACAAAAAAATAAATTTGTAAAACAAAATTACCTTTCTTTAAGTGTGTATATATATATATACATATATATATATATACACATATATATACATATATATATACATATATATATATATACATATATATATATACACACACACACCTAAAGAGAGGTAATTTTGTTTTACAAATTTATTTTATATATATAATAGTATACATACGATTATATATATATAATAGTATACATACGATTAAATTGATTTGAATGTAATTTAGAAAAAATTTAAACCTAAGGCTTTGGGAAGTTTCCTATAAACCTCTGCCCTCCCCTTTATCGC
>CABFVZ010001272.1:73082-93649 GCA_902151445.1 Timema monikensis
GGGGGGGGGTGAAAGTCCAATTTTAACTCAAATTGAGTTAGTGCTTCCAACTGTTAGATAATCATGAGACCTTTTTTAATGCAACATATATTATGGTTAAAAGAGGTCTCTGTAATATTTAAAATAATTAAAAAATAAAAGTGTTTTCTGATTTTTTTATGGGGTTTGAAATGTAAAAGTTGTTATCCTGGAAAATGTGTGTAGTGTGACTTTCCTCCTGTTTCCCTTGTACCCTTAAAATGTAATGTCAATCTTTGGAATATAAAATCGACAACTTGGAAAGAGAAGTATTGTAATCTTCAAAAAAATCCAAGGCTAGAAGGTATGTATCAACCTCTGACCCAGTTACTCTCCTGTCATATATCCCCCTAGTCTAGAGGGTCTACATAAATCTCTGACCTAGTTCCTCTCCTGTAATATATTCTCCAAGTCTAGAAGGTGTACATCAACCTCTAGGCCAGTTCATCTCCTGTCATATATCCTCCAAGTCTAGAGGGTGTATATCAACCTCTGACCCAGTTCCTCTCCTGTCATATATCCTCCAATGTGTGGTCTTTGAGCACCCGCTGTTAATCCAGTGTCGCATGGCTAGAAGACGTTTGTCTATGACCCTATTTACGAGTGCTGAATTCCCCCCCTCCTCCTTCACCCTAGTGTTTCACTCCTGTCGGAAGCATGGAGCCAGTGACGTTTTAACTTTACAAGTATTGGCGAGGGGGCAGGCCCACCTCTAGCAGATGTGCAGCTCAGGACAAACTTATTTTGAGGGGTCCACAGTTATCTGCCTCATCCCTCCTAAACAAATATTTAAAAAACTTAATTTTTGTTTGGGAAAAAGGGGGAAAAAGTCCAATTTTAAACCGAATTAGGTAAGTGCTGCCATCTGTTAGACAATAATGAGACCCTTATAATGAACTTTATATTATTGTTAAAAGAGGTCTGTGTTATATTTAAATTAATTTAAAAAAAGTATTTGCCGGGAACCTTAAGGGGTTTGAAATATGAAAGTTGTTTTTTCTAGAAAATGTGTGTAGTGTAACCTCCCCCCTTTTCCCTTCCATCCTTCACTGATATTAACTAAAAGTAGATCTCAGGTTTGAATATAAGTATTATTATTATTATTATTATTTAGCACCGCTTCTTAATACCCATTCAGGTTATACGCTTTAAGTACTAATTACGTTAAGGGATTATGAATTGGGAAAGTTGAATTAGAGGAAGTGAACCCGCATTTGCGTGAAGGGAGAGTGGAAAACAATTTTAGGAAAAACAACCCCCAGTTCACCCGACCGAGCTTTGAACCTCGTTCTCCCCGTCCTCGGCAGTTTAGCTCAAAATGAAACTAGCGCGTCAGCTAAATACGCCACCGAGGCGGGTTCATATGAGAAGTAGATCTTATGAGAAAAAAAAAAGTGTGTACTGCTGCTATAGTCTGTGAACAATTAAAATAAATATTTAATGAAGCCATGTTTTATAAATATTGGGTAGTAAGACGCGGTGCTAATAATAATAATAATAATTTATAAATATTGATCAAAAAATATGATTTTGTTATAAAAGTTGTGAACATATTTACTTTAACTTACGTGTCACTCACTACCACCCCCTTAAGTTGGACTTTTGATAAAAATAATAATATTTAGCACCGCATCGTACTACCCGTTTGGGTTATACGCACTTACGCTAATGTGTAATGGTGGGGTGATTGTGAGATGAAATGGAGGACCTACAGTTTAACGTGGGATCCGAACCACGGTGGAAGCCTGGCATTCCACACGTTCACCAGTTGTAATTAATACACGTCTTGTCAGAGGGGAGATCTAAGTTCGAATCTCGGTCGGGTGTACTGAGGTTAGTTTTCCACTCTCCCTTCATGCAAATGCAAATATATTCCCTATAAATATAACCTCCCTCGTCCCTAAAACAATTAGCATAAATTAGTACATAAGCGTACAGCCCGAATGGGTAGTAAGACACGGTTCTAAAAAAAAAAAGACGTTTCTCCTTCGGAGTCGACAGAAATGCAACACAATAACAGCAATTTGGGCTAAGGATGGAATTGCCCCATTTTACCACTGTAATATTCACATTCATTTGTAAAGGAATTAGTTCATCTAATAAGTATTAATTCTTAAGGCAAACTTTCCTCTTCTTTAAGATAATCCAACTTTAAGTTTTAATATTTCTTTTGAAGCTTTGACAAGCTTCATTAGATACCTTAATGACGTCATCAATTTCTTCTCCTCATTACCGTTTCTCTTGTTCTCAGAGAGGTAATTTTGTTTGATTTACATTCAATTGAAAACGTAATAAATGCATATACATTAAGTGTTTTTTTGTTGTTGTTGTCTGCTGTAAAGGGGTCTTCTATAGTAGGACTATCTTTAGAAGAATTTCTGAAAGTAGATGAAAACTAAAATTAATTTAAGTTAATCGACATAGTACTTGTAAAGGTTGACAATATGTCAAAAAAGGAACAACTGTAAAAACCCGCTTCGGTGATCGAATGGTCTAAGACGTCACTCTCGCAAGATACTGGCCTTATTATGATGAAAATATAGGGGTTTGAGTCCTGATCGGGTCTATTGGAGGTATTTCTCCTAAGTGTTTTTCCACTTTGCTTCCACGCAAATTAGAGTACATTACATCTAATATACTTCCTTCCTCGTACCTATCCAATTAGAGTAATTGTCATGTATATTTACAACCTGACAGGTAGTAAGAAGCGGTGATAAAAAAAAGTTTATATGCAAATGTGGTTAAATAATATAACTGTGCACAGTGAAAGCTAGACAAATAATATAGCTGCGCATATTGAAAAGAGAAGAAATAATAAGCTGCGCACAGTGAAGGGTAGACAAATAATATAGCTGCGCACAGTGAAGGGTAGACAAATAATATAACTGTGCACAGTGAAAGGTAGACAAATAATATAGCTGCGCATATTGAAAAGAGAAGAAATAATATAGCTGCGCACAGTGAAGGGTAGACAAATAATATAACTGTGCACAGTGAAAGCTAGACAAATAATATAGCTGCGCATATTGAAAAGAGAAGAAATAATATAGCTGCGCACAGTGAAAGGTAGACATCCCTAAGCTGACAGACTCTCACAGGTCACAGTAATATGCGTGTTTCATAATTCAGCCTAATTCTCGGCTTACTCATTAAAGAGTTTTAATTGGTTTCTGCCCCTCATAAAGTTCATTAACCCATCCACTCACGCAAGCTCGATGGGAACTTAACTGCCTGACACCCGGTCATCACAGCCAGGGCCGCGAGCAACGTATGGACCGTCACTTTATAGTTATCTGTTATCTTTTGTTTGACAGGCGCTTAGTAAAGAGTGGGAGAAGAAAAAGTGTTGACACGTTTTTTTAACACTATATCTTTACCATCTTGACTAATAAATGCTTAAAAATTAAAATTAAAATAACAATAAAAGATTGACAGTTTTTTACATACCCATGAATTATTCGTTAAAGACCAGCCTTGGTGGCGTAGTTAGCTAACGCGCTAGTCGTGTTGAGTTAGACTGCCGAGGACGAGGAGATAGAGGTTCGAATCTCGGTCGGGTGAACTGAGGTGGTTTTTCCTAAATGGTTTTCCACTCTACTTCCACGCAAATGCGGGTTCACTTCCTCTAAATCCAACCTTCCCAATTCCTAATCCATTAGCGTAATTAGTACTTAAGCGTATAACCCGAACGGGTAGTAAGACGCGGTGCTAAATAAATATTCTTTAAAACAATGTCCTTGAGGTAGGACGCAAGAAAAAGCCAGTGTTTTTGCAGTTTTTATGGCAAAACGTTTTTTTAGCCAAAATAAAATATTGCTTCAGTATAAACATAAAATTTAATTTTATTCATATGTTTGACATAAAAATGTCTTGAATATCTGTCAAGAGTGTCCTGGAATTTAATGACAACTTTTTCTCTTCATTAAAACACGTTAGTTAGGTAATTCCACCATGGTCATGAGATATAATAAACAACTGTCGATATCAACATGTGAATGGGAGTAAATTATATGTTTGTACTGGAGCGATATCGTATTTACTTTGTCCAAAATAATGTTTTGCAATAAAAACTGCAAAAAACATTGGCCTTTTCTCGCGTCCCATTCGAACCCACCTTAAGATAGTCATTATTAAACACAATACTTTGTTGTATACAATCCTCGAAGCAATGCATGTCTTTGTATAATATTTCTGGTTGAATTACTTATAATTCAAATTAATTGTTCACAATCATTAAAATTATAATTATAGATATGTATCAATAAATATTATATTTTACATTTAATCCTACTTGTGTGAAATCATTCTCTTTAGACTTTGTTTCAATTACTCCTATGATTAAAAAAAACAACACCTCAGGTCTGACAACTGTGACGGACAACATACACGACGATATCTAGTTACAGTTCTACCAACGTACACATCACGAAATAGAGGGGGATCCTAGATCAGGGGGTTGTAAAATACATCCAGCGTAGAAGTGATGATATCTGACAACTAGCAGACATTGGTTGAAAGTCAATATTGTGGAAATAGTTATTATTTTATTAGTTATAATGTTAACGTTAAAAAATGTTAATAAACGCTCCTAATAATACTTTCCTAAGTATTACTGTATTGTTTGCGTTTTCATTATTATTATTATTATTATTTAGCACCGCGTCTTACTACCCGTTCGGGTTATACGCTTTAAGTACTAATTACGCTAATGTATTGGGAATTAGGAAGGTTGGATTAGAGTAAGTGAACCCGCATTTGCGTGGAGGGAGAGTGGAAAACCATTTAGGAAAAACCACCACCAGTTCACCCGACCGAGATTCGAACCTCGATCTCCCCGTCCTCAGCGGTCGAGCTCAACACGACTAGCGCGTTAGCCAACTACGCCACCGAGGCGGGTTTAGCGTTTTCATAAATTAGTCAAAGAACAAATTATATTCATAAAACTATCATGTTTATTTTTTCACGGTTATGGCAGCATTAGATATTATAGTTAATGAAATAATAAATTAAAAAGTATTATATTAACCCTTGTATCTTGTTATAACTGGTCAACAAAATAAATACATGTTTTTTTTTAATAACTTATAGAATTAGCTATATCAAATATTAGTTTCATAATTTAATGTTTTTAATGTTTTAAACACATGCGCATAAACACAACGGAACACTGTTTGTATGACGTCATTAACAGTCCTGATTCCATCCTGCTCCGCGTCTAAATTTTGCGTGTGGGAAAAAAGAAGACTTTCGTTTGAAAAGTTTTTTTAAAGTGAACCACAGACGCCAGCGTCCATAAAATAAATAGTATGGTGCGTCGCAAACACTTTCTCTCGCTTTTATCTTAAAATATACATTTTACTAAAAACTTGTTATATTTGTAGAAACATAACAACAAAGATAAGGAATGATATAATATACACTGTTACTTTCTCACTGGCATTCGTAGCTAGGAATATTGTTACAGAAAAATGAAGAAAAGAGAAATATCTTCTTTCACCAAAGAGCATAAGAATCAAAGTAATTTTCAAAAAAACCTGAATTAAAAATAATATATATTTGCTTATATCTCAGAAATTATTAATTTTATAGTTCAATCCTCGGTCCCGGCACAGATTTATCTGATTGCCAAACCCTTCCTACACCTCTGACAAGACGTGTATTAATCACAACTTGTGAATGTGTGGAATGCCAGGCCTCCACCGTGGTTCGGATCCCACGTTAAACTGTAGGTCCTCCATTTCATCTCACAATCACCCTACCATTACACATTAGCGTAAGTGCGTATAACCTGAACGGGTAGTAAGACGCGGTGCTAATAATAATAATATTAGTTTTATAATAATATATTTCAGATAAAAGTGCTTAATTTTTAATAGTACAACTTTACAATCATTAACTAGATCGTATCTCAAATAGTTGCAGGGAAATGATAAAAAAATTGTGAAATTTCCCTCATGTAAAGTACTTTCAAAGTAATTTTCATGAGAAAATGAGAATCGCCATTTTATTTATTTAAAAAAATATGTCTAGACATAACATTTGTCAAAATCTCGAGTTCAAATTTTTTGACGATCACAATTCTTTTTCTCAGAGATGTCGAGAGGAAGTAAAAAAATAAACTAATGTAAAAAAATGGTTTTTTGCTTAAAGTGTTGATTGCCAAAAGTGAGAGAAACTCAACATATAGTCTTGCAGATCATATGGTTTGGCGTATGAATACATGAGAGTGGATCTGGTAACTTTTGTCAGCTGTCAGTTACATACACTCCTCCATACTGTATGCGTGAATGATGATGATGATGATGTCAGTAATAATCTGACAATACGTCATAAGGACTGCCTGAAGGAGTGATTACCAACCTGACAGAGAGAGGAGGTGACAAGGGGTTGTCGGTCAACCTCACATCAACCAGATTAACCTGCTTGACACTGATCAACCCTCAGGATGTCCGGAACGAAAGACAATGACACCGCTATGGTTGGTATTCCTGATTCTACAGCGGCTCTTCTCATGAGAGGAGGTTACTTATCATTAAAGACGAGGTGACGACATACCTAGACAAAAGGGGGAGAGCAGAGATAGTGGTTAGTGTACACCCCGATTTTATTACGAATGGACATACAGCTAGAAAAGCTACTAGAACAGGGGCTGGCAGCCTTTTATTAGTGTTATGCCTAAGTAATATTGCAAAGTAGCACAGCCAACCTAAGCTCACCCAAATCGTTTATATTTTTATATTTGTTAAAAAGTATAACGGGTGACCTGTCTGTCTAGGGGTAAGGTGTCGGACTTCTGTGTTGGAGGTCCGGGGTTCAATCCTCGGTCCCAGCACAGATTTATCTGATTGCCAAACCCTTCCTTCACCTCTGACAAGACGTGTATTAATCACAACTTGTGAATGTGGGGAATGCCAGGATTCCCACCGTGGTTCGGATCCCACGTTAAACTGTAGGTCCTCCATTTAATCTCACAATCATCCTACCATTACACATTAGCGTAAGTGCGTATAACCTGAACGGGTAGTAATACGCGGTGCCAATAATAATAATATTATTATTATTAAGTAAAACCATTAAAACAAATTCAAGTTGATATTGTAAAATGTAACAACATGTTTATAAATCAAATACATTAAACAGCTACTGTTTCTTGAATATTTAATATTTTAATTATAAATAAGAAATATCAGAATAAATACAAACGTTATAAATGTGTTTCGAAAAATGTAGGTTTAAAACATTATTTTGAAATTTGGAAATAATTGAGTCATTGAAACATAAAACACGTTGCTATTAAAATTAATACTCACATCAATGGTTTTAACCAAAAATAAAGGTTCTAAATTATTTTTATTCAAATCGCTCGGCGTGACATTGAGAATCGTTCCACGTGCTACAGGTTGCCGACACATCTAGTAGAACAACTTCCACGTATTCATACGTCACGTCATGTGATATGCAGCTGTTTTATAACGGGCAAATAAAACGTTCTTATTATTAAAATCGGACTGTTGTTTTTGAATATTCAAAGGCATAATTTAGGGGCGCCATACAAGGTATTTATTATGAGGATAATAGCTCTGAAACTACAAAACCAATAAATACAACTTTATTTATCTTATAATTCCTTTTTGTGATTCTTATTATTATTAGGTGTTCTGTCATATGACAGATTTATCCCTTTAATCAATGAACTTAGACCTCCAAAGCACCCTGTCCTCTGTCTCCTCCTTCAGTTCCCAGAATTTTCTTCTTCCCTTCAAATCATCCAATATTTGAATCCTCCTCCTTCCTAAGCTCCTCTTTCTCTCAACCTTTCCTTCTATGACATTGTGCAGATAACAGTTCTTCCTAAGGATGTGCCTGATCCAGTTCGCTTTGTACCTAAGAATCACATCCAAAATGGTTCTCTTCTCACCAACTGTTCTTAGGACTTGTTCATTTGTCACCCTGTCTGTCCATCTGATGTTTATAAGTCTTCTCCAGCTACGAGGACGACGTTTTTTAACCGGTGTATACTATGATCTATACTATACAGTAGTTTATTTTGTAAATGGAACATCGGCTACAAAGCAAGAACAAGTGAAAACAGAGCGTCAAATGGATCACATTATAAATTCAGTAAATGTTAAATATGGACCGGTTTGTTTATTTTAAAACGCGCTTGTTAACACCGGGCCGGATAATACGTAGGGCCGGATAATACAGACTAATGTATTTCCTTTTATAGATTTAGCCATATAATAAAAAAGCGCTTGTACACCGAGGATTTCCCCCAAAAAAATATCCAAAGAGGAGATTACAATTATTTCAAAAGACGTCAGACCCAACACTAATTTATTGAGTTATTACCAAAAGAATTGTAGGTAGTTTTAGTTTTTTCTTAAATGAAAGCATTTACTTCCAGAAGAAAAAAAAATCTCAACGTTAACAAATCTTTAATAGTGAAGCCATATTCTAAAATATATAATTTTAAGTAATTCGATTAAAATAGGGATGTTATTTTGGCTAAATTCCTTCCCGATATTGCGAAAAAATTGTTTGAGCTATTTAAAAAAAATAAAAAAAAAGGCATTTTGCTTTATATTTGTACATAAATCAATAAATGTCTGAATTTACGCTGAGCTTTTTCTACAAACCCTGTGATTTGACAAACAAGAAAGTCGAGTTTGAAATTTAAATTTAAAAAAAAAAAAGATAATAAAATGAAAAAACAAAAATGGTGTAGGAACTCTTTACATTTTATATTCAGCTCCTCTGATAAATTCTATACACTAGAAAAATAAATTACCAAGAAAAAAAAATCCGGGCTCGTCCGGGATTTGAACCCGGGACCTCTCGCACCCTAAGCGAGAATCATACCCCTAGACCAACGAGCCATGAGAATATTACTAGACTATTTTATAAGTTAACCTGACCAGATTGGTGAAAGTTGTGAATATTGTCCTACGTCATCAAGTGGACACATAAAGTAGGTCGGAGGTGTAGATGTTTCAAGTCTCGCTTCTGACGTCACACGCGCATAGTGTGTGTAACATTAGTTAGATTTTTACTGTGGACTTCTTACTACCCGTTCGTTTTGTACCCATATGTACTAATTACGCTAATGAGTTAAGAATGAGAAAGGTTTAATTTTAGAGGAAGTTTCTTATATTTGAAATATTTAGCTTGTACTTTCTGAACCGACCGATTTTTTTTTTATCAGCACACAACTTATAAACAGACTTAATTCTTAAACAAACACAACACCCAAACCCCCTCGGAGCATTAATTTATCACTGTGAAGCCAGGCCTCCACCGTGGTTCGGATCCCACGTTAAACTGTAGGTCCTTCATTTCATCTCACAATCACCCTACCATTACACATTAGCACCATTACACATTAGCGTAAGTGCGTATAACCCGAACGGGTAGTAAGACGCGGTGCTAATAATAATAATAATAATAATAATAATAATCACTGTGAAAGAGGAAACCTACATTTCACCGATGATAAATTTTTCGGCCATGCCGAGGAAACGAAACCGAAACCTTTAACTCGGTAGGCAGAGTAAAACTACCGACTGTGCTGAGGTGTTTGGCTACTCAGAGGAAGTGTGCCCGCATTTTCATGAAGGGAGAGTGAAAAAACCATGTATATAAAAGCCAGCCTCACACCCAAACGAGATTCGAACCCCAATCTCCTCGCCACTAGCAGTCCATTCTATTGCATGTGTGACGTCTTATATGATATATATATATATATATATATATATCATATACTCTGTATTAGTAAAGCCTAGGCTGCTTAAAAATTAATAATTCGTGTATTTTTGAAACCAAAACAATCGGTTGGTAAATATTGGAGAAGATATCGACAAATTTGAAGACAAATTAAAGTTCAAGTAATAATTCTATAAAGTAAATGGTTTCGGTGGCCGCATGGTTTAACGCGTTACTCGCATGTTAAACTAGACTGCCGAAGATGGGGAAATTGGGGTTCTATCCTGGTTGGGGGGAGGGGGGGAAATGAGGGCGGTTAAAAAAAAAGTTTTCCACTCCAAATCCACACAAATACGGGTACACGTCATATAATTACAACCTTACTCATTCCTAGAGCCATTAGCATAATTAGTAAATAAGCGTATAACCCAAATGGGTAGTAAGACGTGGTGCTCAAAAAAATCATATAAATAAACATTGATAATGTTTTATTATACTATAATTTTATTTTATACTAGTAAGCTGTTGCCCGCGGCTTTGCTCGCGTGGAAGTTGATTATATACAAATACGAAAATATACATATGTATTTACAGATTAATTTAAAATATTACGTTACGTTGATGACCATAACTTGACCTCAGATCAAAAATAATGCAAGTCCGATACAAACTTTCACCCCCTTTTTCATCCCTTATTAAATAAAATTTCCAAAATTCCTGAAACACGTATTTATTTGTTTTACGTCAATAACCGAAATACAAAATTTTGTTTATGTAACTTTCAAAATGACGGACTTTCATACATATTATCATACATATTATCATCCCCTATTTTGACCCCTTCGGGGTGGAATTTTCTAAAATCCTTTCTTAGTGGGTGCCTACATAACAAAATGAATATACAGTCCGAATTTTATGCTTGTAGCCTTGATAGTTTGCGCTCGGCGATGATGAATCAGTCAGTCAGTCAGTCAGTCAGTCAGGACATGTTATTTTATAAGTATAGATGTGGGCCAGTTTCATAGTCAAATTTAGTACGCCTCAAGTGCGGCGCTACACTAAGTACATGACGACACCTACCTAGACAAGAATGGAATGGGCCAGTTTCATATGCGAGAACGGCTCATTCCATTCGAGTTTAGGTAGGTGTCGTCATGTACTTAGTGTAGCGCCACACTTGAGGCGTACTAAATTTGACTATGAAACTGGCCCGTATTGATGATATCTATCAAAAGTGAGAGCTGTAGATCACATGATTTGACGTATGAGTTCATAAAAAATGTTTGAGTAACTTTTAAAATTGTCAATATAAGTTCCTATTTATCTAAATCGGACCGTAAAAACCAAACCGAAGAGAAAAAGGGGTTCGTTGAGCTTTCGTAGCTTTTTTAAGTAGTTTTCCTGTGTTTACAGTCTCCGAGACAGCTTTGATTCGTTCATAAGCTTCAGTGGCGTCGATTTAATCTTTGGATAAACCAGGGTGAATAGTAAAAAGAGGGTGAAGTTACGTCTGGAGAGTAAGAAACCATAAAGTTGAGAAAAAATAAAACACATCAAGCCGAGGGTGAAAGAGTACCGTCACCAGAATCAAGTGACAAAAACAATAGCCTCGAATCAATCTCCACTGGTGCAGGATTTATACAAATATACATTTATCTATAATAATAAATAATAATAAATTATTATTATTATTATTATTATTAGCACCGCGTCTTACTACCCGTTCGGCTTATACGCACTTACGCTAATGTGTAATGGTAGGGTGATTGTGAGATGAAATGGAGGACCTACAGTTTAACGTGGAATCCGAACCACGGTGGAGGCCTGGCATTCCACACATTCACAAGTTTTGATTAATACACGACTTGTCAGAGGTGAAGGAAGGGTTTGGTAATCAGATAAATCTGTGCCAGGACCGAGGATTGAACCCCGGACCCCGAACACAGAAGTCCGACATCTTAACCCCTAGACCGCCAGGTCACCCGTCCATCTGTCTGTGTGCGATGCTCAGCCAAATCTACGGCACGCAGAGATCTGAGATTTTTAACATTAGGTGGACGGAAGGGGGTCCGAAGGGGGGCACTTCAAAGCTGGATTTTTACATTTTAATTAGCTTTTAAGTTAGGTTATCTTTAACAAATTTTTGAAGAAAATTATTTTAATCTGGTTTATAATTACGTTTCAGAGATAACGTTTCAAAATTAAATCGGGCACCTTGTGAAGGGGGACTTATGTAATTGTTATACCACAGTGGGTGACGGACAGCGCCGTACGGGATTGCTAGTAGAAAATAATAAATAAAGCAATAATTATGGCATTATGACGTAATATCATTTCAGAGGGAAGGGGAGGGCAAGACGTTTCATTGAAGTGTGTTTTTGATTCTAACGTTTATTTTTTTATTTATTTGAGGTATTTAACGTGCACTTCCTGAACCGACAGTTTGTATCAGAACACGAGAATTCCTATGAACGAGAGTGAAAGAGCCTACCAATTCTGCCGGGAAAGGTATTTTCAAATAGCTTACCTACGAGGGTTATGTTACATGACACAATCAACATGGGACATTCGTTTTTTACTTACCCATACGAAGGAAGTTGTGCTACGGATTTTTATTGATAGAAAAAATCTGTTAACCCCAGCTGGGTTTGAACCCATTAACTTCGGGGGCCTGAGGCGAGCACTTTACCCCAAGACCACCAAGTTATATAAAAGAAGCTCTTTATGGCTTCTGTGATCAGCGTCTTACTACCCATCTGGATATTTACACTGAACGGATAGGGAAAAGGAAGGCGGAATGTAGATTCAATGTACCCGCATTTGAGAGGGATTATTTCGTAAAAAGAATACCTCAGTACACCTAACTGGGATTATAATCCAGTCCTCCTCCACACCGGAAAACCAGACAATACGACATTAATGCCTTTGTCCACGTGACTACCTCTGCGTGTCATGAAAGCAGTTCATCTTGAAGCATGTTACTCTCTCTCTATCTCTCTCTTGTGACCGCATGCGGAAGGATCTTCCCACACGCTTATTGGTCCCTCCCCAGGACGCCTTCCGACCGCGTCTCGACGCCCCGTGACGTCACGTCCCTATTCGACACGTACAAGAAGACTTGCGTTAATTAAGACGTAGAACGCAATCAAGGCTCTTGGGATCGAAACGGGCCCAAGTGGGGCATTCCGCGCAATCAAGAAATAAATAATGGCGAGCTCATTAGTGCCTTTTCCTTAAAATATTATTTATTAGTTTCTTATTTTCACGAACATTTTTATTTGAATCCTATTTTTGGCGGACAATTTTAGTGCTTACTCTTATGGAAGATTTTATTAGTTTTTTATTTTCGCGGAAATTACATTTGTATCTTATCTTAAAAGGACATTTTTAGTGCCTTATTTTAGTCGTAGTTTTTATTAGTGCTTTATTTTAGTCGTAGATTTTATTGTTACCTTATTTATAAATGGTTATTTTATAAGTACCCAAACTTCAGTGGATATTATTAGTGTCTTATTTTTAATATAGATTTTTATCAGGGCCTCAATTTATAGTGGATTTTATCTTTGTCCTATTTTAGTGATTATTTTAAATAGGTACCTTATTACTAGGGGAGAATTTTTAATGCCTTAGTTGATTTGGTATTTTAAATCCCTTATTAATAATGAAGGATTTTAGTGCTTTATTTTATCTGGCGTTTTAAGTGTATTATATATAACTAGTGGAGAATTTTAAGTCCCTTGTTTTGTTTAGTATTTAAGTATCTTATTAATAATGGATAATTTTTAGTCCCTTATTTTAATCAGTATTTTAAGTGCCTTTTTTACTAATGGAGAATTCTTAGTGCCTTATTAAGTGCCTTATTTTATTCGGTATTTAACTGCCTTATTAATAGCAGAGTATTTTTAGTGACATATTTAAGGGTGATTTTGGTTATACATTAACAAGGAGTTTTCAAACTGTCTTTTTTTTTATAGCTGACATTGACACGGATTGATAGAGGGGAGTGGGGAGGGGGGGTATAAAAATGATTCAGTCCCGTCTTGACCAGGTTCGGATCTCGGTCAGGTTGTAACGAGATAATTATTTTACTTAATTACTTCCCATTTACACCCAAATTTTTTTTAAATTCTACTTCCCTTAGTGTGAATATGTTGCTAGTTCGAACGGGAAGACGAAAAGAGAAGTTGTGTTCGAGTCCCGGTTAGATACATAGAGGTTTGTTTTACAAATGTTAACTTTCCTCTCTCCGAGCCAATATGGTTTCATTCCTCTTAGGGTCCTTTCTGTCCCCTTTGCTTCAATCGTTAAAACATGTCTGCTCAAATTAGTTGTTTTTTTACTAATAAACAATGTCGGCTGGAGTGGGTTTGTGTTTGAACTCCCCCCCTCCCCCGTAGTTTTGTTTGTGTTTTAAAAACTTTTTAATTTGTTTACAACTTTACTTAAGTCAAGTCGGTCATGTTTGAAGTGGGGAGCATATAGAATATTTCATGGAGCCGGGGGGGACGGAGGGGGGGGGAGACGGTGTGTGGGGTGGGGGGGGGAAGGGGGATAAAAAAAAATGCTGCTAACACACGAGAAGAAAAGGAAAGTTGTAAGCCTTTGGGGCCGAGTGACTAGTTTTATTCTACTTCTTTGGTTGTTTTTTATTTGAAGAAGAGAGAGAGAAAAAAAAAAGAAAGAACTCTTTGCGCATGCGCCAAACTTCATACACACAAGAAACAAGTGAAGATTTCGGAGGCGATTAAGGTTTGCCTACTCTTGAAGAGCTATAGAATTTCTAAAGCGGGTTGCAATGGGAGATACTTGAAAGAATGAGGGGATGAAGTTACTGTAGACTTTTTTTATTTTAAAGTTTAGAAGCTGTTCTGAATAGATTTATAAAGAAGAACAATAAATGAATAGATTTGATAAGAAACTGTCGAATACGGGAAATCATAGAAAACGAAACGCTTTGAAAAGTAATGTAAAGAGTAGTACCGTCCAATCTTCATCAGAAGTTTTTGTTTTGTTTCTAAGCATCGCGTCTCACTCGTTACCCAAGGTACACCTATGAAGGCTGTCTACACGACGTAAGGTGACCTGGCGTTCTAGGGTTGAGGTGTCAGACTTCTGTACTGGCGGCCGGGGTTCAATCCTCGGTCCCGGCACAGATTTATCTGATTTCCAAACCCTTCCTTCACCTCTGACAAGACATCTTGTGAATGTGGGGAATGCCAGGCCTCCACCGTGGTTCGGATCCCACGTTAAACTGTAGGTCCTCCATTTCATCTCACAATCACCCTACCATTACACATTAGCGTAAGTGCGTATAACCCGAACGGGTAGTAAGACGCGGTGCTAATAATAATAATACACGACGTAACCTAAATGAGATGATAAGTGATTATGAAGGTGTAGGCCAGTGGAAACCTTAAATCTGACTTAAGCCTAATTTACCAACCCCTGGCAACTGTTGGGATAATTTCCTTTTAGAGAAAAAAGTGTATCGGCCGGGAATCGATTCCGGGACCCCTAGGTTCGTAGCCAGTTGCACTGGCCACTACACCACGCAGCCGGTTACAAATTGTATTTAATGTGTTAGTAATGAATTAGGTTGGATTTAAAGGAAGTTTACCCGCATTTGCGTGTCGGGAGAGCGGAAAGCCAAATACACCTAATATCATTGACGAGGTACCTGCAGATCTTATAGAAAGAAGCTTTATCTTCTCTCTCTCTCAGTTAACTGTTGCCAAATCTCCTCGCTCTCAGTTATGTCTGGGGTAAGAAAGACTGGCAACCTCGACTATCCAGCGTTGCAAAATTTAGCTACTATTTAAGGGAATATTGACCCACACGAAGACAATAGAACGACAACGCTGTTTCCCCAACCAGGACTATAACCCCAATATCTCTATCGTCGGTAATTTAGATGAATGCGAATGGGACGCCTCAGACGATACGACAACCGAAGCGGGTGACTAATTATAATCTTACACGTAATAACGAAGATAAAAAAAAAAATAATAATAAGGCAGTTAAGTTAAGTCATAGAGCAGGATCTTGCTGACACGTTATTTGTTATCATGTTCATGTAGTCAGCGGCGTTGCGACGCACAAAAGGGCCTCCTCGTCGTTGTAAAATGGGGCAAAATATCCGGACAATAAACTTGAGCGCCCCCGGCTTCTTTTATGAAGGCAAAACCGCAGACACTACATTCATTGTCTCCGTAAAACAATGAGGGTGGGGGGAAGGGGGGAGGATCTGGCTTTTCAAGACATTTTAATTAGAGGGGGTGATGAGCGGGCGGGGAGGTGTTAAAGAAGCTGTATATAGAGAGTAGTATTTTCATATCTAGGTCACCTTAATTTAAACACGTGAGCTCATTATGTTGATATTTATTAATTTTATACTTTAAAACAAATTTTGCATATTCATAAAAAATATATATATTCACGTGAAGAAGCGTTGCAAATCGTTGGTTTCATGTTCTAATACGTCACTTTTGCAGTATACTGAATTGTTGGAGACATGGAAATCATAGTTCGAATCCTGATTTGTTGTAAGTCCTAATGAGGGTACGTTTAATTTAAATTTTCCTTCTTCATTTTTACCCCATTAGAGTAAACCTTAAAACTATGTGTTTAAATGGGAGTTAGAGAAATTATGATTGGGGAGGAGAATGGAAAATTTTCAAAAACCAATAGAAACAATTACTAACAGAACAATTTATTTGATAAGCTGAGGTGCTTATTACTAGAGTGATTCTTTCAAATCAATTCATGTTTAGTTAGTAAATTTAAACTATTTCTTTTGGTGTTCATTTCAACAATGTCTCAGCGTAAGCGAGCAAATATTGATGCAAAGACTGCATGTATATATTTTACTTTTTATAGGTAGTAGTTAATTTGTGGCTTCATCAACATACAAAGTTCTCGCCTTATACGTGTCTGAAATTGTATTTTTGGTAGTTTAGATCAGGGTTTCTCAAACTGCGAGGCGCTAAGGAATTTCAGATGAGGTGTGAACCAATTTTTCACTTCCTTCGACTTGCTAAATTATGATTGACTAAAAAATTCATATTCTGTTTGGCCTATGAAGCAATAAAATTAATTAATATCTTACAAAACTTTATTATTTTTATAAACTTCTACAAAGCTCTTATCAGAAAATAATGAAATCAATTAAATAATAAATGTCTCATTTTTGTATTTTAACGTAAAAAAAAGTTATTTTATTCTAAGAATAAGAGTCTTAACAATTACTTTTAATGTTCATATAAGGCTCAAGAGTATAGAGTTTGAGAAAACCTGGTTTAGATGATTTGCTAAAAATAAGATAATTTACCCAACTAAAATGTGAGCGAAGCCGTGGGCAAACTCGAGTAAGTTAATATGATTATAAAAAATGAATGATTGATTAATTCATTTAGCAAAATTAATAAACAAATATACTTAGAAAGACTGGTAAAATATGCTTTGGCACTTAAAAAGAAATTCAAAATTCAAAATAAGACAAAATTATTAAAATGGTGTGACCACACATGTATGTGCTAACTAATAAAAAACGGTACGGGTACAAACTTTGTATTTCTGGTACAAAACGGTACAAAAACTTGTACAAAACCTTGGCAAAGTAAAAAGTTCAACATACAAAAGTGGTACTACAGGTTAATGGACGTGCTGCTATACCTTGGGAAGTAGTAAATTGAGAAAAGACATATTTTTTGAAACGGTAGTATATACTATTTAACTAAACACTACACATCTCGCCATCTATTAGCATCACTACAAATCATAACGAATGTTTCCTGAGACAGCAAAACATATTTTAATAAATGGTCTAAGAATTAACTTTACAAAAAGTCGTTTGGCCTAAAGGCATTTGGCCTAAAGTCATTTAGCCTACACTTTAGGCCAAATGACGGGTACCCGTAGCAACCCACTTGCTATACCCGATAATATATTTTCTTCTTAAAACCATTATGGCGCCGTCGCGTGTTTATTTATCCATTCAAGTTGCCTGTTGCAAAACACAGGAAGTGTCTCACTAAGTTTATAACCTCCTTGGTCAGTGCCTAGCAAAGAAGCTGAACGCTAATAGAGAGTATAAAACATTTTGGATTTCATATCTCATTTTACTATTCTTTTCTCCATACTGGTAAATAAATCAATACACACAAACTACCTCAACAACTATTACTTCTTAGAAGAATACAAAAATAGCTACAGTACAATTTTCATTGGAAGTTTCTTTCAAAAAAAAATGCAATCAGATATATCTTTTTGTGTGTCAAGATTGATAACATTCAAACATAATGTTATTTTATAGGTATTGATAATATCTATCAAAAGTTACTTGACGTATGAATACGTTAAATAAAATCTAGTAACTTTATCTAGCTTTCTATGAAGATTGGATTGTATGTGACGTTTCTCACGTATAAATGAGGTAATAACAAAGAAAGTAATGGCGGATTTATGACCCTTTGGGAGTTGTACACTGCCTTTTGGGAAATAAGATTGGAAATTAGTCAAGCGAGCTAATTTGTTTATGTCGTCATAAAAAACCACGAACTTAATTGTGGTGAGGTTTTTTTACGTGCTCTTTATGAACACGGGGTTATTTTATCACATTACCAAGGTTTACAATATGAATAGTTTGTTTAAATTAGTGGGTGATGCTGGGGTAAAAATAATTGTTTGAATAAAACACTAATAAACTTTAAAAAAAACAACACATAGACGAGATTTCACTAACACAGACAGCTTCTTCGGGCGCAGAGTGTAAACTGTGGTTCTTAGTTTCAAGGTAGACTGTCAACCGCTGATTTTGTTTTCCAGTAAAGATTACTCTATATAGACGGCACCACTTTGACTAAATAGATAGATATAATTATTATTATTATTATTATTATTATTATTAGCACCGCGTATTACTACCCATTCGTGTTATACGCACTTACGCTAATGTGTAATGGTAGGATGATTGTGAGATGAAATGGAGGACCTACAGTTTAACGTGGGATCCGAACCACGGTGGAGGCCTGGCATTCCCCACATTCACAAGATGTCTTGTCAGAGGTGAAGGAAGGGTTTGGCAATCAGATAAATATGTGCCGGGACCGAGGATTGAACCCCGGACCCCGAGCACAGAGGTCTGACATCTTACCCCTAGACCGCCAGGTCACCCGATAGATAGAAAAACGTATCAGTTGTTTTACATGATAGTATACATTACTATTGTGGTGCCTAATTGTTTGGAAAGCGATAGTAAGTGTGCTGGCAAAAAGAAGAGTCCAGCTAATGATGAGATTAGTTGTCTACCTAGATTTGGTGATACAATGATGGTTCATTCCCCATATTTAGTTGTGAAGGGCTGAAGATGTCGTTACACCTTGGTAGTTGGTATAACACTGATTAAAGTCTAGATTATTATTGGTTTCGGTATATGGTCCTACACAGCTTTATTTATTTTTATTTTATATGGATAACAATTCATTACTTCCGCCCACTAAATTGTTAAAGTCATTTTTAAAATATTTCAAATTGTTGATAAATCAGTCGTCAGTAAAATACCCATAAACAATTGTTCACACCAAAAACAAGTACACGGTGTTATTTTACTAATCACACAAACCCCAGATTTACATTCTAAACGAAATCATTAAAGCCATTTTGGAAATATATCGAATTAGAAAAATTACTATCCGTAAGCTACCCAATAACGAATTTTTGCCCAAAAATCAATTATACAATTCTATTTTTTATATCAAATAAATCCTAGATATGCAGTTTTAAAAAAAATCTTTAAAACCATTTTGGATATTATGGTTTAAAAAAATCACCCCACTACTTAACTATTCTTAAGTTGAGAGTTTTGATCAAAATAAAATTAAAAAAAGTCCCGAGATGTAAATATAAGAAATATAAATCTAAAGTTTGAACCAAATCCATCCAACCTGCTTCGGTGATCACATGGTCTAACCGCGCTAATCTTGTGTTGGACTATACTGCTGAAGATGGGGAGATTGGGATTCGATCCCGGTCGGGTGCATTGAGGGTGGTTTTACTAAATGGTTTTCCAATCTACCTCCAAGTAAATGCTGGTGTATTTCCTTTTAACTAAGCATTTTTCCTAATCCCTAATCCATTAGCGTAATTAGTACATACGTATAACCCGAACGGGTAGTAAGACGCGGTGCTAAAAAAGATATTACAAAAATATCCATCCACCCATTTTCTAACCATGACCAGAGACAGACGGAGTTGTAAAATCCAATCTTTTGGGTTCGGTAAAGAAAGACTCATCCAAATCTTAATATAGTTTTTTTTTTCTCCCGCGTTTACAATACTTTCGCTTGTTATGAGAAAACTACAAATATAATTTAATCATTACCTCCTTGGGTTGTGAGTAATTTAATTTTATGAAAAGGGTGTCATGAATAAAATAAGGTTTAAGGACTTTCGGTTTATAGGTTGATCTTGTAGGCTCCAGTGGTGATATATAGTGACCATGATGATATATAGTGACCAGGATGATATATAGTGACCAGGATGATATATAGTGACCATGATGATATAGTGACCAGGATGATATATAGTGACCAGGATGATATATAGTGACCAGGATGATATATAGTGACCAGGATGATATATAGTGACCATGATGATATATAGTGACCATGATGATATATAGTGACCAAGATGATATATAGTGACCATGATGATATATAGTGACCATGATGATATATAGTGACCATGATGATGTATAGTGACCACGATGATATATAGTGACCACGATGATATATAGTGACCACGATGATATATAGTGACCACGATGATATATAGTGACCACGATGATATAT
>CABFVZ010001272.1:163420-173667 GCA_902151445.1 Timema monikensis
CCCCGGATCTTCTGAAGAGCCGTCTCCGTAGATTGAATTTACGCCGAAAGAGAACAATCAATTCTGAATTTGATTTAAGTTTTTAATAGTTTAGACAGAATTCACATAAAAGAGCAAATCTGAACCTGTGTAACTTCCTAATCCCTCCATTCCCAAAAAAGAACATTGCCATCAAAAATTTCACCAAATATTACAAACCCTATCCTACCACACTAACCATCTAAGCATCCTACCATTTTACTACTTACCCTCAAAGATCTGAAAAGAAACGGTTAAACATCTTACCCTACGTTACCTTACAATCTTCTTTCCTTCTTCTTACCGACCACCGTGGCGTACTTCAGGAAGTACGCGCAGTTCCTAGCGTTCCTCGACAACTCCCTCCTCGAAAGCACTTCTCTCTGCTCACATACCTCTAATTACGGAATCCTTCTCTTCCTCTCGTAGCACTCACAAGTCAGCAGAATATGCCCTGCATATTCATCCACGACGCATGCCAGCAGCCCGGGTTCTCCTTCAGACGAAAGCCATGAGGCTTCCAGTTGAAGTTGCCATGCCCGGTGAATTATTATCAGCACCGCGTCTTACTACCCGTTCGGGTAGTACGCACTTAAGGTAATGTGTAACGGTAGGGTGATTGTGAAATGAAATGGAGGACCTACAGTTTAACGTGGGATCCGAACCACGGTGGAGGCATGGCGTTCCACACATTCACAAGTTGTGATTAATACACGTCTTGTCAGAGGTGAAGGAAGAGTTTGGCAATCAGATAGATCTGTGCCGAGACCGAGGATTGAACCCCGGACCCCGAGCACAGAAGTCCGACACCTTACGCCTAGACCGCCAGGTCACCAAACCATGCCCTGTGAAGAACTACGTGGCGTAGTGTTGTTGAGCACCCACTAATTCTCTATCCTTTCATACACAGAAGGTAAATACATAAAAGTCGCCCTCCCTTTCACTGATGCATCCCATCTCACCTGCCAAACCACGAGGGAGTCAATCTTTTCTTCATCAAGGTCCAATCCGTTCCTCTTCGCCCAGTAGCGTCCAACCCTCTCCCTTACCAATAGGTTGATCGGCATCACTCCTGTAACAACGGGCAAAGCATCATGAGAGACCGTGCTATAGGCCTTGGTCACTGCTAAAGGTTCAAAACTCTGTGCTTATAGAAGAATGATTCTGCTGCGTTGGACCTCCATCCGATGCCGACAGACCACGCATCCGTACGTGAGAAACGACTCCAACAAGACCTTGTACATCTTCCTAAGAGTCAGGAAGTCAGTTGATCCTTGAAACTCTGGATAGTCTTCCGAACGCAGCCTTGGCAACTCCAGCCACCATCCTAAAATGATCATAAAAAGACAAACCCTCATCCAATAGCACACCAAGATATATGTACACCCTTACGTATCGAACGGGCACCCTATCCATACAAACGGTAGGGTCTCATCGCCAAGTGTATCTCCTTGAGCAGCGCCCTCCTGGTCTTCTCCCTCGAAAAGGAGGACAGCGCCTCCCGGCCTCAGGCGAACACCGTCTCCATGGCATGCCAAGCCTTGATCTCCTATTCCTAAAGTAATCCCTGATTACAGTATACAGATTCCGTGGGCATCTTACTCTTCTCAGCTTCTCCATGACCTTACCCAGCACGTTGAGCAAAGTCAACGGCCGGTAAGACTTCGGGTCCGGAGTGTCCCGATATGGAGACTTTAGCAGGATCCTCAGCTCTCCAGCCTTTCACGGGTCGGGGAAGAAAACCTCCATCACCATCTGGTTGGCTATCGCCAGCAGATACTCGGAAATGCAGCTCTAGGACTTCACTATCTCGGCAGATAGTAGATCCAAACCAGGCGCCTTCTTGTTATGGCAACTTCTGACTGCGTCGTGTAGCTCCTCTGTGAACAGAAGAGCGTCCATGCCATCACCTCCATTCTCAGAGCCCGATGTCTTTCCGTGTCCCTGGCGGAGTCATCGTCCTCTCTTAATGGCCTGGCCACATGGCTGACCCTTTCAGCGATGTCGTCTGTGGGCTCCAGGTTCCGCATCTCAAACTCCAATTCCCGCCGGTACTTCATCCAATCCGAACGGGGCACGCAATACCTCGTCCTAGGTCTGACTGTCATTGGAGTCTCTCTCCTTTAACATCCCATCTCGAAGACGATGAGATTGTGATCGCTGCTCGTATCATCTGAAACTCTCCAATTCCTAATTAGTCTACCTAGCCCCTTGATGCTAGAGTCACATCAATATTCGTACCACGACCTATGGGTCCCGCGAAGGTAGTAAACTCCGAGACCTCATTGATGACTATGAGGTTTAGCTCGGCGATTAATTCTTCTATCGCCTCACCCCTGTTGTCCGTCTTAGCGCTGTACCACAGCACCGACTTAACGTTGTTGTCCACCGAAATGATCACCTTCTCCCTCAGTCTTTGGAGCACAATCCAAAGAATAGCAATGCGCGGCTCGATGGGTTCTTTAGGACTGAAATAACAAGACAGGACCAAACACATCCAACTCATGCTGTAACATGGACACAGGTACAGTACTCGTTGGAGAGATAGCTAAGGGACAGAACAACATACTCAGATTTGGCAATATAGATCGCAATTCAATGATGGCCCTCCATCCTCGGGTAGACCATCCTGCCACTATCCCAGCTGGGGATGACTACGTCTCGGGAATAGGGCTCTTGAATAGCCAAAAGATCTATCCTCAAGACCACGATGCTCGTCTTCATCTCATACATGACCAGAATGGACCACCACAGTGCGAGCACACATCCGTCGGAGACTTGCATAACTTGGCGATGTGTCCGAAGCTCTGACACTTGAAGCACCTGGACACGGAGTTGTAGTCCTTGAGACGACAGAAGTTCCACTGGATGTAGACCCCATTGGCACTACTCAGCCGGTTAAGGATCCCCGGGGCACACTCAAGGACCCAGTTGTTGTCTCCGGTGTTCCGACTCCCAACCTTAAAGTGACGTCCGAAGCCGGCATTGAACTCCTCCTTCGTCATCTCCTCGAAGTTCTGTGTCCGGATGGCCTCCTTCATTTCTTCCTCCATCAAGCCCTTCTGCACATCATAGACTAATACTTTCACCTTTACCTCCTGAGAAGCCTCCAGGACGATCCTCTACTTCTAATCCTTCGTCTCCACGAGAAATCCACCCTTGCCGATCTTGCGGACGTTTCAGACCTTAATCCCAGCCACCCCCGGGTTGATGGCTCTCAGGAGATTCCCCTTAGTTTGCTGACTGGTCTGGGCAGGCGTCCTGTGCTCCGGAAAGAACAGGATGACCTTTGGTCTCTCTGTTATCTTCCCCATCTTCTCGGTCAGCTTGGGCGTAATAGGTGGGTGAGCAGCCCGCCCTCCTGCAGCCTTCGTGGCGTAGCCTTATCCCGGTTCACCTGTCTGCACGTCTATCAGCACTCCACCTGAAACTCCAGAAGCAGCAGCAACCACACACTCCCTCAGCTTACCTTGGATTTCCATTCTGATCTCTCCTCGACTCTGCAGTCATCCCCTCAGGAAGGCCACCTCCACCAAGAGCTCCTCCAGGCATCCTCAAATGATATCTATGTTGACTGCCAACACCTCAGCCTGGACAGTGGTGGAAGTCCTCTTCCTCTTCACAAGGCTGTTGATCAGCATCTCCAGGTCTGACAAGCTCCTCTAGCCCCTGGTCCCTGCTGACGCCTCACCGACCTTCCATCTGAAGGTGACGGGCCCAGAGTCCCAGGGATGAAACTCCGGCCTCCCAGTCTACCCCACAGGGCTGTCCAATGTCCATCTCTACAGGCGGTGTCCTAGGAGTCTTCGACGACTCCGTAAAACTCATCCCTAGAACCGACAACACATTGCAGGGAATTAGATCAACAACAAACGAGAGTTCAATTAAAAAGAATTAAATCAGAAATAAATTCCACTAAAAATCAGAGTCCCAATCGATAACAATATAAATTAAAATCAACAACACCGAAAATAAAAAACAAACAAGTCTATTTCCAAGAGCAACCAATTAAAAGTTGAAACAATTACAGTAAAAAGTCAAAAAAGTTTAAAAGAATGGAAAATTTCAGAAAATAATCACTCAATCAATACAATTTTTTTTAATTCAACCTTTCTAATCCCTATAACATTAGCGTAATTAGTAAGTATGCGTATAGCCCGGACGTTTGGACTATACGTATATTTACTAATTACGTTAGTTTCTAGAATGAGAAAGGTTGAATTCAGATTAAGTTCACCCCCATTTGCGCAGAGAGAGTTGAACACCATTTAAGGAAAAAACACCTTTCAGTACACTCGACTGGTATTCGAAAACCCTATCTCCCCATCATCGGCTGTCTAGTCTACTGCGAGAGTAGCGCCTTAGGTCACGCATCCACCGAAGCGGATAATTAAAATAATAGCAAGTCCCTTGTGATTCGATGAAGAATATCAAGACTTGTGCGAATGAGCACAAAATGGAGCAGGTAAACTTACATAACCAAATGATTCCAAGACCTTGTAGAGCACTTTGAGGAGATACTTGGAGAACTAAATACTGTAGGGAGTGTTGAGAGGAGAGAGGGGAAACTAGGTGGGAGAGGGCTGGATCAAGGGTCAGCTCTCTGGCCAAAGTAAAGAAAGGTCAGGCAGGAAATATAGCCTTATGAGGATAGAGGTGGGAAGTCAAGTCTAAAAGTATTTTGCTCCCTGCCGTTCGAGGGAGCAAAGGTTTTTATATTTTGATTACTATTATTTATATCTTTTACCAGGATCAGTGGTCATGCAGACTAAACATTAGGCTCATCTAGTCTGGTTTGCTGGTTATGGGAAGGCTGGGCTTCCGAGTCTCGGTTGGGATTCACTTTGGGGTGTTTAGAGAAAAAAATTAACTAATTTTTATACATGAGTGGGGAGTCAGTGGTTAAGTGAGTGAATGAGTGAGTAAATGAAGAATTATGTTATTGGGCAGGTGTGTGAGTGAGTGAGTGAGTGGGTGGGGAAGGATTATGTTATTGGATAGGGGTATTAGTGGCTGAAGGATTACGTGAGTGAATAGTGATTGAATGAGTGAGTGAATGGGTGGCTGAATGAGCAGGTGTGTGTGTGTGTGTGTTAGTGAGTGTATGAGCGAGTGATTGAGTGAGGGTATGAAGTATTAAGTGGATGAGTGAGTGGATAAAGTATTAAGTGAGTGAATGGGTGGCTGAATGAGCAGGTGTGTGTGTATTAGTGAGTGTATGAGCGAATGATTGAGTGAACGTATGAAGTATTAAGTGAATGAGTGAGTGGATAAAGTATTAAGTCAGAGAGTGGGTGGTTGAGTTTGTGATTATATGAGCGAGTGATTGATTTGAGTGATCGGGTAAGTGATATGCATGTAAAAGGACATATTTTTTGGGGGGAAAAAATGGAATGGTGGCGGTGGCGGTGTAGGAGGGGGTGGGGGTGGGAGGGTAGTGGTGTAACTTCACTGAAAACCTTCCTCCCCCTGATGTAATTCTATAGCAAGCGACGTTCACCTTATAAAATTGTCCTTAACGACCTCTGTAGAGCCAGTATCGATGACACCGTCCTGAGATCCAGGGTGCAGGCAGGGAGGGGAGAAAAACGTAGCCCCGTTATTAGACCTTAAGGAAGAGTTACGGCGATGGATCGACTTAATGTCCGCGAGTACAATCGAGAGGGATTTTTTTTTATCTACTCCTAAGAGTATTAGAAGAATGGGGTGGTTCGTTAAGCACGCGGCGGTAAGTTGTGCAGAGTCCGTCTAATGGTCGATTAAACCGAGATATTGGGTACAAGAGTATTCTCGAACATATCAAAGCGTTGTTTTCTGTATTCTAAATATGACAATGGGGAAATTGGGATGAGTCTAAATATTACTTAATTTTTAAATATATATTTACCCCCCTCCCCCCGCTTTTGTCATTTTCCAAAATAAAGTAAACTTATTTTACTGGTCTTAATTCAAATGCTATACTGTACAATGTATACCAGAAACAAGCAACACATTGCGACCTAAGTTAGGTGTTATCCGTGGAATGAGACGGTATTTTAAGGTGTGGATGCAGGGGACGGGAGAAAAGGGCAGTGTTTGTGCAGTTTTTATAGCAAAACTTTTTGGGGGGGGACAAAATATAATCGAATATTGCTCAAGTAGAGTTTAATTATCTCCACATGTTGATATCAACAGTTGTTGAATATCTGTCTCAAGGGTATCCTGGAATTTAATGACAACTTGTTCTCTTCATTTAAAAAGTTTCTCATCTAATGCCGCTATGCTCATAACAGATATTAAACAACTGTTGATATCACCGTGTGAAGAAAATTATACTCTTTGTTTCTACTGGAGTAATTTTGGAGAAGGAGAAACCATCGAGAACAATTTCCTCTCAGTACACACAGCCCGGATTCGAACCTCGATATGAGAAAATTAAGATAGACAAGCCAAATATTTAGTTCATGTGTTCAAGATGAACGTGAAAAGAGGATAAATTAATTTATTTATTATACCATATCAATAATTTTAGATAATAAGTTAAAATATTTCATATTATATATTCATATTATATATTCATATTAAAATATTTCATATTAAATATGTTTGATTTAAAATACAATATATATTTATTATAATCAATGTTTTATGGGGAAAGGATTGTACACATATATTTTTGAGCAAATACAGGGCGATGAAACAAAGTATCCCGAAAATGAAGCATTTTAGAAAAAAAAAATTATTTCTAACAAAAGTTGTTTGTTTCTTGGGAGGGAAGAGAGCAGTAATAGATATTTTTTATTTTTGGATGTCTTCAAGGCTGTTTCAAGGTCAACTTTGTTTTTTAAATTAAATCTATGTTTTTGCTAATGGCATTTTATTATATAGAAACGAAAAAACCTACAACTTTTCCATGCAACTTTTTTTTATTTAACGTCCATTTTTGAAAATATTTTAACGCGTATTTTTACAACACTTTTTATTCAAGAACATTTTTACTACATTATGTTATTCTTTATTATGTTAAATGCAATATTATTTATAAAATTACTTTAACAAATGATTAAAAAAAATCCATTATCATTGGTATATATTAATGTAATAAACCGTTCTTAAAAAAAATTGTTACATAAAATACAAGTTAAATATCTTGAAAATTTAATGTCAATTAAATAAAAGTTTCAGGCAACATTTTTGCTGTCGTATAAAATAAAATTATGTTAAAATAATTATAGGTTTTCACTTTTAAATAACTTTTAAGATTTCCATCAAATAAAAAATAACTAGTGGTTTCCACCCCCACCCTCCCCCAATTACAAAATTAATAAACCTTTTTCGGAAGTCTAGAATAATTCATATCTTCTGTACAAACTTAAATTTCGATCATTTGTTATAGACGACATTGCTAACGTCTTTCATACAATGTACTATTTACGTTTTAAAATAATGTGACCATTAAGAAGTTTATTTTTTTACAACGTTGAAAATGTCAAGTAATATTGTTTCTTATGAATTTATAAATAATGTTACATTTTGGTACACTTTAACATTATTTTTTTATCGTTCACAAGTTTACAAAAATATGAAAGCTAAACTATTTCAAACTAGAAATCGCTTAAGTAATTCATATTATTTAGAAATATTTTTAAATTATGCTATGGCTATAACTTTATTTTATTTATATCACTTTTTTATAATGGGTGCTTATAATTTCTCATTATCAACAGACAGATATAATTTAAGATACATATAAAGTTAATTAAATAATAGAAGTGGTATTGATACTATAATAATTTCAATTTCAATTTCCTTTATTATAGTGCCATCCAACAGTCGTAAGACCTATAACAGGACAGCACTGAAAGTACACATTACCATACAAATACATATATTTACACGAGAAAAACAAAAGTAATTAATAATGATAATAAAAAATAGCAATAATAACAAAAAAATAAAGAGTGGTTAAAAGCAGTAACAATATAAATCAGAATATTATAAAATTTCGGTACTATCGGCAGAACCTCTTAGTGATAAATTATTGATATGGGATAGCCTTAAATAACTCTCCGAGTTTAGTTTTCCTTTTATGATAAAAGTCGAATTCGACAAATCTAGAATTGGCGCTATGGATACAACGACCTATAGGGCTCATCTTATAAGAGCTATCGAGAAAAAATAATTTTGGATTACGAGAAGCTTGAGAAGGGATATGAATGCCTACATGATCAAGGGCCAATTTGCAAGAAATTTTGTTATTGAAAATATTAAAAACAAAAAGGGCATCACAATAAAGTCTACGTGAGAAGAGAGTTTGGAGCCCTAAGAGGTTTCTAATTCTTTTGTCATAATCATAATAAATCAGGTTAGTAAAGTATTTATCATAACAAGCAGCCACAAATTTTCTTTGAACGTAATAATAATAATAATAATAATAATAATACATTATATCCCATAAATAAAAGAAGACCCAATTAGATAAATTATACTCTTTCCTGTTAAAATTTTCTTGCTAGTGTGATGTAACTGGAATTATATTACGAATGAAGAATTTTGAGATAAAACTTAAAGGGGAAATATATAACAAGTCCTTTAAACCTCCAACTTAAGCTAGTTTAATTATAAAACTTTACAATGAGATTCAACGAAGGGATAATACAATATATATATATATATATATATATATAAATGAATACTTGAGTCTGTAGAAAATTCCAACTTTTCTAAATAAAAAAAATTAATAAGGAAAAGTTAGATAAATGAAACTAATTTATATACTTTATTATTTTCTTTGTAATGTAAATATTTCAAACAACAGTTTAAAAAAAGACATATTGGAATGGGGAAATGTTTGAAACATAATTCGACAAAAATATCTAGTCACATTAACACCATTATCTGGAATTTCCATAATTTTAATTTGGTCACATTTCAGAAATGGACTATTGGTTTTCTGTATATATATATAAAAATAGATTTTATGAAATTTCATAAAAGATAGAGACTTCACGTTTATTGAAATATATTACCATATTTTATAGCACTCATTTTAATAAATGTTTAGTAAGACATTCATATATTTAATATAATGTAGCTCGACCTTATTAAAGATATAGATTTTCTTTTTTATTAACAGGGGATGAGGAAGGCTGAATTTATAAAAAGTGCACCCACATTTGTGTGGTAGAAAACCATCTTAAGTGCACCATACAAGGGCTTTGAACCCCGATTTCACCGGCATCGGCAATCTAGTCTATAACGAGAGTGACGCCTTAGACCATTCGGCCACTGAAGTGGGGTTTAAGATATTAATTAGGAATAAAATATAAGTTACAAATGGCTGGGAACACATTTAATAGCATATTCTCCGTTATAAAGTGACGAAGCAAATATATGAAGGTAGAGTGTTTGGATCAAAAGGACGTGGTAGGCCTTGTAAGACGTGGCTAAATGTAGTAGATGAATGTGTGAAAAAGAGAAACATTAATAGTTTTAATAATAAAAGAGCTTGTATGACTCGGTGTATGGATGTTGTTGAAGAGAAGGGAGTATGCAAGGATAGGGAAGTGTGGAGAAAGTTAGTGAGAATGGATTAAGTACAGAGTTGTTTTTTTTAGCTATATGCACATTTTATTGCCTACCCCGTAAGGGGCCAGCATGATTAGGAATGTAGGTAGGTAGGCTTTAGGTCTTGTGAATTAAAAATGAGTTGAACAATTTTTTCTCAATTTTTACTAACCGAGTTGATTTTTTTTCTTATTTTTACTAAACTGGTCTGATAGTTTCAAAAGCTAAATAAATCATTAAAAAGTGAAAATCGGCGAAGAATATCATTAAAGAAGAGCAGATATTTTAACGCAGCCGTTAAATTTCGTCCAGACCAATGCAATTCAATATCGGAAACATCCGATTTATATCGATATAACTTGATCGATAGACTGTCGATATTTACCTTGTAATACTGTATATCAATGATCGATACATTGTCGATATATACCTTGTAGTATTATTATTTTATTACTAGCACCACGTCTTACTACCCATTCGGGTTATACGCACTTACACTAATGTGTAATGATGGTAGGGTTGTTGTGAGATAAATTGGAGGACCTACAGTTTAACGTGGGATCCGAACCACGGTGCAGGCCTGGCATTCCACACATTCACAAGTTGTGATTAATACACGTCTTGTCAGAGGTGAAGGGAGGGTTTGGTAATCAGATAAATCTGTGCCGGGACCGAGGATTGAA
>CABFVZ010001272.1:176675-190206 GCA_902151445.1 Timema monikensis
CCCCCCTCCTCCTCGGGGGATACGTCGAGAACTAAGGTGCTGTCTGCCGTAACTATAGGAGAGCCGTAATCTTGTTGGCGGAAACGTTTTATGGGCCGTATTAGAATTACTATAAGGACTCTCGCATGCAATCTCATTAATACTAATTGTATTTCAAGCGTCTCGACGACATAATTAGAATTTATGCACCCCCTTCCCCTCCCCTGCGTAACATTATATACACATATACATTTCTTTGAGATGACAAAGATTTTAAAATTTATATTTACTACCCGTTCGGGTTATACGCTTAAGTACTTATTACGTTAATGAATTAGAAATTTGGAAAGGTTGAATTTGGAGGAAGTGAGCCCGCATATTTGTGGAGGGAGAGTGGAAAACCATTTGGAAAAAAACACCCCCAGTTCATCCTACTGAGATTCGAACCTCGATCTCCCCGTCCTCGGCAGTCTAGCTCTCAATACGACTAGCGCGTTAACGCCACCGAGGCGGGTCATTATGAAGTTATATAGTCGCGAGGTTCGGGGGACTAAAAGTATGCACACACACACACACACGCACACACACACACACGCACACAACACGAAGTCTGTTCCCCGTTGTTTATTTATAAAGGGTCAGCCTAATTTCACGTTTTTTATCACAATTTAAACCAATAAAGGATTAATATTTAAACATAATTTAAGATTAAAATATAATCAAACTTGTCTGAAATAAAAAATGTACTCTTTTCTATAAGACTCTTTGTATGACAAATTGAATTGTAGCGTTGGGTGTATGGTACTACAGTAGCCCCATGGCTTCTTTGGTGCTGACTGACAGCTCACAGCTAAAAGCTTTGAAAAGTTACCAGACCAAATTATGTATCCCTACGCCGAACAATATGATCTGCAAAAACATGTGTTTAGCAGCTGTCACTTATGACAGTCAAAATTTAGATATACATACCTAAATGTTGACTGTCAGAAGTCAGCTGTGAGCTGTCAGTCAGCAACAAAGAAGCCATGGGGCTACTGTAGCTATACCATTCTGTGTTAAGTCAGTTTGTAAGTTGTGTAAAAATATGTCTTTAGAAAGTCCACATTAAATGCCTGATAAATATAAATATATTTTAAGTATATCTTTTAAATTTATTTATTAACTAACCTCTGATAATAAAAGTTTAGTCTAACTCTCTGAGGTTTATTTATTTACAACCCCAAATCATTAAGTGATAAAATAAAAATATAAAAACCTTTCTAAAATGACCTACCTAATACTAAACAGTTTTTTCCTTCCGTTCTGTGTTTTTCAAAGCATTTACAACGACCTCCCCCCTATTTCTTTACTTGACACGGATAAGAAGTAAAAGAAAATTTAAGATTAAATCTCAGAGTTAGAAGAAATCTGATCCCTCTTTACTGAGTCTGTCGGCTGTAAAGAAACGTGAGATAAAGATGTACTGACTGTACGTACAGTACTGTTTATAGCAGGTTGTCTTGGAGGTAAAGTGTTGAGAAGGAGCGTTAAAATTATGTTTTTAAAAGAAATACTTCCACACATACAAATAAAAACACATGTGTGTATACATATGTCTGTGAAAGTATTTAAAAAACACATTAATATTAACGCACATGCTTTCATACACTCTTACATATAAAAATATATATGCAAATAAATGTTTTATATACTCACTTTTCTCTTTGGGGGTTCCCCCCCAAAACCCAGAGAGTTTTCTTTGCCAGTGGATGTTAACTAATGTAATTCCAGCGTTGTTTTGAACGTAACAACTTAAAGTTACCAGTATTGTTTGGATATACCGCACCGACTTTAAAGTTGCTACGCCATTTTAATTTTTTTTCGAGGGTTATTTTTTTTTTAAACTTTTTGGAATTTTCCCGTCGGTTACAGGTTAGAAGCTATAAGTTTGCTAAATTTCAAGTTTCTAGTTCATCTGGAAGTGGGTAAACAATGTCAATGAGTCAGTCACGTGGCTTTATAGTAGTATAATACATATATAATTATATATTATGTTTACAAAAAACTCTTTCACACAGACATATATATATATATATATCTATATAAAAGCGTTTTTTTAATAACAAAATAAATAACGCACGTAAAAATCTTCCCTATACAAAGATGTAAATAATTCTAAGAGAAGGTTCTCAAACATCTGAAGTAAAACTAAAAGATATAGCTTAATTTGTGACCCAATCAATGTATTATGATTATGAAGTTATAAAATTATAAGAGATTAGATTGAGTTGTAATAAATATTAGACAAGTTTAAGAAGTATTCAAAATATCATTGATTAATTCATATTGTGAAGAATGACAGTCAAAACATATTAAAATAACTTTTTGAAACAAAATACCTTATTAAAATTAGGACATTTAATTTAAGAGTATCAGACTCATGAATAAATGATAAGATAATAATTATATATAGATTTATAATTAAATATACTATTCACTTAATATTTTAACAAACTTTAACTGATAATGGTACATATTTAGTTTTGTTTACTTAGTAATTTAATTGGAATAGAAATTAATGAGTATTAGTGTTTTATTTGCAAAATTAAAGTTTATATTAGATATTTATAATGGAATATAGTAAATAATAATAATTGGGAGTCTACTAATAATTGATGATGCGTTGTAAGAAATCCCTTTTTCCTTACGATGTTCCTGTAAGAGCGGTCCCCATTTGACGACTAGTTATTATGTAACCCGCCTCGGTGGCGTAGTTGGTTAACGCGATAGTCGTGTTGAGCCCAACTGCTGAAGACGGGGAGATCAGGGTTCGATTCTTGGTCGGGTGAACTGGGGGTGGTTTTTCCTAAATGGTTTTCCACTCTCCCTCCACGCAAATACGGGTTCACTTCCTTTAATTAAACCTTACAAATTCCTAATCCATTAGCGTAATTAGTACTTAAGCGTATAACCCGAACGGGTAGTAAGATATAGTGCTAAATAATAATAATAATAATTATTATTATTAATATGTAGTTCTACATCCTTCTCAGGTCTTTAATAAAGACACATACATAAGATGTGGTTAGATTGGTGTGTAATAATTGATAAAATAATAATGGAGTAAAAAATATAGCTTATCATTGAAAAATATGGAGAGTAAACCCAAAGTTGAGAGCTAAGAAGTTATTAACGAAACTGCATAAAAGATACAGCACTAAAAAGTTTTCGACCATTTCGCTCAGGCTCGCAAATTGTTATAAAATCAAATCAAAAAACATACCCTCCATTAATATAATTCTGGTTGCGCCACTGACACTATAAAGCTCAAAGACTATGTTTCATTTCGAGAGCTATATGACCTTTACTCTAAAACAAAAAGGAAAGTAACTACGAGGAAGGATATAATATTGTGGAGTTTTTAAAAAAAATACTAAAAACCAACATTTGGCGTGTTTGCGTGACATTTCGACTTTATGTAGTACGTCGTCATGTCAACAGATGGAGACGGTACCAATAGATTACCACCATACGTCACCGTGACGTCACGAGTGTTGATTACAGGGGTAGGTTGAAACTATACGCGTGAATTGTTTCTCAACGTTCGTTAGAACATCCATAGTTCCGGTACCAATGGTAATACAGCAATACAAGGATTTTAATGAACATTGTAATTTAGTAATAATAATAATATAGGGCAATACAATATTGTGGAAAAATTAAACCAAAAATCATTAATAAAATAATATATTATTATTATTAGCACCACTTCTTACTACCCGTTCGGGTTATACGCTTAAGTACTAATTACACTAATGGATTAGGAATTGGGAAGGTTGAATTAAAGGAAGTGAACAGTGGAGGGAGAGTGGAAGACCATTTAGGAAAAACCACCCCCAGTTCACCCGACCGAGATTTGAACCTCGATCTCCCCGTCCTCAGCAGCCGAGCTCAACAAGACAAGCGCGTTAGCCAACTACGCGACCGAGGCGGGTAATTTAAAGATTTTAACTGGCCAGAGCTTGCGCCTATATTTCTGTGGAAATAACGGTTAAAAAATATCCAACCAGATTATCCGGTGCTTAGCTAATAGTCCTCAAATCTTATAAGTGTTCTGCCATGCAAACCTTTGTGGATGATTTAAAAATTAAAAGTAGTGTTATTTTACAACCAAAACCTTATCTTCAACTTTGTTTCGCATTTATTAAAGTACCTTCCCAAATCCATATAAATTATAATTTATTTAAAAGAAAACCCGCCTCGGTGGCGTAGTTAGCTAACGCGCTAGTCGAGTTGAGCCCGACTACTGAGGACGGGGAGATCGAGGTTCGAATCTCGGTCAGGTGAACTGGGGGTGGTTTTCCTAAAATGTTTTTTCCACTTTCCCTCCACGCAAATGCGGGTTCAATTCCTCTAATTTAACCTTCCCAATTCCTAATCCATCAAAGTAATTAGTACTTAAAACGTATGACCCGAACGGGTAGTAAGACGCGGTGCCAAATAATAATATTTAAAAAATGTTATTTTACTAAGAAAGACATTTTATAAACTTACTCTCGCGAATATACACATAATAAATTGTTAATCCTTCTAAATCCACATCCTTTGAACTCTTTACTCTTTTTCTAAAAAGAATAATAAAATAAAAATGAAGCTCTTATGGATATTATTTTTATCATTCCGTAATAATCTTTTTTTTTTCATAATATATTCTTGGCTCATCATCTAAACGGGACAAACTATTTCCCCGCCAAGTTCAAGGTTCCTGCGAACATCAATTTTGAATTCTTAAGAGGGTATTGTTGAGTTTTATTTTTTGGGGGTAAAGGGAATGGGTATCGCATATAAATTGAATATTATCACCCTCGAAGTTAGTTCTTGTCCGACTGTGTTTGCTACTGAATCTTTAAAAACCCACTCCCCCCCCCCTCCCAATATCGTGGCATTGACGCGGCAATAAAGGTAATACTGTCATCAATGGTTTATTTATATAAAGGTGTATAAAAAGAGAAAAGAATTCTATATATTTTTAATAAACTTTTTAATAATTGTAATACATTTATTTGTATCAGTTGAAGTTTGGGGTTCTATCTCAGCTGGCTACGCTGTAGTTTTTTTCTTCGCAGTGTGATTTTCCTACCTCTCTCTAGTATTACTAGCACTACCATTAGTATCTACTGCCATTAGTGTGTAATACCATTAGTGAGTACTGCCATCATAATGTACTATCATTAGTGTGTACAATTAGTGTATATTATTATTGGTATGCACTGCCATTAGTACGTAATATTAGTGTGTACTATAATTAGTACGAACTGACATCTTCCTGAGAGTCCAAGTTTCTACTCCAAGTGTAGCATTTCATCAGTCTCTTCCTCAGTTCCAAACTCGACTCTCTGATCGGCAGTAACTTCTTGTTGAAAGCTTCCTTGGCCATGGACATCCTCGAAATAATTTTCTTGGCGCAGTATGCATCTTTTGTCAGCAGGCTTCCCAGGTACTTTAAACTACAGTAGTCCCGTGGCTTCTTTGGTGCTTACTGACAGCTCACAGCTGACTTCTAACAGTCAACATTTAGGTATATACCTGTCAGAAGTGACAGCTGCTAAACACATTTTTGCAGATCATATGGTTAGGCGTAGGGATACATAATTTGGTCTGGTAGCTTTCCAAAGCCATCAGTCGGCACCAAAGAAGCCATGGGGCTACCGTATCTATGTTTGACCACGATAGGTCTCCACAATATCTGCCATCGTCACTCACAACCGTCTGAACTCCAGTCGGATGGGCTTCTGGTTGATTTTTGTTGAGATCAAGTTTTGTCCCCTCATCGGCCCCAATATGTTTCTTAAGACGTCTGTCGGTAAACGTCTTCAGGTCAGCTGTCCATTACCTTATTACGGGTTCGATTCCCGTGTCCAGGTGTCATTTTTCAATTTTCAGAATATGATATATATGTGGTGTTAAGCCTCACTAAAATGTTAGATGATAGCTTCAGCTATCTGATTCATTAATATACTTATTAATATAGTTAAATATGGATATTCCGGACGAGTATTAAGACGCGATGAGTAAAAAAACAAAAATTCAAATCAAGATATATCTGGAAAGAATATGCCTTTCCTTCTTTAAAAGCGTCTGAACCAACCTCTTGAACCCTCACTACCAGCTGTGATCTAATGAGGTCAAAGTTGTTAGCGGTCACAACTCTTACCGTCTTCTGAAAAAAGAAAAAAAAAAAAACCTCGCGAAGGCACCAAATAAATAACACGAATCGATACCAACCAAATGTTTCCTACATAAGTATTTTGTTTCATTTTATTTCTCACTCTTGTCTCCTTTTCTTTAGTTCTGAGAATTTTTTTTATGGAAGATACGTTTTATCTCTTTAAAGAGTAAGAAAGTGAAGAGGAGACAAAATATAAGGTTACGTGTCCTTTTGTTCTGCGTGTTTTTTTGATATTTCTTTTTGTTCCTTCATGACTGAAGAACCTGAAAGGTTTAGACCATAAGTAAAGTTTCAATTTCCCAGCGCGATAGGTTCAACCACGTGGTCAGTACGGACCTAGGCTTAGAGAAGAAAGGTTAGACATTGTGGTTTCTCACTCCAAATCCAAGCGAATACCAGGGAAGTATTGCTCACACCATCGGGGCTACCTAGTGTTAGAGAAAGGAGGCTAGACCTTGAGGTTTCTCACTCCAACTCCAAGCGGATACTAGTGTGGCTTCTTTTAAAAAAAGTCACTAAGACAATTCTAGATATTGGGAGAAAGCGTAGATGAAATGCACCAGCATTAGAATTTAGAGAAGAAGTGATAAGCCGCATATGGCAAAGGCAAACTATCACGGATTTGAACCCCAACCTCTCTTTGACAAGCAAACTAGTCCAAAAATTAGAAAGACGAGTTAGACCATTAGACCATCGAGGTCTAACCCAATTTTCTTACGAATGGCCATAACTGACAGCTAAGAAATCTACTAAATCTACTTTCATGTATGCATACGTCAAGTCAAACGATCTTCAGCTGTCACTTTCGATACATATTATTAATACCTATAAAATAACACTAATGATATAATAAAATGTTAACAAATTTGACCACATATTTTTTTTTTCTAGAATGTGTTCCAAATGTACATTCGTAAAAAAATAAATGCATAGTAGACAAATTAGTCCCCGAGGTAAAAGTTAACCTTTTATAAATATCGATGCGGAGGGTCCGAACCCTAGTACCATACCTCATACCCGCCTCAGCAGTAAAGTTGTCCAACGCGCTAGTTTCGTGTTGAGCTAGACTGCTGAGGACCGGGAGATCGAGATTCGAATCTCGCTCGGGTGAAATGAGAGGACTGCCCCACCCCTAAACGATTTTTTCCACTCTCCCTCCACTCAAATGCGGGTTTCTTTTCCTGTAAATTCAACCTTCCCGATTCCTAACACATTAACGGAATTAGTACTTAAGCGTATAGCCCGAATGGGTAGTAAGACGCGGTACTGAATAAACCATACCTCATCAGGTATGCGTGGGGAACATACATGTCCTATCAATGGTGATACGGTTGGCTGGACGGGTGGGCCCCACCATTGAGACCAGTCCCATTCAATCGGACATAGAGACTGATTACTTTGATTGATTCGACTGAGGGAGGGAGGGGGAAGTAGGGGAGGAAATTAAACAGCTACTCTGACTAAAGGGAGCGGGGGTCAGCTTTCATTTACAAATGGAATAAAGCAACGATATTAAAATAAAGTACATATTAAAGGCGAAGCTTAGGGGATTGGATGGTTATAATTACGGCAAACAGCTTTATCTTAATCATCTCTAAATGGATTTTAAAAATGACACCTGGACACGGTTCGATTCCCGTGTCCAGGTATGATTTTTTGAATTATACTACCCGCCTCGGTGGCGTAGTTGGCTAACGCGCTTGTCGTGTTTAGCTCGACTGCCGAGGACGGGGAGATCGAGGTTCAAATCTAGGTCGGGTGAACTGGGAGTGGCTTTTCCTAAATGGTTTTCCTCTCTCCCTCCACGCAAATGCGGGTTTAATTCGACCTTCCCAATTCCTAATTAGTAATTAGTACTTAAAGCGTATAACCCGAACGGGTAGTAAGACGCGGTGCTAATATTATATTATATTATTGATTTATACTAATCTTACTTAAAAGGTTTTTTTAGCACCGCGTCTTACTACCCGTCCGAGTTATACGCTTATGTACTAATTACGGTAATGGTTTTAGGGATTAGGAAATATATAATTAGAAGACTTGTACCAGCGTGGAGGGAGAGGTAAAAACAATTTGGGGGAAAATCACCCCTAGTACACCCTAACCAGATTCGAACCTCGATCTCACCGTCACTAGCCGTCTAGTCTACTGCGAGAGTAGCGCGCATGAAGCCTCCGAAGCGGGTCCATGAATATATCTTGAAACACAGTAACCAATGTGATCATCAATAGAATAATTTATACATAATGGCATGGAGTTGAGAAGATCAGTTGGACAGACAGACAGGATGACAAATGAAGAGTGGGTGAGATGAGAACCATTTTGGATGTGATTCTTCGGTACAAAGCAAACAGGATCGGACACATCCTTAGGAGAAACTGTCGTCTGTATGACGTCATAGGAGGAAAGGTTGAGGGAAAGAGGAGTTTGGGAAGAAGGTGGCTAAGAAAATGGGACAACTTAAAGGAAAGCGGGGGAAAATATTAATTTAAATAAAATATATTTAATTGGTTAACAAGCTCAAAATTAAAAGAGAATTGTAAGAAACAGTTGATATCTGATAATAAATATTTAATATTTACAGTATTATTATTATTATTATTATTAATATTAATACCGAGTCTTATTAGCAGTTCGGGTTATACGCACTTACACTAAGGTAGGGTGATGAGATGAAATGGAGGACCTACAGTTTAACGTTGAATCCGAACCACGGTGGAGGTCTGGCATTCCACACATTCACAAGTTGTGATTAATACACGTCTTGTCAGAGGTGAAGGAAGGGTTTGGTAATCAGATAAATCTTTGCCGGGACCGAGGATTGAACCCCGAACCCCCAGCATTGAAGTCTGACACCTTACCCCTAGCCCATCAGATCAATTTAATAATATTAATTTCAGAACATATCACGTGTTGTACATCAGTTAAATAAATGAAAATTTGACTTAACTCATTCAAGTGTAATTCAAAATTCGTTAAAATACTGTACCCTTGTATTCTCGCGGTTAATCAGAATTTTCGTTAATCCGAAAAATCTTATGAACCAATTAGTTCGAATTAACAAGGTTCTAGAGTGTGTGTGTGTGTGTGTGTGTATGTATATATATATATATATTATAAACTCAACTACCCATAAATTACATTCACAGCCCGAAGCATAGCAATTGTAACCAAATGCTCTTAATTAAAAATATAAAATAAAAATCTCTCCTTTTAAAAAAAAAAATAGATAGGGTGGTTTAATAAATCACTTCTCTTCCTATAAAATATACATATTTAATGTTAGAGGAGATATCCGCTCTAAATCTAAATCCTTTGAATAAATCCAAGTGTATTTTTAGTAACTTAAAAAAAAGGGGGTGGGGGTGAATTTCTTTACAATCCTGTGGGAGTTGAAAAAGGCTGAATGGCGATTGGATTGTCTTCTTATTGGATTCCAACTCACGCCTTACTTTTTCATCGAAACTCTTTGGTGTTCTTGTTTCCCAGCATGTAACTGTTCTTGTGGTTTTATTAGAAACACCAATACGTATTGTTTACGACACCAACATCTATCTTACATGACCTCCAAAACCAAAATGTTTATCTTTACTGTTTAGATAACACAATACAATAAGCAAATTCACTTATATTTTTATTGTCCATTTAAAGATTCAAAATGTCAGAATCTATATTTTTCGAACTTCAATTTGACTAGTTTTATTGTTACTATTATTTTCAAACAAATGATAAAACTTTACTATATTACAAAACAAAAGATAACTTTGAAACTTATACAAATCTATATTAAGGAAATCTTGATGCAAAATTTTTGGGAATTAATGCTCAACAAAATATTTCAACAAAAGTTTTAAATACTATGACACCTAAAAATTGATCTTGAAGCTTTATTTATCAAATATAGTAGGATTTATGGTCATAATAAACTTTTAGGAAATACGACTATACGTTTTTTGCGGTCAATTGATAACATTTTACTATATTAGTAAAGTTCTTTTATAGGTATTTATAATATCCATCAAAAGTTACATCTACAGATCACATGACTTGACGTATGAATACATGAAAGTAGAGCTAGAAACTTTTCCCCAGAAGATGAAGTTTAGGGTATAAAAAAGGTATACGATTATAGGACATGATGTAGAACTCAATTTGTACAACACAACGAACCTGTCGAAAGACAGGACACCTAATAATAATAATAAAATTAAATGTACATTTTAATTATTATATCTTTTCCCCTAGAAAGGCGAGATATGAATTACTTGGGAGAATTCTATCAAACTGATTATCATTTTCTCTTCTTTTTTTAAAAAAATATGATAGCTTAGGCATCACATAATGTGCCAAAAAAATAATAATCAAAATTTCAAAAAATACATTCTATAAAGGAAAGCTAAAAATTAAAAAACAAACAAAAAAAAATAATTTGTTTCGACATAAATTTTTTCGAGATCTATTAAACCGGTCAAACACCTTAGTTAATATAATAATAATAATAATAATAATATTATTTAGCACCACGTCTTACTACCCGTTCGGGTTATACGCTTTAAGTACTAATTACGCTAATGGATTAGGAATTGGGAAGGTTGAATTAGAGGAAGTAAACCCGCATTTGCGTGGAGGGAGAGTGGAAAACCATTTAGGAAAAACCACCCCCAGTTCACCCGACCGAGATTCGAACCTCGATCTCCCCGTCCTCAGCAGTAGAGCTCAACGCGATTAACGCGTTAGCCAACTACGCCACCGAGGCGGGTAACACACCTTAGTTAAGTCGGTAGTATGTATGTCTACTTATCTCAGCGTACAGAGTTCACTTTAATAAATGTAATAGTGTATGTTGTTTTCAACAGTGATTTTTATTATTATTATTATTATTATTCCTAACATAGCCAAAAAATCTATCATTGGTAAAATGTGTGTTTCTCTTTTCACAGTGATAAAATGACGACTGAGAGCTGAATGTTGTGTCTTATATAGATTTAACTAAGTGGTGTATTGATTTAATAAATCGAATAAATAAACAAATAAAATAAATCCATCAAACTGTCATAACCACGGAGCAATGTTTGAATATTATTTTGATTTTCATAACTCGAGTGGCTTAGCTCATTTGAAGTAACGAACAAGAAAGTTTGCAGAGGAGTACTAACAGTTCATAACAATAATCGAACTAGTTGGCCAGAAAAGTGTCCATTGCGGGGTATAAGATTTTTTTTGTTTGCATTGTGGCTGTCACAATTCCATCGATATCGCAGACGGCCACTTTATCCGACCACATCTTTGGGTCATCAGTAAAATTTGTACTTAGAGGGGCAAAACATGTTCAAACTGTAGCTTGTTTTTAATACTAACCCTGTGACTTAGAGAGACATGAGAAGGTTATCGTATAAAATAAACTATTTAATAACAATATTGTTTCATAATAAGTTTCCTTTTAGACAAACGAACACTGTAATTATCACCAAAATGTTTCTCTGTAAAGTTTATTCAAAACTCTAGCAAAGCGTGCTGTTAATTTATATACTCATAAGTATCGTCTATAAATAGACTGTCAAATTGTTCCCAACATTTTACCCCTTTAACTAACTTCTGTTTTATATCTAACACTAAATAATACTCGTTTTCAAAGAGTTCCTAAACATATTATAGAAGACATGAAAGGAAAGTTTCACTTAATTTTCGTCCCGTCAAACTTTCCCAAGTATTTCAAGGGAATGAGAGTTATGTAGCTGACTTAGTTTGATGTAAGTTTAATACGTAGACCCCCCCTGACCCCACCATACCCCTTTTTACCCCCTAATAGTATCTTAATAACGGCAGAATATTCTACAAATAGTCAGAACCTTCAGATGGCGCGCAACATTTATTTCAAGTTTTCCTCTCTCGTCTGTTTAAGGCGAGGTTGTAGGGAAAGCGAGAAACTGTCAAAGGTTTTTGCAATTTTTTTATCAAAACTTTTTTTTTGTAAAAATAAATTAAATATTGTTCCAGTAAAAACACAAGAGTTTAATTATATTCCCACGGTGATATCAACAGTTGTTAAATATCTGTCAAGGGTGTCCTGAAATTTAATGACAACTTTTTCTCTCCATTTAAAAAGTTCATCATCTAATGACACCATGCTCATGACAGATATTCAACAACTGTTGATATCAACATGTGTAGAAAAACCAACTATATGTTTCTACTGGAACAATATTTTATTTATTTGACAACAATTTTTTTAATATATAACACTACAAAACAATTAACGTCTCTGGGAATCCCCACACTCCTACCTCAAGAGTAGGGCTCAACAAGATCATAAAAAAAAGTCATTAGTTTTAAATGTACAATAACTATAAAATATAATTTAAAAAACAAAAACAATCCATATCGTGAGCCCGCAAGCTATACCGACAGAGCGGCCACCTTTGTTAACAATAATAGTGCCAGCATTTGCGGATTGAGGGTGTCATCTGGTCAGCAGAATAAAAACCCTCCGGCCATACATTTCAGTTTCCTAAAGAATAGCGCTAATTATTTATTCAATTAGCTCCTCACTTTGTCCTCACGAAGCCGAGTTTGAGCCCGTTACTGACACACTGCTTAACAGAAAATTCCGGAAGCGCCGAGGATCGAACCCGAGACCTCTGGATCTGACCACTAGACCAGAGAGGCAAGTTAGCACTTGTAAGATAGATTGTACATGACTGGCGAGATGTGGAAGATGGAATTAATCTTTAATTTGCCTATGTAGCAGTATCAGGTATCGTATTATTTAATTAAAAATAACACCTGGACACGAGAATCGAACCAGGGACCCTCATATATACTCTACCTTAAACTATGAGTAAAGAATAACGCAGAACAGGCATATTTTTTTCCCTCAAATTTAAGGATACAAAATTATAGACAATTACAATCAGAAAGTGCACGTTAAATACATATATTAAAATAATACATTACTCCACAATCGATTATTCATTTGAATTTAAATATTCCTTAGCCGGTTACTAAGACTCTGAATGGAGTCGAAGAAAGAAGGGGTGGTGGTGGGGAGGGGAATTTCATCAAATAGAGTGAAGGTTTCCAAGGAGGCCATAAATCTCTCGATTCTCGCCAGGTCAAGGGAAGTATTGAAGTGTCCTATTGAAGAGAAACAAGAAAAGCTCACTTTGACCTTGACCTGTCAACCCAGTCCCCCCCCCCACCCCCCCCTGATGGGTAGTCGAGGGGAACACAGATTGAAGGAGGCCACCGCCTTGTAAAAAGAGGACGATTTCTCCGGGTTACCGCGGAGTTGACGACTTACGCTTCGTTGTTGGGGCTTTTGTGGATTGTTCCCTCACACGCTAT
>CABFVZ010001272.1:190262-206995 GCA_902151445.1 Timema monikensis
GTGTTTTACTGTTAGTCCTAAATTAATGGGGGAGGGGGGGGGGGGACCTTTGAGGACAGGATCTACGGGGCGAAAACAAAAACTCATCATCGGTTTATCAACCTTCTTAGCCTTTCAATCGTTTATTAATTTATTTAGTTTTCTGTCGCAGCGTCTTACTACCCGTTCGGGTTGTACGCGTTTGTACTAGTGACGTCACTATTGGAAGCATAAAGCCACAATCGAGACGCCTGTGGCTGTGATATCAATGCCAGCTCTAAGTATCAGATGATATCCACACGTACATTACAGACTCTGCCTTAAATATGAATGAAGAATACTCTCGCAGTAGACTAGACTGCCGATGACGGGGATATCGAGGTTCGAATCTCGGCCGGAGATACTGAGGGTGGTTTTCCACTCTTCCACCACGCAAATGCGGATACACTTCCTCTAAATATAGCCTTCATAATCCCTAAAACCATTAGCGTAATTAGTGCATAAGTGTATATTCCGAACGGATAGTAAGACGCGGTGATTTTTTTAAAGCCAAGAATGACCCTGAGCAAAGGAAAACCCTTGATAGAGTATTGGGACGCTAAGTCATAGGTCCCGTGTTCGATTCCTGTGTTCAGGTGTTATTTTCCAATATATTCGAAATATAGTAAGTGATAAAAATGGCTGCCTCCGGCCTTAATTCAAGCCTTCATTCTTTGTTTCTTAAAATGCCACACTCTTTCAAAAATATCAGCTGTTTGGAATAAATCAAAAACATACCTAATCAACAGGTCGAGAGATATCGAGTGTGGTATGTAAACAGTTTAATGGAATCACTTGTCTGTAGCTCAGAAACAAGGTCAAATGGGACAAATGTTTGTTTTTTCATTGTTTTTATGTCTCCTGTCCTGTCTGACATGGGTCCCAAATGTTATGGTACACCCTGTATATATGCTACGGCAGGGTATGTAGTGTTGACGTACTTCCCAGATTCAAGTCAGTTTGTAGGCCGTGTGGTGAGATAACCTGTGTGACTATAAAGAACACGCTAAATACATCAATTTAAAAAAAACCATTATTCTAGACCGTCGGTAAAAGAAAAAAAAAACCAATCAAAGTTTAGTTTTCAACTTTAATACACCCGTGAGTGGGTTTGACTCGTGTAGAGAGTATTGATCTCCCTCTCAGACTCTCTTGGTTCGAATTCCAGCCAAGGTCCAAGCGAATCATCCTTGTTGTACTTTTTTCCCCCTTCAAATATTTATTTAAGTACTAGTTCATTGATTTATTTTTATTTTTTCCCCTACCCGGGGCTATTAGCACTGCTTATGTCCTAGTAAGAAAGAATGTTTCGACTTCTTTTGTTTTTAGCAAATGAAAGGTGGTGTGCGTGTATGAGAAAGACCCGCCTCGGTGGCGTAGTTGGCTAACGCGCTAGTCGTGTTGAGCTCGACTGCCGAGGACGGGGAGATCAAGGTTCGAATCTCGGTCGGGTGAACTGGGGGCGGTTTTTCCTAAACGGTTCTCCACTCTCCCTCCACGCAAATGCGGGTTCACTTCCTCTAATTCAACCTTCCCAATTCCTAATCCATTAGCGTAATTAGTACTTAAAGCGTATAACCCGAACGGGTAGTAAGACGCGGTGCTAAATATTATTATATATGAGAAAGAGAGAGGGGAGGGAATATTGTGAAGGAAAAGAAGGCGGTGGTTAGGATTATCTGAGTAAAAGGAGACTCACTTTGATAGACTCTAAAAAAGAACAAGTATTGTGTATTTTATTCCTTTCCCCCCCCTTCTTTAGTGAGAAATCGAACGTTCCCGTCTGGAAAGAGTTTGTGCGGGTTTCTTCCATCACTCTTGCAACGGACGTGAATCAAAGAATCGTTCTAGGGGTGTACAAGACTGAGCTCTGTGATGTAATAAATGTGACGTGGCCCAACACAAACTGTAGCACTCCTTTGTCTAAATTATAACTCGTAAGATGTGTGAAAATAAACTATAGAAACATAGTGCGGGGTAAAAGAACATCGTATTACAACAAAGAGTACACATGAAATAATAAACCTTGTTACAGAAACGTGCAATTCTTCGGTACAAAGCGAACTGTATCGGACACATCCTTAGGAGGAACTGTCACGATGTCATAGAAGGAAAGGTTGAGGGAAAGAGGAACTTAGGAAGGAGGAGGATTCAAATATTGGAGGACTTGAAGGAAATAAGAAAATACTGGGAGCTGAAGGAGGAGGCAGAGGACAGGACACATTGACGGTTTAAGTTCACTTACAAAAGGAATGGACCTGTCGTAAGACAGAACACCTAATACTAATAAACAAAAACATAACTGTCTAGTAAATTTTCAAGTACCCATTTCCCAAATTTATATTTGCTTATAACTCGGAAAATAATGATTTTATAAAATATTTTTAATATTTGTAAAGATAAGTCATTTCGTATCTTAAAGAATTGTGGAGATATGATAAAAACCGGAAACATTCGTTAATGTAAAGTACCCCCATGGAAAAATGAGCTGCACCAGTTTGTTTGTAATGTTAAACTGTGCCTAGATGCTAATTTTAATAAAAAATCATTCAAAGTAGGTTTTGAAAAAAATTGATTTCTCTTTTTTTTTGTCCTTGAGTAAATTACATATAGTTTTAAGGTTAGATAGATATTTCCAAAAACACCTCTGGGAAATCTTATGAAAACTTTAGATAAGCATACCAAATTTCAACCGGATCGGTAAAATGGTTTCGGCTCTAGGCCGAGATATAGACTGATGACTTTGCAAAAATCACCTTTTCAAGTTCATGAAATGTACATAAATATATTATGTATATATATTTTTAGTAGTACAATACTTTTTCTTTCCGAAGGGTTGCGAGGAAAAGAAAAAAGTATTTATTTCTACTCAAAGTGTACCATACGTAATCAGTAGAATTAAATACAGGGTGTCCCAAATAAAACCAGTCCCAAACGCACAGTAATTCAAAGTCTTGTGTTAGAAACACGCGCCAACAAATGTTATGTATATTATCAATAAATAAACGTTTACTGATCGGTTAGGGGACCTACGCATGACTTTGAAATACTGTGCGCTTCGGGCAGATTTTATTTGGAATACAATCGATGATGTGAGCCACCTCTGACTCCAGACTTCTGTGTTCGATTCAAAGCAGACACATTTTTTTTATCTCTTTCCAAAATATGCTTTTCTTACACTCTTTACAGTTGTATTATGGGGTATCTATTTAAAATATTAGTATTCATAATTATTTTAAATTATACTAACCGGCCTATTGATGGGTCTTTTGTCAATTTTGCAAAAGAATGTTGTCAATTTGTTTCCAATATATTTTAGAAATATAAATTCAAGATTACCCAACATAGAGCCCGCGGGCCGGATGCAACCCACAGATATATTTGTTCCGGCTCGCGCACGATGGAGACAATGTGAGCTTTATTTAAAAGGTTGAGATGTTCGATTGAAAATTAAGGGCACAGGGGAAATTGGGGTAATGTCACATTTCCCAGGGGAAACACTTTTATATCTAAAACCCCACAAGGACCCCAGGAAACACTTTTATTTTAATGAATCTAAATATGACAGAGACCTCTTTTAACCATAATCTAAAGTGTATTAGAAAGGTCTCATGATTGTCTAGCAGATAGCAGCACCGACTCAATTTGAGCTAAGATTTTATCTAAATATATCTAAATAAAGTGTTGTAATCGTGAACCTTTTATCAACCATAATATTATCATGTCTCCGTAGGTAGTATGTGTGTCCGAACCCAAAAGCTTGGATTTGATAATTTTGTCTATCCATCTATCTGTCAACCAATCTATGCATACATTTGTCTATTTATCCAGTCTATCTATCTATCTGTCCCTGACCACAAATCCGAAATAATTAGTTGGATTTTGTTCAAACTTGATATCAAAATGTTACAGGGCAATACTTAGCTCTCAGATTAAGGGTAATTTAAAGGTAACTTTTTTAGTTGAATATTTTATCAAATGACGCTAACGATTTGATTCAAAATGGCTATCTATTAAATTTATTATATTATCAAAAACTATTTATATTTTTTTCTAAATAAATCATTCTATATTAGTTTAATGAAGATCGATGTTTGTAAAATTTTAATTGAAAAAAAAATATCTTTAGCGATTTGATTCAAAATTAAAATCTGGGGACTATTTTACATGATCAATAATATATATATATTCATTTTTCTAAAGTAAATTAATTTAAGGGTAGTTTACTTACTATAAATTATAGGCAATTTGATTATTTTTTTAAATGGCCTTGAAGATCGAGTTCAAAATGTGTATCTGTGAATATTTGTTCATAGTAGATAAGAATAAGTTTTTATTATAACAAATCATAAAAAAGTTGATTTAAAATAGCCTTAGTACACCCAATCGGATTATAGCCTTATATCTCCCAGTCATAAACAGTAATCTAATCAATTGAAACCAACAAGGCGTGAAAATAGAATTGTAAAAACCTTTTAATCAATCGCAACACCCCTAACAAAAAAAAAAGGATTTTTCTTTTGAAGTTCCTGGGTCCTAGTCTAAATTGGTTTGAAGCCTCGGTGAATGAAACCGCATCCCCGCGTATAATTACCTATTATGCGGCGGAGCTTCAAATAAACGCAGTCTAAACCTACACCCCGAGTTAAATCGACTCTTGGGATAAAAACGAACTAACAGACACACTGATTGTTATCATCAGGTTAATTTTTGTCACCGCGTTTTACTGCATCTTCGGGTTCTACGCTTATGTACTAATTAACCTAATGTTATATTTATAGGAAATGTATCCGCATTTGCGTGGAAGAAAAATGGGAAAAACTACCCTCAGTACACCCGACCGAAATTCTAACCTCGCTCTCCACATTATCGACCGTCTACTGCGCCTTAGACCATGTGGCCACCAAAGTTAGATGGTCTAAATAGTCTGACTCCAGGGAGTCACTCTCACGTCTGACCGAACCACTGATGCCGAGAGAATCGGGGTTCAATTATTATTATTATTATTATTATTATTATTATTATTAGCACCGCGTCTTACTACCCATACGGGTTATACGCACTTACGCTAATGTGTAATCCGAACCACGGTGGAGGCCTGGCATTCCCCACATTCACAAGATGTCTTGTCAGAGGTGAAGGAAGGGTTTGGTAATCAAATAAATCTATGTCGGGACCGAGGATTGAACCCCGGCCTCCAGCAAAGAAGTCCAACCTAGACCGCCAGGTCTCCCATCGGGGTTCAAATCCCTGACAGGGTGTACTGGGGTTTTATCTTTAACTAATGGCTTCCCTCCTCTTTTATACACGCAAATGCAGGTACACTACCATTATATACGACCTGTCTCATCCTTAGCGTACTAAGGTAATTAGTATATAAGCGTGTATTAATAAAAATCTTCACTCCTCGTCTCTCAATTTTCCCGGGCTATCCCAATATTTGCCTTTCCATGGCTCGTAGATGATACCTCCCTGGTCTTCTAGCGACAGTGATGGATATGTAACAGTCGTCCGAGGTTGGGACACCGAGTCGGTGTGGTTACTTTGTCCCAATGAGATGGTGTGATGATGGGGTGTAAGAGAGATTAGGAAAGTGTAGGCATAGGAAAGGAAATATGTGAGGAGCACGTTAGCTGTCACGAAGAGGAACAAGATAATGAATGACGTTATCCGGGAAAGAGTCGGGGTACAGGGAGTACATGAGATAGTAGAGGAAGCAAGACTGAGATGGTATGGTCATGTAATGAGGATGTTGGAGTACATGAGATAGTAGAGGAAGCAAGACTGAGATGGTATGGACATGTAATGAGGATGTTGGAGCACATGAGATAGTAGAGGACGCAAGGCTGAGATGGTATGGGCATGTAATAGGGATAGGGAAGGAGAGAATATCAAAGCAAATGATAGAAATGAAGTATGTAGGAAAAATACCTCAAAGGAGGCCAAGAAAGAGATGGAAGAAGCAGATAACAGAAAGTTTGCTAGTGAGAGAATAAGAACGGAAGGTATTAAAGGAGTATGAATGGTGGAAGGATAGAGGAAGATGGAGGTTATTTTTACTAAACTGACCCAGCCACAGGCTGGAAACTGATGATGATGATGATGATGTGAGAAGTCTTCAAACCTCACTTTATAATATTCAACCAGATCATGGCGAGCATAGGAACAGTTCTGCTTCGGGAAAATTACCTTTTGTGCCGCCGGCAATTGATTCCCTATGTTAGTATACAGGAATGTTGACAAGTATACCTTGAGACCGGCCAAAATTTACACTGAAAGGGTAGGATAAGGAGGGTAACATTTATAATAACTAATGCCACTACTAGTACTATATTTTCATTTAATTTATTTGAGGTATTTAACGCTCACTTTCTGAACCGACTGATTAAATCAGCACATTATTTGTAAACTAACTTAAATCTAGAAAAGACAATACCCAGCCGTTAATTTATCACTGTGACTAGGTAAACCCACATTTTACCTATGGTAAATTTATCGGCCATTACGGGAATTGAGCCCGGGACCCTTAGTTCAGTGGACAGACACGCTACCAAGTGAGCTAAGGTGTCGGGACAGTAACACTATAAATAAATCCGGTCGTTCCAAGAATCCACACTAGCCCATAGTAAACTATTTTATTGCCCCAATTACGTTTGAGTGTTCCAGTAAACAATGAGAGTTTGAAAACTGTCGGGGGGAACGGGGAAGGGGGAGGATTAATATGTCAAACGACAAAACGCAACTCGATCACGTGAATTACAGAGGGGGACGAATCAAATTACAAAATCTGTTCGCAATTATTCATTTCTGTTACCGCGTTAGACCAAAATGTCACAACCCCAAATCTAATATGGTCAAGAGAGAGAGAGAGAGAGAGAGACACAAAAATATGTCAGAGTTTTTTATTTGTTCCTTCACGTTTTAATATCGCGGGGATATACAAATTTAATTACTATTATTTGTTAGGGTGGAAGAAGGCATAATACAGAAGAAATGTACTTACATTTTGAGTGTAGGTGGTGTTGGTAAACCATTTAGGAAAATAACACAGTCATTAAACTCGACTGGGATTCGAACTCCAATCTCCCCATCTTCATCAGGCCAAGCCTAACACGAGAGTAACGCCTTAGACCATTTGACCACTAAAGCATATTTCCCAAGTTCTTGTTTTTTTAGTACCTTGTCTTAATACCAGTTCGGCTTAAGACGCATATATATGTAAGGGATGAGGAAGGTGGAATTTAGAGGTGGTGTAGTCACATTTGCGTGTAAGGGAGATAGTAAAGCAATTTAGGAAATAAACACCCTCAGTAGACTCGTTGAGGATTAGAACCTTGATATCCCCACCATCAGCCATTCCGGCCTATCTAGTGGCACCTTAGATCAGCAAAACTGTTCTCCAGGGTCCTTAAAAACCCTTTCCAACCACCCCGGAAATACACTTATTTCTTCCTCCTACCATTTTATTTCATGAAAGATTCTCACCTCATGTTCACCCGGGCCCCGGTTAAACGAATCCCCACCCTGTACCTCTCTCTCTCTTTCTCTGGGCTAACCTTCTCCTGCCTCCACGCTGTCCCGGTGTTCCGGGGGCTCTCATCGCCCCTGCCTGGCGCATTGCGGGTACGACACGAGGTACCTCTAGACCCCACCCCCCCTCCCCCCCACACGATTCACCTCTTGCGATTTCTTTTTATCTCCTCTTTCTCGAGCTTATGATGACCTCTTTGTTTACTTTTGATTTAAATTTAATTTAATTTAATCCGCTGAGATTAAAGTGTAACAACTTGTCTTTAACCATGCTAGCAATATTATTAATATTTTACAGCCCATTTCAGTGACAGAACGGTCTAAGAAGTCAATCTCTCAGTATTCTAGACTGCCGATGACGGATAGATTGAGATTCGAATCTCGGTCAGGTGTATTATTTTTCCAAAATAATTTTCTACTCTCCCTCCATGAACATGCGGGTACACTTCCTCTAAATATAACCTTCCTAATACCTAAAACCATTAACGTAATTAGTACATAAGCGTATAACCTGAACCGGTAGTAAGACGCAATCTAAAAAATAAAAAATTCGTACGCGTACTTTTTTTATCAGTTATTTTAAACTGTACTAGTTAGTTAAACAGTATGAGGATTAATTTCAAGGAACATTCCTAGAACTTCCTCATTCCTCCATAAGAGTAGCGTAATGGATCCATCACCTTACTCCACCGCGTGTATTTCCTTCTTAGGTTTGTTTGGTGGGGTGGGGTGCGGGGAGGGGGCCGGGTCTGAGTCCAGCTCACGTTATTTTTTTTTTATCAACTTTTATAATTAAACGATTTTTTTTAAACTCAGAAAAGAAATATATTAATTATAACATTTCATTTATATTTAATTTATCTAAGATTTGTTACACCTAATTTTATTGCAAAAAAAAATTTCTCTAAAATTCCATATCACTCGCTTTATCCTTCTTATAAAAATAACTAGACCATTAAAATAATCTAAATTACCAAATCGAAGAAAATCATGGACAGAGAGAAGTATTCCAGTAATTTCAAGACGGGCCCTTATTATGTGCTCAGATTGAAACCAACGGGAAAACAAATATTTATTATAGCCCCTGTAAGTAACTAACGCAATTCGCATCACAGTCTTGTATCTCATATTGCCTTCAAAATCTATCTCACGGGGCTAATAACATCGAAATACACACTTATAGCGTTGCTCATGGTAGCGCCTGCCTCACAATAAACGCAACCCCCAAACTAAACTCTAAATTATTATTATTATTATTATTATTATTATTATCACCGCGTCTTACTACCCGTTCGGGTTATACGCACTTACACTAATGTGTAATAGTAGGGTGATTGTGAGAGGAAATGGAGGACCTACAGTTTAACGTGGGATCCGAACAACGGTGGAGGCCTGGCATTCCACACATTCACAAGTTGTGATTAATAAATGTCTTGTCAGAGGTGAAGGAAGGGTTTGGTAATCGGATAAATCTGTGCCTGGACCGAGGGTTGAACCCCGGCCGCCAGCATAGAAGTCTGACACCTTACCACTAGACCACCAGGTTACCTTAAACTCTAAAGAAAGTTTCCACTGGCAATACCACACTTTAGTCACGTATAAAAGTTATCGCTGGTATTTAATATTATAATTGATATATTTCCAGGTGGGTTATTCGCGAAAGGGATCTCGTAGTCATATTTAGTTAGTTCTAAGCTACCCGTACCTTTCCTGGGGCTGTCAAGGGATTAGTTTCCTAACCAGTGGGTCGTGAATTCTTAGTTTTATGTGGCGTTTATTTTAGGTTTCACGAGAATATTTAAATACATTTCCTAGAAATACTTCCCTCAGGACGCCAAATGAAACAAGAAAATAGGTGGTTGGCTAATGGATTAAAAGTAAAAAAATAGACTCGCTCTAGAGGTAAAATAAGGACATTGTGCATGATGGTGTGCTACATGGGTTTGTAAGGTATTTTAGTGTGTCGTTAGTATAAATTTGCGGAGGAAAGATTAAGAATATTGAGTGTGTGTAGTAATAGCCATGCAATGAATACGTGTTATTTAACATATACAGGGTGTCCATTATAAACCTCAAAGCATTCGATAGTAAGAGACATTTAGTTTACTGAAATATTGGCTGATCGATATGAGTATACTTAAGGTCAGAGTGTAGAGAATAAGAATGGATAAAGGGCTGTATTTTTGTAGTTTTTTGAAGCAAACATTTTATTTTTGGTCAAAATATATCAAATCTTTCTTCGGTAGAAACATAGAGTTTAATTTTCCCCACACGGTGATATCAACAGTTGTTGAATATCTGTCGAGATTTTCCTGGGATTTAATGACAACCTTTTCTCTTTATTAAAAATGTTTCTCATCTAATTCCATCATGCTCATTACATATATTCACCAACTGTTGATATCACCACGTGAAGGAAATTAAACTCTTTATTTCTAATGAAGCAATATTTGATTTATCTTGGCAAAATAAGTTTTTCTATAAAAACTGAAAAATGTCCTTATCTTACGTTCCCTACATACTCAAATTGACTAAGACAAAAATTTATTGCGTTGTATCTTTTAACTACCCCAAATAGCTTTAAGATAACTCTTAAAAATAACCAATTTATCAAGACTTTTAATAGAAAGGAATAATTTATGGACTCCTTGTATATTTGCTATCATATTATATACCACGACCTGGGTCCCTCGGATAAGGGCTTCAGTCTCTTATTGCATGGTTTTCTGGTAGCATGGGAGTCTGGAGTTCAAACTCCGGGGACAAGCATACTGAAGTTATTAAAATAATTTCCTGGAGGTTTTTCCACAACTTCAACCCTCACAAAAGTGAGTACATCTCCTTTAAAACACTAACGTCTAGCTTAGAAGAGTAGTCAGGGGTACATACTTAGTAGGGGCGAAGGGTAACTTTCAGGGGACCTAACACCCCCCTTAAGTATTGGCGTAAACTTATAACACGTGCATAAAATGATATTTTTTATCTCTTCAGAATTCGTCTCATTTAAAGGTAGTTAGATTTGTTGAGATCAGAATGTTTTTGAAAAGTAGCAGTCTTACCTTGAAGGATTACACTACTACCCTATATTATAAGCTGCATTATAGCGTAATCCGTCAAGGAAAGCTTACAGCCGTTCAGGGTAAATATTTGAAATATTTTAGTAAAAAAAAAATTAACTAGCACAGAAATCAATTTTAATTATTTTTGTGCAAAAGGACCCTCCATTTCTTCCAGAGATACAAACCAATGCCCTTCTTGTCCTTATATACTCTATGGTTCTACAGGGGTAATAAGACGCCAAGTAAAAAATAATAATGTAAATATTTGAACGCTATAGATAGTTCAAACGGGTCAGTAATAATATTATGTCTGAATTGTTTTAACTTTCCTAGAAGTTTTGTACGGTTTAATCCAAACAGAAATAAATATATGATTAGTGTGTTGTTCCTTGTGAGCCCTTACTAGCACTTTTAAGTGTATATATAACCCGGACGGGTAGTAATACAAGGTGCTAAAAAATATCACTTTTCAACAGATGAGCTATAGCTTTGCACTTAATTATCCATTTAGAACGTATTTTAAAATCCGACAGTAAATATTAGTACAATTTAAGAATTTTATATCAAATTACCTTGATATATATCATTCACACTTTTAAAATAATCATAAATTACAGAGACCAAATTGTTTACTTAGAAAATTAGATTAATGTTTTTTTAATCATAAGGTATCATTTGATTATTTTATTTAGATTTGTATTTTCAAGGATCCAACCTTTTTTTTTCTTAGTTAATTTTCCTTATATTAAAGCTAGCATAAATTATTTTAATAAATGTTTAAAATTGGATCCTTTGTATAAAACTGTCTTATATAACATTTGAGTTAAGATTAATTACAACATTTAAGTTTTATAAAATAATGTTATACTAAATTAATTAAATTTATTGATGGATGTTTATGATAATATTGTAATAAACAATTTTGATAAACACTATTAATTAAGTTTTATTTCAGATAATTGAAATATAAATATAAAGTTATTTTATATTAAATTTTGACGTTTTACATTGCAAAGAAACTTTTTTTTAAATAATGAAATGAGAAAATGATTTAAATTTTAAATCCCTGAATATAATCCAACCCTTTATGTGTTACTCGTGGAATACGATTGTTTTAATTAACATAAATAAGGGTTACACTACACTACTTGAATCATCTGATTAAATCGAATTGAAAATATAAAATAAGGGAAAAAAAAGGGAATTTAATTAAGCTCAGCTAGTATTAATTTAAAACGTGTCCAACTATTTGATTAATTCTGACACAACGCTTTTTTATACTCATCAATTAAAGGAAATTAACTAGACTTGACACATACAATTAAAGCAAATCATGACCATCTCATATACAAAATTAAAGTTAGATCTGTGCAGAATGTTTGGAATATTAAAAATAATTCACGTGCATTTAAAAAAAATATTTAAACGCAACATTATGGTAACATGCTATGCTTCCAATATATTGAGAGAGAGAAACTAAACTATTTATTTTTATGGCTTGGGATAAAAGTCCAAGATTTAATTCACAATGATTAACATGATTTTAATTTGCGTACAAAATTTTATTAAGATTTTAGATTAAAAGTTTTTCAATAGTTTTAACTTACAGTTTGTTTTTTAATCAATGCTTGTGCTTTATAAATACATACACTTTATTATCACGCTTATTTTTCAAATTTTCAATTTCAATGGCGATACGTTTTATTTAATATGGGAAGAAGGCCTCACTTATTTGCAGTTTAGAAGGATTAATTAAATTTAGAGCATCAACTATAAAGAGAGCCGCATATGTGGGCACGCAGACAAAATATCAGATTCACCTAGCCTATTTATTCCAAGATTAGGGAGACCAGAATTCTAATCCTATTCTGGTATACTGAAATTTGTTTTCCCTAAATGTTTTTTCTCGCTCTACCTTGAAGGACAAATAATTTCTCTTATCGACTTCATTGACGTAATTACATCGCCTACAGCACGAATTATTTAAAATACGATGTGTATAAAAAATAATAATAAAACTGTGCGATCTCAAAAAGTGCACTTTAATTCGAAATTATATATTCAAAAAAACGCTCATAATTAAATCATAAAGGAAAAAAATAAGTGTAGTGTGTTTTTTAAGCACTGCATCTTATTAATTACCCGTTCGGGTTATACACTTATGTACTAATCAATTACACTAATGGTTTTAGAGAGTAGAGAGGTTATGTTTATAGTAAGTGTAGCCGTACTTTCGTGGAGGGACAGTGGAAAACAAGTTACACCTAACCAAGATTCGAACTTCGATCTTCCCGTCAGAGGCGATCTAGTTTACTGCGAGGATAGCACATTAGACCATGTGGCCACCGAAACCAGTTGTAGAGTGTTATTCATCATGTAAATAAAACACCTCTTAAAAATATCAATTTTCGAAAAAAATTGAATTCTTAAAAATAAGTAATCAGTAAACTACCCTTAGTTTTAGGGCCAGAATCAAAATCACGATTTAGCCTAAATATATAACACTGTTAACATTTAAATATCAGGTTTGAAGGAAATTTGTCAAATATTTTCGATTATAGGGACATATACAGACAAGCATGGGGATAAACATAATTTAAAAAAATTTTTTTTTTGTTTTCAAGGGAAACATAAAACGTCAAGATCAATCATAATTTAGCTATCGAAAAAATCTTCTCGACCACAATAATTTCTATACATGAGAAAGTAAAACGAACTAACTAACGACGATTTCTGAATAATCTCGCATTGAGAAATACAATCAGAAATGTAAGTATTCCTTTATTTCCTAACTTCCTCCCCTGTTTGTCGGAAGTGCACACATATCAGGGGGTTAGCGGTGTGTGGGGGGAGGGGGGTGGAAGAGGTCAAACAATCTAAGTTCCCCTATCAAGATACCCAACCCTAGTTTAGAAGTACTGCCTTCTCTCTCTGGTTATTCACACATTTCTAAGAAACAGAAATGGGGTAAATTGAGAAACGGAAGTAAAGAAAGGGGAAGTGAAGAGTTTGCGAACAGGGGAAGTGGGAGGGGGTCAATCCATGCAAACCATCAACCATAGACTGTAGGACTTACAAATATCCACAAGCATACATAGATTTTCACGGTCCGAGAAATTCGTAATCACGCTAAAAACCCCTCTAAATACAGGGGTGATTGAAAATATGGGCACCCGCTTCGGTGGAAGCAAGGTCTAAGGCGTCAATCTCGCGATAGACTGGACTGTTGATGACAGGGAGATTGAGATTCGATACGGGTCGTATGTACTGAGTTTTTTAATCAATTGTTTTTACGCTCTTTCCACGCAAATGCGGATACACTTCCTCTAAATTGACTTTCCTAATCTCTAAAACATTAGAGTAATTAGTATATATACGTATTAGCCGAACGGGTTGTGTGTTACAGTGCCAAAAACAAACCACGCATAGTCCGATTTTGGTAAGAAGAAAAGTTTCTGGTAGTTACCGAAGTTACTAAAATTACTTTAATATACTCATACATCTAGTCATGTGACTTGCAGCTGTCACTTTTAGCTGTTCTTCCATCAATCACACAGATGCGTTTGACGTCGTACTATATGAACAAAGATTGTTCGACAATCGCCCACTTAGTCTAGAACAGCTTTAACAAATTAGGATGTGGTTAGAAAGCATGTTCTAGAAAATTAAAACTTTATTTTTGTACTAAACATAGATAACATTTTGATGATTTTTTTTAAATTAGAGAGAAAAATCGGCAATGGCCCTAATGGTTTTGTTTAAAATCGATCTCTGTTAAACTGTGTGATATGTTAAATAACACTATATACTTGGTTTGGGGGGAAGAATTAGTTTAATGGTAGGGCTCTTAAGACGTCTGGTTCTAGCTGTATTACCTACCTAAATTAGGTGTTATCTTTGGAGTGAGACAGGCTCTTAAGACGTCTGGTTCTAGCTGTATTACCTACCTAAGTTAGGTGTTATCTGTGAGGTGAGACGGGCTCTTAAGAAGTCTGGTTCTAGCTGTATTACCTACCTAAGTTAGGTGTTATCTGTGGGGTGAGACGGGCTCTTAAGACGTCTAGTTCTAGCTGTATTACCTACCTAAGTTATGTGTTATCTGTGGGGTGAGACGGGATCTTAAGACGTCTGGTTCTAGCTGTATTACCTACCTAAGTTATGTGTTATCCGTGGGGTGAGACGGGCTCTTGAGCTGTTTTGCCTCCCCGGGGTTTTACTCCCACTGTTCGGGATCGGCAAGTTGGCCTCAGTTAATGATAAGGGGAAGAACGGTGCTGTGGGGTTGGTACTACCCACGTTGGTAGAAACTACGAGCCTCATCTCTTCCCAGTGTTGCCAAATGCCCAGAACAATGAGTGGAGCATTTTTTTTAATCAGCCAAAAACAAATCTGACGAAAGAGATGTAATTATTAACGCGTGGATAACGAAAGAATCAAACAGTCCAATAGTTTCGACATGTTTTTGACCTTTTTTTAAAAAAAAATATGAAGAGATAACAATACAAATAATCCGTTTACATCTTTTGATCGAATTAAAACACTGTTTTCATTCAAATATTCAATTGTATGTGTCATTTGTACAAATTTTAAATGGATTCGTTTGTTCTAGTTGTTAAATAGCTATTTTTAAAATAGAAGCATACAAAACGTATAAATGCTCCAATAACAACAAGTTTTATATTTTAAACGTCCAATGGCTTCGGGCGTTTTGTATGTGTGCCTATAACGAAATGTTATTAATAAGGGAGATGATACATTTACGATCGGAAGAATTGGTGTTGGGTTTGTTCCAAACGAAAATTAGAACGTATGCTAATATAATATGTTTGTTCAATGAATATACGTTGAGGCGGGGCTGTAGGAAACGTGAAAAAAGTGTATTTTTTTTGCCGTTTTTATATCAAAGCTTTTTTTTTGCTCAAAATAAATATAATATTGCTCCCGTACAAACAAAGAGTTTAATTTTCTCCACACGGTGATGTCCACAATTGTTGCATATCTGCCAAAAATGTCCTGGAATTTAATTCAAAAACTTTTTTCTTCATTTAAAATGTTTCTCATCTAATGTGTTCTAGTGCTCGATAAATTATGTCGAAAATAAATTGTTTTTGATATTGCGACTTTATCCTTGGGATATTTTTGAAATTTGAAATTTTTAGAGACATCTTCAGTGAGTAATCTTTAAATTTAAAAATTGTTTTGTATATAACTCCAAGAATTTTTATCTAAAGGAATCTCTTCATGTATTAAATAGATATAATTATTATTTAATCTTCTATTTCTAAATACAGGCTTGGATTAAATTCCTAACTTAGAGATTTCCACCTAAAAATATGTGTCCATACATATTAAATAATAATAATAATAATATTTAGCACCGCGTCTTACTACCCGTTCAGGTTATACGCTTTAAGTACTAATTACGTTAATGGATTAAAGAATTGGGAAGGTTGAATTAGAGGAAGTGAACCCGCATTTGCGTAGAGGAAGAGTGGAAAACCATTTAGGAAAAATCACCCCCAGTTCATCCGACCGAGATTCGAACCTCGATCTCCCCATCCTCAGCAGTCGAGCTAAACACGACTAGCGCGTTAGCCAACTACACCACCGAGGCGGGTCTATACATATTAAACTGCCCTACTTGTGGACGATGAATACTTTGCGAATTTTAAGACAGTTTTGCGAGGCGGGTTGCATATTCACTGGACGCACTCTAAGCACACTTAGACGCCAAAGTGAGAAATAAAAAGAGGGAAATGACATGAGCAGTTCCTGCTGTAGGTCTTCCAGTTTACTTTTTCTCTTCCGCTGGCAAGTACAAACACTCACTACTATTTGCACCTGTACAATATTGACAATAATTTAATAATTCTATAGAGACATATGCTTCTAAGGACTCTCATACCCTGACATGAAGATTCCTACAGGTCATTTTCGTGAATAAACCAAATAACCTAAATAGTAGATCATTTAAAAATAATTTGTTTATAAAAGAAACTAATTCAATATTTAAAAAATATATATTGGGAAAGTGTAAGTTTTTTTTTATATCTTTAAAACTCGCCGGACTATAACGTAAATACATAAACACGTAAAATCGTATCTCGACCTGTCGTGACGTCACAT
>CABFVZ010001273.1:0-20000 GCA_902151445.1 Timema monikensis
AAGGTTGTGATGAATGAAATATTTAATGAGGGTGAGGTGTTTAAATCTATGAATGAAATTGTTAAAGAATGGAAAAGCTGTGGGTATAGATGGGTTCACAAGTTAAATGCATTAGTTTGAGGGAATGATAATTTTTGTCAGATTATGTGAGTTGTTCAATGTGTGATGAGATAATAGGATTTAGCCCTCACATACAAGCATATTTAACTCCTAGAAATACTAGAAAAAGTTACTAGAATAATCTACTTCAGTTGACTTACCGTGGCCCGTCTCATGCTAGCGTCCTTCATCATGGTCATCTGATGTCGACCCGATACTTGATCCGTTTGATTTGGCCTAGCCAACAATGGAAGACGACTTCAATCTACACTTTTCAAAAACAGAACATCGCGCCTGCGCGATGGCATCCCCACTCCAACTTGTTACATTTTGGTTGATTCTTGGATTTGACTGGTCGTTGCCCCCCTTTTCATTATCATAGGCCTGTGATAATTTTGATGTATACAAATAAGCGTTACCTGGTCTGAATAAAATTACAGTAATTTATATCACACTAGTAGGCTGACCTAATCTTTGTTCACTGCCTGAGGACCACCCACACTACAACCACCGAATCAAGACCTACAAGATGGTGGACTGTTCCGTCGCCCTCACCAGAAGGAAATAGTACCCCACCGCATGGAATACGTAATATCTAATTGTGTAATATATGTAGACGGGATTGCATTGGCTTAGGTATTTGATATAAGCTATTGTTTAGCGTAATTAAGTATACCTGAAACGCCCTTGTTGGTATTTATAATATTTAGTTTATTAGAGTAGAACATAGTACAGCTCTTTGTTGTTATGTCATATCACTCAGCCTTTTGGCTCACATTTGAAACACCCTGACCTAGTAGCTTAGATTTAGCTAATTGGTATTAACGACCTAATATGGTACATTATTTCTTGTTTGCTATGCAGTCATTAATTAGGCTTTATCCATGATTGGTAGGCAAGATATGGTCCTCAGCAAAAGCTGGTCGTGGCACTTGTTTTTGGTTCATACCTTGTGAGTAGACGGAATCCTTTAGATGCCAGTGGGGTTTGTAGCTCCGATCTTTGAGTGTGCTATTTTTCTTTTGTAGTTTTCATTGATCACTTAACTTGTTCTTCAAGATACACCTACCCAGGGGATTCGTAATTGAGATTTTGATATTATTTGATTGTTGGAATATGTTAACCGCCCGTAGCTATGGCATCGACGTTTGCATGTAAGACTCGTGAACTAACCGAGCAGGTATGCTATGCTTGCTTCTAAATTATTATACTGAGTTCTAATTTGGTGCACCGTATAGAGATTATATTTTATTGTAACTTCTTGAAGAGGACTTAGTCCTACTCCCCTTAGATTAGTTTAGGTTGACCACAATTAATTACTTATTAATTGCGTTTCCTTACGAAACGAATTATACACATACTACCGTACAGATTAGCTCATACTTACAACCAAGTTCATAAAATTCCTACTCGACTGTAATATAAGCATGTCTTGTTTCCCGTGTCAGGTTGATTTCACCAGTTGATCTCACTGTAACTGAGACAACTATTTAGGTAAACGGCTACATTAGTTAATGTAGTAATAAAACTATTGATCGAATTTACAATTTTTATGAGTAGTTATTTTCAGCACCACATCTACTAGCCGTATGGGTTGTGCATCTATGTAGACCTACTAAATTACTTTAGTGTGTGAGAAGGAGAGTGAAAAATCATTTAGAATAAACCACGCTCTGTACATCTGACCGGAATCGAGGCCAGAACTCACCGCCTTGTCAGTTGAATATATTGCGAGAGTGAAGCCTTAATCCATGCGGCCAATGAAGCGGGTATTAATAATTAAAAGTATTGTCATATATCAGCAATTCTTGTAAAATGTGTTCGATAATTAAAACCTAAAAGTAATGAATATCTAATTAGAGTAAAAATTATTGTTAAATGTTTTAGGTATCTACAAATAAGAATAAATGCAAAATTTCAATTATTAGCATCCAGAGTTGTTTGAACATTGGAAATTGGAACTCAAGAAGTCTATCTGCACTGGAGATCAAGCTATTTCTGTCTTTCTTCCTTTACTTGGGGGAGATAATGACTCATAAATACCTACCTGGCTACCTTCCTCACCTTACTTGGTCAAAGGGGGAGAATTATGGAATGATTGACACTCAAGGACCCCCACCTGAACAGATTTTACTCCTTCCCTAGCAGTTTACAGAATTTAGGCTCCACCCCCGGAGATACTATATTTTTCTTCATAGCCTTCAACTTTGAGTTCATCTTGTGATGAAATGGGGTCTTAAAAAGGAAGTATAAATTGTGAAATTGAACAATGGATGAATGCATATTAGAAAGTGGTTGGATGTATGTTTATCATTACAAAGAATGAGATAGTATTAAAATAGGCGAAAATGATAGTATATAAAAGTGTGCTAACACCAACATTGATGTATGGATGTGAATCGCGAGCTTGTCAGGAGAAATATAAAAGCAAGGTTAATGTGGTTGGAATGTGATAACTAAAAAATATATGTGGAAAAAATAGTATGGACCGAGTCAATAATGAATGAGTGCTCAAGGAGTGCGTTTTTAAAGGGAATCCAATAGGTCAAGTGTCTTTCGTTAGGTTGGTTATGTTGAGAAAATGAATGTTGATAGAGTGTCGAAGTTATATAATTATAACATTAGCTGCTACTGCTAATATCACAATGTTACTACCCGCCCCAAATAAGCCTATACATATAGAAATCCCGCATTATAAATACTAGCAAGACTAGCTAGTATAATACCACCCCAAATAAACTTATACCCATAGACATACAGCAGTATTAAATATCACAATCTTACTATGTCTAATATAGGTGCTCTACTCATTCGTTGTATCTTACAGATTAGCGTGACTTCCATAACCAGCCTGTTCACACCAATGCTAGAATGAAGAGAAGTTATAAACAAGTTATGGAGGATGCATCGACAATATTTTACAATAGAGGGATTCTGAAATGCTCTGATTGGCCCGACTGAGTTACAGGAGGATCAATCGTATTCTTGATCAGGTCTTCGTGACCGAATGAACGTAGCTAGAGTATGCAGCAGCACACCATGTGTATGGTGTTCGTGTCTTGGGAACAAGTCAGACGTATCTACAACACACAAATAAACTGGCGGACGTGACTGAAGTGACGTAGCATATCCACCAGCTGCTAGGCATGTGACGTTATACTACTAATAATCAATTTCCTCATAAATAAATCTCCCAACCACCAATCCATCAACTAGACCTCTTTATAGCTAGCGTTCAGCTAGTATCAAAGACTATTAAATCCGACATTTCCACAAGAAGTCCTATTCAGGACTATAAAATTATTTAGCCAGAATGGATATATATATATATATATATATATATAATTGTTATATAAACTTTATAGTTCAACTATGGGTTTGATTATCTTGAACACTTAGGTTTTTTATGTAGTTGAAATCAGTCAGTGTAAGCATGTGTAATTTTTTGCTAAAGGTTTTATTTTTGAAAGAAAATTCTGTTATTGAACACTTAGTGTTTTTTATTGCCGCTTGGACGCTAGTATATTTGTAATTTCTTGAAATATTCGGGTACTCACATTTTTTATTGCTCGTGTGGTTACCAGTAATTGTTTAAATTATTTAATTTGATAATGTTTCTTTTATAGGTTACCCGCCTCGGTGGCGTAGTTGGCTAACATGCTTGTCATGTTGAGTTAGACTGCTGAGGACGGGGAGATCGAGGTTCGAATATCGCTCGGGTGAACTGGGGGAGGTTTTTCTTAGATTGTTTTCCACTCTACCTGCACGCAAATGCGGGTTCACTTTCTCTAATTAAACCTTCCCAATTCCTAATCCATTAGCGTAATTAGTACTTAAAGCGTATAACCCGAAACGGGTAGTAAGACGTGGTGCTAAATAATAAATAATAGAGAGATTAAAATATACTCTCAAACGTACTGTGCAAATGCAGACTCAGCCATGACTTATTTGTTTTCCAACACACTTCAGTTTGACTTTTGAGACCGTGTAATTTATTGTTTTACCTCTGTTTATTACATTGAATAAATAATTCAAATATTTCTTTAACTTGAAGACTTTTTTTTACTTTTTGCTGTAATCTTTTCCTTAATTTCCGACAACCCTCTTTTAGGCTGATAGTGGCCTCTAGCTTTTAGGCGTAGAGTGGAATCGGTACATAGTGATGGAAGAATGTGGATACAAAGGAAGAATTAGACATGTAGGACGTGGTTAAATGTTGTAGACTATTGTTAAAAAAAAAGAGAAACTTCAATAATTTTTAAATAAAAGAACATGTATGACTCCGTGTATGGATCTTGTTGAAGCGAAGGGTGTTTGTAAGGATAGGGAGGTGTGTAGTACGTTAATGAAGATGGATTACCTACGGAGTTGATGGTTTTACTAGCCATATTCGCAGATTCTTGCCTCCTCGTAAGAGAAGCACTTGATTAGCTATGTAAATATAAATTGCCATAATAATAACCCTTTATTATTATTCTAGTAGGAGTTTATATAATCAATTTTGATGAATATTTTGTATTCAAATACATCAATTATTATTGAGTTTTTTTTTCCATTTTCCAGGAAGTACAGCATGTCCCAGCAGGTAAATACTGTTGTAAACTATGGTCAAACGTGTTATATTTCCTCGTATATATTTTCTTGTTCTTATTGCTGTAGTTTATTATCATCTGAAGATTGAGACGATGTATTTAATGATGAGATGATAATACCAGGGGATGACAAATGGAGGCGACATTGTCAAACCAAATTCAAATATTTAAATTCATGATGGTGATGTCAATGAAACAACTGCGGTATTACCAAGTAATTTTTTCCACCTTTATTAACGATTCCATATTTAATTAATAGTAGTCTCTTGTCATAGACACATGATATTTCCATTTTGAGAAATCCCCTAAGGTTGGTGACCTACTGGTCTAGGGGTAAGGTGTCAGACTTCTATGCTAGCGGCCGGGGTTCAATCCTCGGTCCCGGCACAAATTTATCTGATTTCCAAACCCTTCCTTCACCTCTGACAAGACATCTTGTGAATGTGGGGAATGCCAGGCCTCCACCGTGGTTCGGATTCCACGTTAAACTGTAGGTCCTCCATTTCATCTCACAATCACCCTATCATTACACATTAGCGTAAGTGCGTATAACCCGAACGGGTAGTAAGACGCGGTGCTAATAATAATAATAAACTCCCCTAAGAAAAGCATCAAACGCAAAAATAATACATAATAATTAGTACGGAACTTCACGCGGACTTTTCGATCTACGGTTTAAAAATGGAGATATTTACTCAAAATTCATAATATAATATACACTAGCGAACCCGAGAATAAATTGAGCTATACATACGTAAAACATTTTTTGACTCGCGGCTTTAAATTTTATAATTATATTTTTAAAGAATTAATGTATTCATTTGTATATTTGGACCAATAAAAAAATATCGATATTGGGTCCCCAATGTTCAACTCTTCGTATTAATATTTTGACTCCCGGTTAAAATTTTCAACATTATATTAGGGAATTCACATCTTATGGTTATCTCATTGCTATTAAATCTATATTTTATTAATTTTGACCAATAAATTGGTAATTATTGTCTATTGAGTCTAAAATGAGAAAGATTGATCATTGATGTACCAGGGCGGATCCAGGAAGCGGGTGTGTGGGGCGCACGCCCCCTTCAAGAAATTAAACCAATTAATTATTGTTAAAGTCCCTATTAGCTTTATTGTCATATATTACTATCTCACTAACCAGATTTAATTTTTTTAAATTGTTATTGGTAATATTAATACATGATTACTCTACGGTAATGATTATAAATACTTAAGACAATCACATTGAGTGCTGAAATGGTGAAAATAGGCATTAATGAAACCACTCAAATATAAGTTGTGCGCCTCTTACATTATTGCACAAAAATTGTTTAGGCTTTATTTTTATTTTATTATATTTATTATTACTATTTCAATGATAAATAATAATTAGAGATATTTAAATAATTTATTCATAAACAACGTGCTTTAAACAGAATCTTTGAATAATACCACACACATAATGTGTTAGTATATATTAGTGGTAAAATTTTGATTTATGATGAGGAATAATAGCTATACTATAGAGTGGAATTTACTGTTTGATTGTTCGAAATCTGAATAATTCCTTCTAATTTGTCTAATTGATTGAATAGCTAATAATCTATTTATATAATAATTGGTATATTGTTTAAACTTATTTCCCTCTTAATAATCACTATGTATTGATGTTCTTATTATTTGTATTTAATAAATTTCAATACTTATAGCAAATTTCGAAACATACCATTGATTAGAGGAATATTATCAAGTTTATCGTTGCACTGAAAAATTACTTAAAGATTCATTCTCAAATTTTGAAGTATTTTTATGTCCAAATTTCTTGAGGAACCTCCCTTCCTCCTAACTTACCCGATATCGATGGGAGAACCCGCAGCCCTCTCCCACCCCTCAAGAAAATCCTGAATTCACCCCTCTACTGTACAATTAATTCCCCTTAGAGGTTTAGGGAAACAAATTCAACTTATTGAAGGACTTACTTATTTGCTTAGTCTATGGCATTAGATAATTATTGAGTTTAAAATTAAGAAGTAACTCTTCACAAAAAAAAAAATCCCCAAAATTGTATTAATATATTCGCCAGTATAACAAAAAATATTTGTTCAAAAAATATATATTTCAAGTAAAAGTTATGTGTTTTTAATAGTTTTAAAATTATACAATAATAAGGTATTTAGTATTTCAAATAATTGAAGAGAGATATACATTTTTGTATCTGTAAAGTACCCTAAAAGTAATTTTCATGGAAATATGAAAATAGCCATTTTGTTTATAATCTTAATCAAAGCCTAGATATGAATTTTAATAAAATCGTTAAAGCTGATTTTGAAAAATGGAATTTCTCTTTTTCATTCTTTAGTAAAATGCTCTTAATTTTAGGGTTAGACAGACACACAGACAGATGGCGTTGCAAAAACTACTTTTTAGGGTTAGGGGGTGGTAGTCATGAAACTTCTACATCCATCAACATCCAAATAAGATTTTTTGACGGTCGTAATACTTTAGCTCAAAGGGTTGGAAAAATTAATAAAATATATATTTTTTCGGGTAGCTTGAAAACTATTGGATTTATGAAAATATATTTCATCTAAAAGTTGTTTATTATAAATAGAATTATCTAATAATAATGTTAAACATTTTTACATACAACTAAATTAGGATAAAAATAATAGTTTTAACCATTAACCATAGGAATAGTAAATGCGTCTAGAAATAATGTTTAAAGTTTCGAAATTTTTTATAACGAGAGAAATCTTGACTGTAATATTAAAATGATTCCATGTTATTTTGTCACGCCATGTACCCCTTAGCACTTATCGCGGGAAGACACAAAACTAGGTTCGCTCGCTGCTCTTTTATAAGTGGTGTTTTCCTCAGTGACTCGCATACATTATAGTAAATTGAATGGGTCCCAAGTTGCGCGACATTGCCATGTTAATGTGACTTCTCCAGGAAGTTATACACTATATCTGTTAAGTTGGGAAGAAAGAGAATGCGGGAAAAAGCCAGTGTATTTGCAGTTTTGGTGGTAAAACATTATTTAGCCAAAATAAATAAAATATTTCTCCAGTACAAACATAGAATTTAATTTTCTTATCATGGAGACCCCAACATTTCTTGAATATTTTTCAAGGGTGTCCTATAATTTACTGACAGCCTTTTCTCTTCATTTAAAATAATTCTCATATAATGACTCTATGCTCATGAGGGATATTCAAGAACTGTTGATATCCACATGTGAAGAAAATTAAACGCTATGTTTGTACTGGAACAATAGTGTATTTATTTTAGTAAAAAAAAAAGTTTTACCATAAAATCTGCAGAAACACTGGTCTTTTATCGCGCCCCCTTCCATCCCACCTCAAGAGCCATGTTGAAGGGAGAAATTGGGGCGAGGAGGTGTGAAAAAGGCATGATGATTACGTGTTTAGGTTATGACATCTGAAAAACACAAACATGAAAATACTATGCTTGGCTTGGCTATGATGATGTGTCACAGATACATCTTTGTTGTCTTTTACAACCAGATAGGTAGAAGTTTTAAGGTCCATACATTTGGGCACCTGGTCTAAATGTCAATCTCAACTAGTCTGATATGCTGGTTTCAAGGCGTGGGAAACTTCTTCCTACTGGTCTAATGAAGATGGGTTTTCCTTAGTATGTTTTCCACTTGCCATACACGCAAATGTAGATACAAACCTCTACATACCTCATCCTTACTCAGGCCATCAGTCTAGACGGGCAATAAGACGCAGTGTAAAAATAAATGTAATGATCAATCACAATAATTTTCCTATATTTTGTATTACAAATAAAAAGAAAGTTCTCAAATGTATTTTTTGTCTAAGCTAAATTAGTGTTACTCATAAAACAAACACGTTATCTTGTGAAGCACAATGGAAAATATTTATTTATAAACTTTATACCAAATTGTTCAAATATTTGTAGCTAATTTCATATTTTCAAAATTAAATTATTTGTAAACCACCTTAAAATTATTTGTAATTTGTAGCAATAAAAATGAATTCTTATTTATCATTAAAATTAAAAACTACTCGCTGATACCAATTTTGAACTCAATCTCTAAGGCCAATTTCATATTTTCTATCATTAGTCCCAATTAAATTACTCTTAAATTAATTTATTTTAGAAAAATAAAGACACAGTATTCAACATCATATAAAACAGTCCCCCAAAATCCGCTTTAATAAAAGCGGTATATATATTTAAAAAAAATGAAAATTGTATTATTTTAAAGACCAACCGCTCCCTAAATATCAATTTTAAACAAAATAATTTGTTATTTTTAAAATAGTTCAAATTATTTAAAAATTAGTCATCAGCAAACCACCCTTAGATAAAATTTTTTTCACAGAAACTAGTATTCAGTGTTATATTTTGTCGTGTAAATTGCTCCCAATAGTTAGAGCCATTATTTAAATATTTCAATTTTTTAGGAACCCCTCTTTTGTAAACTGCCCTTTAAGTAGCTTTTACTCAAAATAACAATACAGAGGAATTTTTCCTAATAAATATCCCCAATAAACACATTTGAAATCAATAATAATATTTTCAAGTCCAGGAAAAATAACTTACCAATAAACTACCTATAGATTTTTTTTACCACAATACAAGTATAAAGTGTTATTTTTCATGTAAAAAACTCCCATGATACTAATTCGAAACAAATTTGTGAGTCATTTTTAGAATGATTAAAGTTTTTATAAAATAAGTAAACTACTACTACTAAAGGAGATTCTAACCCAAGAATAAGTTTATAGTGTTATATGTCATGTGGAACAATCCCAAGATGTCCATTTGAAACCATTTTGTAAGGATCATTATTAAAATATTTCAATTTTTTGAAAAAATCAGTCATCAGTTTTATCCCAATAAATTAGTTTTTACCCCCAAAAAAGGAAACAATTCTACTCATGTCAATCACTCCCAAGGTACCATCATAGAACAAATTCGTTAGAGCCATTTATAAAATATTTAAAGTATTTGAAAATTCCACAAAAATAAGTACAGTATACAGTGTTAATTGTTAAGTAAGACACAACCGAGATAATAATTTGGTCCCAAATAGTTAGATCCATTTGTAAGATATTTCAAGTTTTTGAAAAATCAGTCATCATTAAACTACACATAGATGCAATTTTTACCCAAATGAAATTATAAATGGTTAATTTTTATACCACACAATCTACATGTATACATTAAAAAAAATTGTTCCAGCTATTTTCTAATAATTTTGAATTTTCAAAAGTTCCCCATCAATAAATTACCCTTCAACAAATTGTTGCCCAAAAACCAATTATACAGTGCTATTTGTCATGTCAAACAAATTCAAGATAAGCATTTTAAACAAAATCTTTAAGGCCCTTTTTTAAAAATTTGTAATTCAAATATATCACTCATAACTAAACTAAAGGTATATGGTGAAACAATAGCCGGAACTATTGTTAATGCATTTTAGTGAGGATAACACCTCTCCGATATCATATTCTGAAAATTGAAAAATGACACCTGGACACGGGAATCGAACCCGGGACCTTCGGTACTAAGCCGAAGGTCCCGGGTTCGATTCCCGTGTCCAGGTGTCATTTTTCAATTTTCAGTAAAGGTATATGGTAAGAAAACAAACCATTTGATGGCACAGCCCTATAAAATCAAATTACAAAGTTTGAACGAAATCCATCAAACCGTTTTGGATCCGTCGCCAGGGCCACACTGAGAGACAGGCTGACATAGGGCTAGACAGATTTCTAAAACTCAAAATTTTGGGTTAGGGTTAACATAAAATATAAATATTCATCATACTCTTGAGAATGATTTTTTCCATGATTACAAAAATGTTTCTTTATATGAGAAAGTATAAAAGGAAATTACAGAATATTTATTTAATAACTTACTTTTGATCAACCAAATGGTCGGTGGTCTTTGGGTAAAGTGCTAATCTGAGGACCCGATGTTCGTGAGCTCAACCCGAACTAAGGTCGACGGATTTTACCTCAGCGATAAGGTTGCATATAAAAGAACCTTGGAAGGTGTATGGATACTTTAAATAACGTCTTATTACCCGTTAGGGTTATACGCTAAGGTGTATGAAAATAACTTTCCTGGCAAAATTGATAGGCACTTTAGCTATCGCTCATGGAAATTTTGGTGAGCTGATATAGTCAGTCCTTTCAGAAAGTGTACGTTAATACATTAAATAGAACATATATAGTTCTATATGTATAAAAGTTAAATAGATATAGTAAATATATAGTTAAATCATTTATAATATATATATTATATAAAAATAGAAAATTAATTTAGTAAATCAAAACATTTGGATATCGCACAATGCATTAAAATAAACAACCCCTTCACCTTTCCACCTCCCAACATTCAGTAAATAATTATTTATTGAATTGAGGCATTCTCTGACTTTGGTTTTGGTCATACACTATTCAATTTGCTTTGCAATCATGAATAAAATATAGCATACCCCAACTGCTGAATCAGCAACTTGCTACCTTATAACTTTGCTGGAGTTTACATAAACAAAAACCACTAGCTACACTAGCCGTGCTCTTATCGACCTTCACGAATGCCTTCATCCACTAAACTAAACTATCGAAAACGAGCTTTCTCCAAACTAATAACAAAAGCACCAACGTCGACCTCAAACAATATCTGACAGAACTTCCCTAACTTGGGTGTGATGTTCACGGCACATGTATAGTTCTTAGCATTTTCTGACCGGAGGGAATGAGCTATACTTTTCACAAAAATACTAGTAGTCCCTATTATGAAAATGATTGTTGATATTAACTATCACTTTTTTGTTAAATCTTTGAAGCTATTAAAATACAATGCACATTTGCAATTAGTTTAAAGTTATGTTAGTAAAATTTACGCAAAGTTTGATTTCAAATATCTTTAGAAGAGTTATGTTTGATGACTTATAAAATAATGGTAAATCCTAGTAAAAAATATATATTAAATATACGCCACTAAATCACACAAATTATAAATAGATTGTAGCTTAATCAATATGTAAGAAAGTGTTTTATTCCAAAGTGTCTTATTACAAATTTTGGTACATGCATATTAGTTATTTCCTGTATACTCTATTGTCTATGTCTTATTGTATAAAATATTAAAATGGATATTTCGTCATAATATAGATTTGACGTCTTATCGAGGAAATGGTATAGTATTAAATCTAAATTTCCACCAATTACTACATAATGTAAGGAGATAAACTCGTAGTGCCTTTAGCTGCCATTGAATCGTAGGTCAGAGATTGAATACCGACTGGCTGCACTACTTAAGTTTTGCTCAAAAATTTTCTCACGCTCACTCTTACCCACAAGATTAATGCAATTTTAACGAGTGTCTTAAATAAAAAAAAATTAATGATTATTTTCTATGTAATCTAGGCCTGTTTGAACTATCTTTATGTAAGCTATATATACCGGAGATTTAAATTTTAAAATTGAAAGGATATTGAAAACCCCCATTAATAGTTCATATAATAATCATTATTTGTATTAACATAGAAATAATATTGCTTCAATTCATTGTAAATCATATAAATTTAATACAATTAATATTTATTACTAAATATATGAGTCCAAATATCAAAATATAAATTCCTTAAACATCTCTACATACTTATTTTCCAACTGATTGCTATATATTACATTATTTCTTATATCAATTTTACTGTAGATACATATTTATTATGTATTTTACAAACTTATATATTTATGTTCGCATAATGTTAGTATTACCTCTTTAGTAAATGTTTTACTTAATAATTAAGATTAGGATTAGGAAGATTGATCTAGAAAGAGTGTACAGTACATGTATTATCGTAAAGTGAGATTATAAAATCTACAGTGAAAAATCAGATGTGGGAAAACTCTCTCAATGCATCGAGCCAAGATTTGAACCTTTACATCACCATCCTTGATAATAAAAAGTATTGTTAAACAAATGCGTTTAACCGTTTAGCAACCAATGTTGGATTTTAAACGATCAAAGCTTATTTTAGAAATGTAATTTATTATGATATTACATATTTTTATTACAAATATAGTTTTAATATTGTTGATACCAGCCTCGTTGAGCACGTAGACTAAACTTCAAGATTGACTAGTCGTGTTTGCCGTTTATGGCGAGGTCAGAGTTTAAAACTAGGTCGGGTGTTCTAAACGTATTTACTAGTCTGGTTTTCCGTTGATTTTTGGGTCAAGGTTTGAATTCCAGTCGGGTAAACTAAGCTCTTTTTTTTTTCCAAATCGTTTCCTACTCTCTTTTTACCAAAACATGGTTATATTTTCTTTAAAGTCTCCTTTTCTCATTCACCCTCAACTAGTATAACCAAATTAGGATTTTCTGGACGGATAATAACCCAAACTATTTTTATTAATCTGGTTTCAATTTATTTACATTAATATTAATTAATTAGAAATGTTCTCTAAATGTATGAAACTATTAAACCATTAATTTCTATTCATCTCTAGATGTTATAACATAATTGCTGCTGTCTAATCAGATCATTATTTTGACTGGAGAACTAAATGCAATAAGAGAAACAAAATATTATTTTAAAAATATTTATAATAAAGAATATTTTTTTATCAATAGGAGTGTGTTTAACCATAGTATAAATATGCCCTAGTGTGAAAATAGATAGCTAAACGGTGAGAAGCTAAATTATATACATGCTAACTTGTAAAAAAGGTATATAGAAAATTTAGTTTTTCCTACAGCTCATTAAATGTTCCTTTTGTAATTCCTGGTAAACATTTTAAAATGCTAACAATTCATGGGATTTTAGAAACGAGAAAGTTATAACGAATATATTATTTTGACACTCAGTAAACAAACCTCTTTGGGCTTTTCACTTTTAGAACCCGACGAAGAATTAAATCCCATACGTAAAAGTTTTACCTTTGACTTAATACACGCTGTTGGCAGAACGCAAATCCTATAAGCTGTTCTGCAAGAGACATAGTGGTATACAAACGTAAGCCACAAACTTAAACATGAACAAACAACTTCTGTTAATAAGAAGTAAAGGCTTACATGGCGTGCACGTATGTTTTCTCAAAAAAAACAAAAAAAAAAAAAACATAACGAAACCTTCTTTTGAATGGCAAAATAAAACGTTATAAATATAATACATTGATATTAAATTATTATTAACCCTTAGAAAAATAAAGTAGGGCAAGAAACGGCTCTTTGAAATAAATACAAAATACAAATAATTATTTCAATTTTTTTTTTCAAAAAATGAATGTTTCCAAAACAAAATTGTTAAAATATAGAGACAAAAACAAATAAAAAGAACATTGATTAGTCTTTAGAAAATTCCTCAACATATTATCTAGAATCAAAATCAAATAATGGTTTGCAAGAACATTTATACTTTGGACCAACATTTTCCATATGATTCATACACATTAATATTCTACATTTATAACAAGACTATATCTTATAGCCTTAAAAGATAGTAAGACGCTATGTCTTAAAAAAAAAAACCCAACAAGATACAGGAAGTTTATTTTTATCAGCTTTCCATGGACAATACGTGGAGTGGGGTTATTACTTCAACCCCCGCAATCTTGTAATTCTTCTTTTCAGTTATTTTGATAGTGTCGTTTTCTTTAAGGGAATTCGAAAAATATCATCTCCAATTTCCCTGAGAAAGTGAGACATTTGGTAAGTTAGTTTTAGTTACTTAACAAAAAGGTATGCAATATCTAAAATTCTAAAAACAACATCAAATGGTCAAAATCTGCATCTTATAGAAACAGTTTAAGTATAATATAGTTTATCTACTGTGTCTACACCTCCTTTAGTTGAATTGTTGAATGATTTAAAATATGTGTTTTAAATTTCACTAGTTGATGGATGAATGCTGCTAGAATTAGAAGACAAGAGGATTACATTCTCTCATTTTTTGGGTATATAATAGAGAACAGTCAATGCACCCAAGTAACCAAACAGAATAGTTGTTTATACTCTTTTTTTATATTTATTAACCCTGAGGGAGCTCCCCCTTACTTTTTCTCACAATTCCAACTGTCGATATATTTGTTTTCAACCATTCTTCTTCCAGAGAGAAACTGGTAAATCAATTGACTGAGGTGATGTTACGGCCTATACCTGAAATGGGCTCTACAAGTCGGAGTACTATGTATTTAGGTGAATTGGATATTTTATAGGGCTCTTTCGGCTGAGATCCCGCATAAATGTCAATGTTGTTTTCATACCAAGTGCGAGAATTGCAAATGGTTTGTATTTTTACCCTGTATTTCACAAGCTTACTAAGGGTGAGGCATTGTCTAAAAGGATAATTTCCTTCAAATGAGACAAGCTGCTTGTCTAGTGTGACAAACTCTGAGACTGTGTACGATTTTGGAATTTTTCCACAAATATTGAGAATATATTTTTAATTGGTGCTAAGTTATCTAGCTTCCTTCTTTTTTGCCTGTCCAAAATAATTCTGAAACGGATTACTTGTAGTAAAAATAAACATCTCTCAAGGGACATTATTGAATGAAATATATCAAAGCTTAATCTATTCATGTTGAGAATATCCTTTAGATTTAGTTTCCCTACTTTGTAAGTGTTGGCATTATCAAGAGGCAGAAAATATCTCATTTTGATTTTATGTGTTGATAAAATTCAATTTCTGATCCAAGGGGCTAAATATTTAATTCTTAAGCGTTGAATAATATTTATATTTGATTAATTTTATTCTGTGTATGGAAATTATTGATATCTGATGTACAGTAGCTAGGTACAATTTCAGCACCTTTCTGCTAATGACACTGTAGTGTTTGGCTATCTGGTTTTTTGGGAATATTATTTGTTCTTCCATCTTGTTGTTTAATGCTGTAGTTTGATCCAAATAGCATAGATCAGAGCTGGCATATCCTGAAGATCCGTGCTAAATCTACTTTTTACTTAAACTAAACATCACACAAATAATATCACACTTCATATATCATTGTAACATAACAGTGGGGTTGCAGGCCGTTCACACGTCACCGTGTATTTCGCGAGATCTTTAAGGATATTGAAATGCGTTGTTGATTAAACGCGATTCAAAACGCACATAAAATATTCAATTTTTTTTGATTACCACAAATAATCAAACACACACACTAACTTATTTAGTATTTAAACACTCATTTTATAAAACATTAAAAGTCATAATTGGTATAAAACTTAGTAAGTAAATGAAAAACATAAAATAGAGTTACATTAATCTAAATAAACATCTAATTAATAAAGATACAAAACAACTAATCTATACTTATAAAATAACATGTCCTGACTGACTGACTGATTCATCATCGCCGAGCGCAAACTATCAAGGCTACCAACATGAAATTCGGACTGTATATTCATTTTGTTATGTAGGCACCCACTAAGAAAGGATTTTAGAAAATTCCACACCAAAGGAGTCAAAATAGGGGATGATAATATGTATGATAATATGTATGAAAGTCCGTCATTTTGAAAGTTACATAAACAAAATTTTGTATTTTGGTTATTGACGTAAAACAAATAAATACGTGTTTCAGGAATTTTGGAAATTTTATTTATTAAGGGATGAAAATGGGGTGAAAGTTTGTATCGGACTTGCATTATTTTTGATCTGAGGTCAAGTTATGGTCATCAACGTAACGTAATATTTTAAATTAATCTGTAAATACATATGTATATTTTCGTATTTGTATATAATCAACTTCCACGCAAGCAAAGCTGCGGGAAACAGCTATCTAGTTAAACATATAAGTAACAATCTCGTATTGTGTTCACTGTTCAGTCACTACACATTTCTCAGACGACATCATCTGTGTCATTCACATAAGTCCTCAACTGATCACCAACGTACTAGTCTGCACAGATTGCACCGATTTCCTTGGGCTTCCTCCAGAATGCTTTGGTTGTTGAAACATCATCATATTTATGTTTATTAATCTACCGTAATTGTGTCTAATCTAGGGCAATTAGGTTAGGTTTATCATAACTATGTTAAATTTCTCTGTAATAAAAAATGCAAGTCTATTTTACACACATTCTTTATTTCTCTAGACTTGTAAATATGTACATGCCTTCAAACCTTTTTTCTATTGGCCTTTCTCCCAATGAGTTGAAACCTTTTTAGAATAAGCAAGGGTATCATTGAAGTATATCTTTGAATTAGAGTGAGGATTTATGAACTTGATCAATCTAGTACGTTGCATAACCCTGAGTAATAATTGTGATCAAGTTGAAATATCGTGTAATCATCAAATAATGAATAATGATCAGATAAATACTCATATACAGTATGCATATCAAGAATAACTTTGATTTTTGAAGTATATTCATTGCTCCATGGTGCTGATCAATGAATAGTGATCAAGTAAAATATCACGTTAGTATTAATCATGACGATTATAAGCTGTGTATGTCTTGTGAATTATGTTGAGATCTGTTCAAATCTTGTGACGTTTGATGAATATGACGTGGTCTCGTGAAGACTGTAGAGGTCTGGAAAAATCTGCTGAAGTTTTGTGAAGTCCTTTGAATTCTAATGAAGTCTTTTGATGTATGATGAGGTCTAATTAAATATGTTTAAATATTGCAAAGTCTTTTTAAACCTGTATAAGACTGTTTAGCTATGATGAGTTGTGTGAGGTCTGATGATCCTAACGTGGTCTGGCTAAGTCTGTTTAGAGCTGACGAAATATACTGAAGTTATGGGAAGTCCTTTGGAGTCTGTTGAATTATTTTATAATGAATGTACTAAATGTATCCAAATCAAATTTATTTCAATCTTAATTTAAATAATTTGAATAGAAAATGGATTAAATGTATAATTTTCTATATCTTCTCAATCGTTCCATTTTGGTAAGTTGTCGAATTATTCTCACTCTTAATGAACCAAAGAGCATTTAGAAGCTATTTTATAGAAATTTTTCGGTACCCTCTGTAATAAGCTTCTCTAAAATAAATAAACAAATATATATACACATATATATATACTTATACATATATTATTATTAGCACCGCGTCTTACTACCCGTTCGGGTTATACGCACTTACGCTAATGTGTAATGGTAGGGTGATTGTGAGATGAAATGAAGGACCTACAGTTTAACGTGGAATCCGAACCACGGTGGAGGCCTGGCATTCCCCACATTCACAAGATGTCTTGTCAGAGGTGAAGGAAGGGTTTGGTAATCAGATAAATCTGTGCCGGGACCGAGGATTGAACCCCGGCCGCCAGCATAGAAGTCTGACACCTTACCCCCTAGACCACCAGGTCACAGACTATATACAAAAATATATACGTATATATATATACATATATACGTATATATATATACATATATACGTATATATACATATATACGTATATATATACATATATATACGTATATATATACATATATATACGTATACATATATATACATATATATATTCATAAATATATAAAAAATATTTTAATACATATGTTTGGTCATATATACTATATAAATGTATAAAATACACATATAAATATAATGTACTTAATATAATACGTATTATTAAGATAATGCAATAACTTATATATATTATCACTACGTTTTAGTACCCATTCATGGTACACGCTTATAAACTAATTACGCTAGTGGTTTTAGGGATTAGGAACGTTATATTTACAGTAAGTGTACCTTAATTTGCATGGAGGGAGAGTGGAAATGGTAAAACCACCTCAGTACACCCGATCGTGATTCGAATTTTCCCGTCATCGGCAGTCTAGCCAACTGTAGGAGTAGCGTACTGGACCACGCAGCCAACGAAGAGGACAAGTATTTATAATATATATAACATATTCTTTATTTATATATAATATATTAATTTATTATATATTTAAAAATGATAATTTATAGTTTAGTATAATTCCGACACTTAAGCTCAGTAGGCAGACACGCTGCCGACTGAGCTAAGGGTCCTGGCATGACCGAAAATTTATTATTGGTTGAAATATGGGTTTACCCTTTCACGTTGATAAATTAACCACCAGGGACTGGATTTTGTACATGTCCTAGGCTTACGTTAGTTTATAAGGCATACGTAAGGCCTAGCCAGCCGGTAGTTGAAAAATATATAACTTGAAAAAAACTGACCCAGGCCATTGGCTGGATACAATTATGAATGTAAAAAAAAAAATGTATATATATATATATACTTATATATGTATATATTTTATTCTCATTTATTAGATATATGTAAAGTACATAAGGGTGCACTCAAATTGCGGAATAAGGTATACTTCTCAGCACACATTCAATTAGGGCCCACTCAAATGCGGATTAAAGTATACCTGTAAGCCGGTCCACATGAATTGTGGAACAACCTGTAATAGCATTTAATTCCTAACCACTAACATAACCTAATTCAACCTAACCTAACATAAGCTAACCTCAATTTTACATTTTGAACAAAGTCATTATGAATTTAATTTCTACTCCGCAGTTAATGTAAAGGTTTAACTGAGCTTGGATGAGTTGTTCCGAAATTAATGTGCACCCGAACTAGTTGCTCTGCAATTCGTGTGCGCCGTTACATAAACGTAGAAAAGTAGATGAGATCTAAATTCTAAAATCAAATATCTTGGATAAAATAAATATAATATTGAACTCTCTGTCTTTATTTTAAATCATTTTGTATGATATTACCTTTATTCAGTTTTATTTGTATGTATATTATAAGTAGTATATAGTTTATTTATGCAACCTTGATCTAAAATTTAAAAAATGTCGCATTTTTACTCTTTTAACATATTTCACCCTCTATTCTTTCTTACCCCTTTTTGACTTCCTCTTGAACATGAACATCTTCTCCTCAGTCAGTACTTTAATTCAGTAGGATATGCATGTGTGTGTTGTGTGTGTGTGTCTGTGCGTGATAGAAACATCAAGTACCATAGCGGACCACAACAGAAGGGCTTTGGGTAGAAATCAATATTTACTCCAAGTTTGTCTTCCTTCCAATTCATTCCGCCTTCTCACTACCCTCTCTTCTTTCTTTTCTTTCTTACAATCTTTTTCATCGGCCCAAGACGATGGAGGCACTGCTTCAAACAACAAACACAAAAACTTCCCAAGACATGAATAACGTAGACATGATCTTCAAACCTGCATCGGACATGATATTGCTTGTCCCATTTCATCTTTTTTTTTTGCCAACTCTCAACATTTTTAGACCTTTTTTAAACATAACTTTCACACAGATCCTAGTTTTTTTTAACGATTAAT